>JABWTJ010000578.1:190258-685106 GCA_016801875.1 Solanum sitiens | reverse complement strand
CATCGAATAAGAAACCAATGAATTAATGGCATAAACATCACTTTTACTTTTATCGCAACCATTGGATTTGCAAGCATTCCTTTTTCTTCCTGTTCATCAAAACCCTTGATATTTTTATCAATTGAGCAACTTTTTCAACTTGAGAAGTATCAATCATTGTTGTATCATCAATTACTTCAATCTTGAGTGAACACCTCACCAACCCATCATCTTTCTTTTCCTCCATATTAAAATATTTTTTTTGCTTCATTTTTCTTGAGAGAACCATGGACAAATCGTTTTTGGGATTCTTGAAAGAAGAATGATCAAAGAAATATGTAAAAAAAAGGATGAGAATTAACAATCGTTCCATCGATGCTAACAGGTTGTTGAGCAACAACATGGACAATTCCTTCCGTGAAACTTTTACAATTTCGAATTGACGAGGAGGATGAAAATTGGAGTTTTGATTTTGGTGAAACTGTTACAGATTGGAATGGATTGATATCAATCAGATCTGTGTGATTTATGGGAAAGAAAATCAATTTATGTTAATATTCAATATTAAGCGCAACAGACAAGTTTTATAATGTACCACAATTAATGTATCCGGATGAAACTTATGTATCCGGATAACTGATATATTAAGGGATTTTTGTAAAATAGTAAAAAGTAGGGATAGAAGGCAATTTAGGTCTTACACTATGGGATTTATGTAAATTATACTAAATTTCTTATAACCCATCATCATCAAAAGAACATTGAAGTGTCAACCACTAACTTTCCAAACAATTATTACTTGTTGATGTGGTGACCAAACGATGGAAGGGAAAAAATGTCACCTTAAATATTTTAAGGAGATAAACTATATTTTATACAAGGTATGGATAAATTATAATATTTGCTACATGATTATTGATAGGGAAAATGGTACTAATGTGATAAGTTCATAGTGTCACGCCCCGGACATATACCATGGACGTGATCAACATTGGAGAATCATTACTGGTCCCAGCGAATCCTTGGCATGGCTAGCTAATTAGATGAAGACTTACTCAAGCAGTAAAAGGCTTAAAAAATAAATTTTTGAACATCTAACTCAAAGTAAATACTTACCTCAAACTGCTTTGTTTAGTATAATATACATGCTTTAGTTCTTTTACGGTAGGGGCATCAATATCCCAAAAGTATGACTGAGGGTATTTGCATACTATTTACAATGGTGCACATGTATATTTGTCTTTTTTTCCCTTAAAAATTTTAATAATCTCATAAATGTTGTAAAACTAAAGAACAAAAGAACAATATAAGATGAAGACAAGAGGAATATAACACAAGAGGAACAATATAAGATCACTTTCTTTCTTTCAAGTATTCACCAAATCTTCAAGTGTATACAATATGAACCCTTATGCCTCTATTTATAGTGTAACATAGAGGCATACAAAAGGTTAGTCATAAACATGACATTAACAGAATATAATGGGGAGGTTATGAAAATGAAAGGTTACAAGAATAATGGTTATAAAGGTGGAGGTTATGGAGGTTATGATCATCTTCATAATGAGGAAAGTAGTGGAGATAATGGGTGAGTAACTTCATGGTGTAGTGGACATCCACACTATAATATTTTATAACACTTCCCTTGGATGTCCATAGATAATATGCCTCGTTAAAACCTTACTGAAAAAACCCCGTATGAAAAAAATTTTGTGAAGGAAAAAGAGTACACATATCTTTTAATACGCTTGAATGTTGCCTCGTTAAAAAACTTACCAGGAAAACCCAACCATGATTAAGGAAAAGAGTACAACGCGTATTTTTTTCTTGATATCTTGGAGACGATGCATTTCAATCTTATATCACAACTTCTCAAATATTGATGTTTGTAATCCTTAGTGAATAAGTTTACAAGATTATCACTTGAACGAGCCTTTGTACAACTATCTCACCATTTTGTTGAAGATCATGTGTGAAAAAAACTTTTGGTGAAATATATTTTTTATAGATCTCTTTTAATTGTATCCTCCATTCAATTGAGCTATATATTATTTTCGTATATGGTGGCTGAAATATCCTTTGCCAAAGGAAAATCACATACTTCCTTAATATGATATGTCATGATTCCAACCAAACATACTCGCGACTTACTTCATAATCAATGTTATTTTTGTATGATTTGAAGGAGTTACGAGTGTTGATTCTTTGAATGTCAAGATATTATTGTGCCTCCATATGTAAACAAATAGCCCATTTACGATCGCACTTTATGCAGATCAAATAAATATTCTGCATCTATATAATTAAATAGTTTCTGACTCAAACATTGATCATTACAATTTTATTGAAGCTTGTCTTTTATTCAAAGAAAATCACACATCTTCTATGTGTTAAGTCACTTGATCTGTTAGTTTCTAGGCATATCTTGAGCGATAATATGATAATCCCTTCACATAACTAACTTTTTTTGTGTATATCAAATATCTTCTAGCATTTGCATAACCAACAATCTATAAGTACACCAATTTCACTTATACATGGAATTTATAATCATTTTCATGAGGTTGAAAAGATTATTTATATGTGTTAAGCAATCTCAGAATCATTGAGTACTCAATGTAATTATTTGGAGACCTTTTAAATCGTTCAAAAAATTTCATACAACATTCATCGTCTAGTTAGACATGATAATTAGTCATTATACATATTCAAGTATTTCATTTATTGCCAGACTGAAATAAGTCTCATTGCATCCAGCATTGTAGAACATATCTCCATTTAGTAATGTCAGGACTTCTGCGAAAATCCTTTATGCCCCGAGGCACGAACCATACTTTATATCTTACGGTTATACTTTCACACAATGATTTATTTGTACCCTCACTTACATATATTTTGATCAATGAACTATATGTTCAAAAGCATCACTTTTCGAAGTGAAACAAAATATACTTGAATAGTATCAATCATTACCTGTCCATACTATATGACGTATTCAAATTTAAGATTCTCGTAACCACTTATAGTATTGAGTACTGCATATTATCAAATTATCATTGCCGAACATTTTGATATCGATTTCAATACGACATAACTTATCGAGATCTCTTCATTTTTCATCATTTTCCGGTACCTGAACCTTTGCCAAGGTTTTATGAAATGTTATGTTATAGTTCTCTTTCAAAGCACTTGCCTCATTAGCAATGACCATTTTGATAATTTGCTCCTCTCCTTTATCAAGGAGTTTTACATTTGAATTGATTGGTATATCACGCTTCTTGTGTACCATAGACTCTGTCCTTCAAGGACTATTTATTGGAGAATTTGCAGCTTAATTAAAATATTGGATCAGCAAATACATCTGGCAAATTACTTGCAACATTTTAGAAATGAATTATCTCTTGAACTTCAAATTCACATTTTTTAACGAGGATCTAAATAATTCACCCCACACATAATTTTCAGTTGCTACACATATGTCCCCCTAATGTTAGGAAATCTAACATTCACCCTCTACCTCATTTGGGGATCCATCTTTGTGCGCGGTGGACAATAAAATCATATGTGTACACATCAAATTTTTAGATGAAAATATTTGGTTTCTGACCCTAAACCAATTGTGTTGGGAGAACCTTGTTGGCTTGATGCATACATGTTAAATAAACTTGTCTCATACCAAATTTTATTTGAGAGATTCGTTCTCATAATCAATGATCTAGCTATAATTGGAGGTATACAATTTCTGCTAAACCAACCAACATTATCAACATGATTTTATAGTTGGAAACTGTGCTCTTAATTTGATTATTCGAGCAAACAATCTTACAAACATCAATTTGTAAGTTGATATAAATGCACGTGTGACCATACCATAGATGCATCTATTAAATCATAATAGTAATCAGTCAATATGACAGGTGAACGGGCCCATATTCACCTTTTCATATGTTCCAAATAATTCCAGGGGATACAATCCCAACCTTAGCTGGTAAAATGATCATTTTATCACGAGAACAAGCTTCAAAAGAAAATTCTTGAAGAATTTTTTATTTCTTCAACATATAGCCACATGAATTCTCAATTTCTTTTTCTTTTACATCACATTTGAATCGGAATGACCAACCGATTATGTCAACCGATATTTATTCTAGTAAATTACTAGTTTACTTTGGCATGTGATTCCATCACCATGCCCATATTTGTATACAACAAATAACGGAAGAAAATGGATAATCTTGTACATTAATATTTATAACCCACTTTGATTATAGTAATTTGAAGATGTTATTTTTTTCCATGATTTATAGTCTCAATATAATATTTGTTTCAATTCTTCCGAAACTTAAAAAGTTTCTTTTGAGACTTACTACAACCCAATATTATGAATAATTTCAATCCTCCGGATAGTAGCAAATTAGCCCTTTCATAACTATCAATTAATTTTGTGTACTACCATGCACAATTTTCACAACGTCATCCTTATGGTGACCATCTCCTTCAAGGAGAAAATTATTATTATTATTGTCATGGTTAAAATTATTACATTCAAGACTTATTTCTTGATAACCAATGACAAATTTGTGTTGCCACACAACAACATTTATTTTGGTCATGACCACAACCTTTATAGAAAATATTTTTTTCTTTCTTTTGTCCTTCAATAGTTCATTATAAAACATACCACAATATTTTTGTAGTATTCAAATTATATATATGACCGAAATGACCATTTATGTCAAAATATTTTCTTTCAATCTCTCAAACCTCCCGTAGAGCTCAGATGTGACATTCATCCAACAATACGTGAACATGTTCTTATCCATACGAACACAAGTTACAGTTTCCTCAAGAAATGGACCATAACCATTTGTACATATTCCATAAATTTTTATTAGAAACTCATTGTCATGTTTTGACATTATGTGACTCACCTCAACATCGTTTTAAGAGGTCAAATGTACCAAATATACTACCACTTTGTATTTATTTATTTTGATGGAGGATTTACAAAACTTTTTAAATTAGGTTGCATCAACAACAATGTGCCCAACTTCTCATACCACTTTGATGGATAAAAATTACTTCAACAATTACCTTCATATTTGAAGGACCATATTAAGAAACAATGTTTTCAATAACCTTTTATACAATTTTAATGGAAAAAATTACCTTCACATTTGAAGAAACATCTTAAGAACCTATAGTGTTCTTCTTTTTTATTACCACAATGATGATCATTAACATTTTACCAAATCCATATTCGTACAGTAAACCACTTGTAATTTTCAGACATATTATGCACTGCTACCACATTCATATAAGGGAATGGAGCAAATTAATTGGGTAAATTTCATGACTTTCAGTCAAAAGTATAAACTTTATGTTAGTCATCATCATATCATCACTATAGTGCATTATGACTTAAACCCAATGTCTTACCCATATAAAGACGTCTTTGGTCAAAAATCAATGAGACTTGAACCCAACTTCTTATTATCATGGTGCATCGAGACTTTAACTCGATGTCTTATCCACTTGGTACGGTGAAACCTGAATTAACTGTCTTACCCTCAACCAAATGACTTATAAATCAAATACATTGTCAAAATAATAAATATTGAATATCATAAATATAATCTGAATTTAACTTAAAATTGAATAAAAATGAACAAAACTAATTAATTAGAACAACACCTTGGAACCATATAAAAGTTCCAAGTTAAAATAGATTAAAACATTTTAGTAGTCCCTCTCAATATTGTTATGAATATTATCATAATTTACTAATCATTTTAATATAATCACAAAACAAGCTTTGTTAGTACAAATAATATATAGGATATGAAGTATACCTTGCAACCAATGAATTATAGAATAATTCATAAAAATCAAGAAATACCTACCATTGATTCTTGACGGAGAATGAGCAACTCGTGCTGATAATGTGTTGTAAAATTAAATAACAAAAGAACAATATAAGATGAAGGCAAGAAGAATATAAGACAAGAGGAACAATATAAGATCACTTTCTTTCTTTTAAGTATTCACCAAATCTTCAAGTGTATACAATATGAACCATTATGCCTCTATTAATAGTGTAACATAGAGGCATACAAAAGGCTAGTCATAAACATAACATTAACATGAATATAATGGGGAGGGGGGGGGGGTTATGAAAGTGAAAGGTTACAAGAATAATTGTTATAAAGGTGGAGGTTATGGAGGTTATGATCATCTTCATAACGAGGAAAGTAGTAAAGATAATGGGTGATTAACTTCTTGGTTTAGTGGACATCCACACTATAATATTTTATAAAAATAAATTAAAAAAAAACTTTATTCTTTTGAGTGGGAAAAGAAGGCTAGAAAAAGACCTCAAAATTGGTGGTACAAATAAATCTTGATTTTGATAGAAAAGTTGTGGATAGAAAATTAACACATGTAAAATGCAGGGGTAGATATTTTGTTCAAGAAAATGATAGGACTAGATCATTATCGAAGTCCAAATCCAAAATGGCAAAATAAATTGAGCAGCAATTTCAAAGTGCAAAAAAAGTTTCAAATTAAAAGAGCAATATTTGGACAAAAGATGGACCCGTAAAATTTTGTGGAGAAAAACACAATTTTTCATGAACCTTATAAGGCGAAAGGCGATGCTACTTGTAAGTCGCAAGTCTGACCGCGGCTTGTAAGGTGCATCGGAGCCTACACCTTACTCTTTTCCATAAAAAAAAGTTTAGTCACTCTAGAAAAAAATATTTAGTCACCGAATAAAGTGTTTAGTCTTTAGTGGTGTGAAAATTATTCAACTTTTGAGCTTATTAATTAGTATTATTACTACGATTATCAATAGGAGAAAGGAGAATCTTAGGCCCGCCTCGGTGGTATCCTTAAAATTTAGGAATTTACTTTTATGTTTTCCTGCGTACTTAAATTTTTTTTACCCCTATATTATTTTTATGTTTAAATCTGCTTCTTGAATTCTTGTGTTTCTCAAACCGTTGTATCTTTCAATCACATCTCTTCATGAATCACTTATAATAACTAGGCAATCATACCCATTATTGTGTCTTCTTCTTCATGACAAATTTCATCCCTAATTTCTGTGTAACTTCGTCAATTCCTTGGAAGTCTACTTTGGATATTCACAAAAAAAAAAAAACTATAATTTTCTTGTAGTTTTTTCTCCATTCAACATATCCAAAGTAAAAATTATTTTAAATGCTCAATTCTTAAACAAATAATCACAACCATGATAATTTCTTGGTTCATGTCTACTTCTTTTTCGGGGTCATTCCCTTTTGTCATAACTTTGTCCAACAACTTACGTTATTATTTTATTCAATGATTTGTACAATTTTTTTTTTTATGAATTTATATTGAATTAGTTTCATATTTTTGGTTATGAAAACTTTTAAGAATTTTAGAATTAAATTAGAATTAAGGAAGAGGCACCAACGAGAGAATGAATTTCGCCACAAATGATAAGATACTTGAACCTATTAATATATTTTCTTGGAATTTTAAATGTTTTTGTATTAATCATATCTTCAAAATGTTAAATTTCGATTGATGTGGAAAAGTCACAATCTTCGAAAAAGTCACAATTTCTTGAAAAACTCACAAGAAATTGGAAAAGTCACAATTATTCAATGTGAAAAGGTGTCTAGTTTTAATATATTTTATGATATAAATAAATAGAGTATGGAATATTTTGTAGGATTTGGGCTATGACTTTGGTACCAATACTTATTCAGCGTCTTTGAGATAAGCAATGAATCGAACCAATAGTCCATAAAGTTGCTTTAAAAAATACATTATGAACGATAGAACAAGTAGTAGATTGGGTGTTAAGAAAAAGAAGAAGAATAGAAAACAAGAAGATTGTTGTTTAAAAATGTGAGAAACCCCTCTATTTATAGCCAATAAAGGCAGTATGAATAAGTGTTTATTGTGCCATATAAAAAAAGTCACAACCCTTCGGGAATGTTAGAACTCTTCAGAAAAGTCACAATCCTTTGAAAAAGTCACAACTCTTAGAAAAGTAACAACCCTTTGGAAAAGCTAAACTCTTTAGAAAGTCACAATCCTTTGAAAAAGTCAAAATCTTTTAATGTAATAAGGTGTCTTTATATATATACATATATATATATATATATATATACATATATACATATATATATATATACATATATATATATATATATATATATGTTATATTACAATAGAAATAAATGTAGATTATGTACTAAATTGGGTGTATAAGAAGAAGAATAATAGAAAACTTAGAAAGTTTGTAGTTTAAAAATATGAGGGAGCTCCTCTATTTATAGCCAACATTGTGCCTTATTAGAAAATACAAAACTCTTCAAAAAAGTCAAAACCCTTCAGAACGGTCACAACTTATCTTAAAATTCACAACTCTTTAGAAAAGCACAATCCTCCAGACAAGTCACAATCCTTTAGAAAAGTCACAGATCTTTGAAAAAAGTCACAACCCTTAGGAATAGTGACAACCCTTGTGAAAAGTCGCAACCGTTTCAAAAGATCACAACTCATAGGAGAAATCACAATTTTTTAAAAAAGTCACAACCTTTCGAAAAAAACTCAACTTTTTGAAAAAGTCTAAACTCTTCAATGTGAAGAGGTGTATGCTTTTAATATATATATATATATATATATATTATAAAATATAAAGAGTATGATAATTTAGATTTTTTAAGGTGTGCATATTACAATAATTTAACATTTAAATTAGAGAGTTCATACTTTTCAAGAAGTATAATAAATAAATACAGATATGCAGATATAATGGTAGATAAATAGATATAGGTAGATAGATGTTACCACGTATATTATTATATAATGCTTCTTAGCCTTTCACATTCTTTGTTTAGAAAAGTTTAAATGTTTTCATTAATACTTTTCCATTCTTTGTTAATGGTTAAAACAATAAAAAGATGGGGAGTGTCAATTTTGAAAACTTCATGTCACGACCCAAAAATAGATGTGATGTCACTCGTCTTATCCCACTAAGACAAGTCAGCCTAAAGCTCAACCTTTACAATAAACTACAGAAATTTTATAATAAACTCAAAAGTACCCTAAAACTCTGATTGTCACATGTACAATCCTCTAAAGTATTACAATTTAATTGAAAGAAAACTATATGTCTCATATGACATTGTTTCTAGAGTAGAACAATGATCATAAATAAGAGTAAGAAGACATGTTGAGATGAAAAACAACTACCTTACAAATCAACCAAGAAGCCTCGGAAAAGAAGAAAATATATCACAAAGGTCCGGGATAGTAACCTACGAAAAAAATTATAGAAGCAAGGGGTGAATACCAAACCACACGGTACTCAACAAGTAAACCTGTAACACCCCATATCCGAAACAGACCAAAAACCAGTTTTTCAGAAAATCTTGCAGGTGCAACCTACGTGGCCATCGACAAACCATAGCCTGACCCACGTTCCGTCCTACACATCCTTCAATGAGGTCAGAAACCCCCAAAATCTCAGCCCAGGAAAATTTGGTTAAGTCCTGATCGACAGACGGACCTACGGTCCATAGGTCAGACTATTGTCCGTAGTCTATGACCGTCGATCGACACCCCATTCACCCACTCTCTGACAAAGAACCATGATTGACCAGCACAGTTCGTAGGTGGACCCACGGTCCATAGGTGGGAATTAGCAGACAGTTAGGGGGGAAATGCGGTTGGGTTAACTTCAAATAATCATAAATCTTAGCACCTAATGAATTAGGTGTTCCATAAGATTCCAAAGGATAGATAATTTAATTAGATTTCCATAGCCACCAACTTTGATAAAATCAGAGCTCCGAGTAAAAAGTTATGCCCGTTTTAATAAAGGCCTGTCGAATAGACCCAACCTACGGACCAAACGACGAACCGTCGATTGAACGACGGACCGTCTGTCCAGGTCGTCGTTTGGTCCGACAGCAATTAACCCAGGGGTCTTTTGGTCTTTTTCCCACTTTATTTAAACTCTAAGATACGTTGTTTTGACCCTAAATCATAAGATTTTAGTCAGTTTAAGCCTAGAAACATAACTAAAACTTACCTAAGTCAAATCATTAATCAAAACTTAGAAAAATTAGAAGCAAGAAAGGAGAAAAAAGTCAAGAACCCTAGTTCAAGAACGCAGCAAGGGTCCAGCAGTTTCAGCCCCGAAAGCTAAGTGTTTTTCCGTGAATTTCATCACCAGGTATGTGGGATTTCACTAGTGGGTTCCTTTCACCCACTGGGTCCCTAGTTTTTAGTCAACTCTTGATTCTCTTATCATGATTAAACCTAGGGTTTCTAGAACTTTGATAGAACTTCATGAATTTATTAAATATATATTCCAAATTAGATTGTAAAGTTATTACTTAGTTTATCGCATGAATTTCACAACCCTACCTTTGTATTTCTTTAGTTCTTGAATTACACATACTAGGTCAGATATTTCAGTTATGCAGTTATACATGCTTCATTTTTTAATGCATCATTATCAGATTAAATGTTGCATTCTCAGTTTGCATGTTCAGTTTTGAGCTATCCAGTATTTGCAGAAATTCAGACATAATCAGTTAACTACATAAATCAATGGGAGTAGCATAATACCGAGTTGGACTAGGGTTCAGCGTACCCAATAGTCCCAGAACTACTAGCCAAGTAGGTTGTATGTCCCCTCTGTGGGCATCAGTTTAGTGATCACGCAAACATGCCTTTATACCTTTGGCAGGGTATATCGGGTCCTCTCGATGAGGCGTATACATCGGACTCCACATTTAGCTCATGTGGTTTTATTATCGGTTATTAGTAGCTCCCACAGTTCAGTCAGACTCTATTGCTTTGATCATTTATCAGTATATTCAGTATTCAGTTTCAGCATGTTATAAATTGGTCATTGCATTCAGTTAGCTCAGAATTCTCTATATCATGTTCAAATTATTATACTTGCTTTTGTGCTTGTTCAGTTATGTTTTATTTCAGCTTTATTCTATCCTACATTCTCAGTACCCTTCAAGTACTGACACATACGTGCGCCACATCTTCTCGTGATGTAGGTTCAGGTTCTCAGCATCCAGATCACGTATAGATCGATTTTTGATCTCCAATTCAGCAGATTCAAGTGAGTCCTCATTCTCCAAGGACAACAATCATGAGTTTCATTTAAGTCTTTTAGTCATTTAGTTTCAGTTTTTGCTAGATTTAGGTGGGGCTTGTCCCAGTATTTCTAGTCTAGTTTAGAGACTATTTTCAGACATAGTTAGTTTCAACTTAGTAGTGAGTTAATATCTTCTTTGTATTAAACTTATCAGTACTTTATTTATCTCAGTTATAGTATATGGGTATTCCCCATCTTTTCAGTTTAACTTATGATTTAGCTTCCGCTTTCAGTTTATTATCTTTAATATGCTCATGATCATGCCAACAGGGTTAGCTTGGGATCACTTGTGGTCTTAGGTTCCGTGTCCGCATCTCGGGGGTAGCTCGGGGCGTGACAAACTTGGTATCAGAGCACTAGGTTTAAGTGTAATAGGATGTCTGAAAAGCCGTACTAAGTAGGGTCCTTTTCATGGGTGTGAAGTGCACCACATCTAATGAGAGGGAGGCTATGAAGATTTTTAGGAAAACTTCACTTTGTTGTTACTCTTATCGTGCGTAAGGTATGATCTAATTCCATTCTAACTTGACGTTCTACATTTCAGATCATGCCTCCTCGTAGAGCTAACGCTAGGAATGTGAATGCCAGGAATACAAATGCAGCTCCTCCAGTCCCAGATCAAGAAGTCTCCAATGCTGAGTTCAGGAATGCCATACAGATGTTGGATCAGAGTATGACCAACCAGAACAATCGGGTTCAAGATCCGATGAATGAAAATGGTGGATCAGCAGCAGCCAGGGTCCGTGACTTTGTTAGGATGAATCCACCTGAGTTCTTAGGATCAGAAACTAATGAGGATCCTCAGAATTTCTTGGATGAGATCAAGAAGATCATTGAGGTAATGCAAGTCACTGGGAATGATCGAGTTGAGCTGGCATCATACCAGTTGAAGGATGTTGCTCATATCTGGTACACTTAGTGGAAGGAGAATAGGGTGCAAATGCAGCTCCTATCACTTGGGATTGTTTTAGTGAGACTATTCTCGACAGTTTTTTTCCAATAGAGTTGAGAGAGGCAAAGGCTCAGGAATTTAACTTGAGGCAGGCTAACATGACAGTCCAAGAGTATGGGATGAAGTTTAACCAACTCTCCAGGTATGCTCCTTACATGGTTGCTGACTCCAAGGCTCAGATGAATAAGTTCTTGTATGAAGTGTCGGATTTGGTGAAAACTGAGTGCAGAAATGCTATGTTACTCGGAGATATGAACATCTCTAGGCTTATGAATCATGCTCAGCAGGTTGAGGGTGATAAGCTTAGGGAACAGGCTAAGAAAAATAAGAAGGCTAGGACTAGGAACTATGACTATTCTCAGCATAAATTGGGTGGTGGAAATCGTTCGCAGAGTCAGCAGAAGTTTTCAGCTCCAGCCCTTTCATCTGCTAGTGTTCCATCATCCAAGAACAGGTATGACCAAAAGGGTAGAGCACCAGGCTCTAAGTCTTAGGAAAGTGTTTCAGGCACCAAGACTTACCCCACTTGCCCTAAGTGTGGTAAGAATCATCCGGACGAGTGTCTTGCAGGAAAAGAAGGATGTTTTGGGTGTGGTCAGTCTAGTCACAGGTTGAGGGATTGTCCTTCTAGACAGGGTCAAGGAGGTGGAAATGGTAGATCTCAGTCTACAACTTCATGAGCACCAACAAGTTGCCCGACTTAGCAGGGTAACTCATCTGGTACAGGTGGAGGTCAGCTCCAGAACAGGTTGTATGCTCTTCAGGCTTGCCAGGATCAGGAAGGTCCTCCTGATGTAGTCACTAGTACGTTACGAGTCTTTGACCTTGATGTTTATGCATTTTTAAATCCAGGGGCTACTCTTTCTTTTGTAACTCCTTACATAGCAGTCCAATTCAGTGTCAGTCTAGAAACTCTCTTAGAACCTTTCTCAGTCTATACTCCAGTCGGTGACCCAGTTATAGCTAGACGGGTATACAGAAATTGGCCTGTCACAGTCACTCAGAAAGTCACCTCAGCAGATCTTGTATAGTTAGAAATGGTAGACTTCAATGTCATTCTAGGCATGAATTGGTTACATTCATGTTATGCCTCAGTCGATTGTAGAACTAGGATTGTTCGTTTTCAATTTCAAGATGAACCAATCTTAGAATAGAAGGGTAGTAGCTTAGCGCCTATGTGTCGATTTATTTCTTACCTTAAGGCCAGAAATATGATCTCTAAGGGTTATCTCTATCATCTAGTTTGGTTTAAGGATTCTAGCTCTGAAACCCCAACTCTTGAATCAGTTCCAGTAGTCAGTAAGTTTCTAGAAGTGTTTCCAGAAGATCTTCCCGGAGTTTCTCCCGGAAGGGAAATCGACTTTGGAATTGATCTCCTTCCAGATACCCAGCCTATTTCTATTCCTCCTTACAGAATGGCTCCAGCAGAGCTTAAGGAATTGAAAGAGAAGTTGAAAGACCTTCTAGATAAGGGTTTCATCAGACCTAGTATTTCTCCATGACGTGCACCAGTGTTGTTCGTAAAGAAGAAAGATGGTTCTCTCAAAATTTGGATTAAATATAGACAGTTGAACAAGGTCACAATCAAGAAAAAGTATCCCATCCCCAGGATTGATGACTTGTTTGACCAACTTCAGGGTGCTACCCATTTCTCAAAGATAGACCTCAAATCGGGTTATCATCAGCTCAGAGTCAGAGATAGTGACATTCCGAAAATAGCCTTTAGAACTCGGTATGGTCATTATGAATTTGTAGTTATGTCATTTGGACTAACCAATGCTCCTGAAACTTTAATGGATTTGATGAACAGAGTGTTCAAACAGTACTTATCGTCTTTATTGATGATATTCTTATTTACTCTAGGAATGTGGAAGAACATGCAAGTCATTTGAGAGTTGTTTTGCAGACTCTCAAAGATCGCCAGTTATTCGCTAAGTTTAGCAAATGTGAGTTCTGTTTGCAATCCGTTTCTTTCCTTTTGTCATATTGTATCTAGCGAACGGATCCGAGTGGATTCACAGAAGATAGAAGCAGTGAAACAATGGCCCAGACCTACCTCTCATACCGATATCAGAAGTTTCTTAGGTCTAGCGGGTTATTACAGAAGATTCGTGGAAGGATTTTCATCCATAGCCTCACCATTGACTAAGTTGACTCAGAATATGGTCAAGTTTCAATGGTCAGATGATTCTGAGAAAAGTTTTGCAGAATTGAAAACTAGATTGACTACAACTCCTATTTTGACTCTACTAGAAGGGTCAGATGGGTATGTGATCTATTGCGACACATCCAGAGTTGGCCTTGGTTGTGTGTTGATGCAACGAGAAAAGGTTATAGCTTATGCTTCTAGACAGATCAAGGTGCATGAGAAAAACTATCCAACTCATGACCTCGAGCTTGCAGCAGTGGTGTTTGCACTCAAGATCTGGAGACACTAGTTGTACGGTGTTCTTGTAGATGTGTTCACTGACCATAAGAGCATTCAGTATGTGTTCACCCAGAAAGAGTTGAATCTTCGCCAGAGGAGATAACTTGAGTTCCTTAAGGATTATGATATGAGTGTGCATTACCATCCTGGTAAGGCGAATTTAGTAGCAGATGCTCTTAGTAGATTATCTATGGGTAGTGTAGCCCATGTTGAGAAAGAAAGGAGAGAGCTAGTGAAGGATGTTCACAGGCTTGTTCGTTTGGGAGTTCGCCTTATGAGCATATCAGACAGTGGTGTAACAGTTCAGAATGGGGCAGAATCTTTTTTGGTAGTGGAGGTTAAGGAAAAGCAAGACAGTGATCCAATCTTTCTTGAACTTAAGGGTGCAATCCATAATCAGAGAGTGGAGGTTTTCTCCCAAGGGGTAGATGGTGTACTTCACTACCAGGGTAGATTGTGTGTTCTTGATGTGGGCGAGTTGAGACATCATATTCTTGTAGAAGCTCATAAATCTAGATAGTCTATTCATCCAGGTGCCACTAAGATGTACCACGATCTGCGGGAAGTCTATAGGGGGAATGGCATGAAGAGGGATATAGCAGATTTTGTGAGTAAGTGCCCCAATTGTCAGCAAGTCAAGGTAGAACATCATAAACCAGGGGGTATGACTCAAGAGATCGACATTCCTACTTGGAAGTGGGAAGTGATCAATATGGATTTCATCACAGGGTTACCGCGTACTCACAGACAACATGACTCCATTTGGGTGATAGTTGATAGGATGACTAAGTCTTCTCCTTTTTGGCGGTCAAAACTACAGATTCGGCAGAGGACTATGCCAATCTTTACATTAATGAAATTTTGAGGTTGCATGGGGTTCCTTTGTCTATCATATCAGATAGAGGTCCTCAGTTTACCTCTTATTTCTGGAAGTCGTTTCAGAAGGGTCTTGGTACTCAAGTTAACCTTAGCACAATATTTCATTCGCAGACGGATGGACAGGCAGAGCGTACCATTCAGACCCTAGAGGATATGTTGATAGCTTGTGTGATCGATTTCAAAGGTAGTTGGGATGATCACCTTCCTCTGACTGAGTTCGCCTACAACAATAGCTACCATTCCAGCATTCAGACGGCCCCTTATGAGGCTTTGTATGGGCGTAGATGTAGATCTCCTGTTGGTTAGTTTGAAGTAGGTGAAGCAGCTTTGATAGGGCCAGATTCAGTCCTTTATGCTACGGAGAAAGTTCAACTCATTAGAGATAGACTTAAGACAACCCATAGTCGTCAGAAATCTTATGCAGATGTAAGGAGGAGGGGACTAGAGTTTCAAGTTAATGATTGGATTTTTCTGAAAGTGTCACCTATGAAAGGGGTGATGCGATTTGGCAAGAAAGGTAAGCTCTGTCCAAGATATGTAGGTCCTTACAAGATCTTGAAAAGGATTGGCAAGGTGACATATGAGTTAGAGTTACAAGCAGACTTAGCAGCAGTGCATCCGGTCTTCCACATCTCGCTCTTAAAGAAGTGTGTGGGTGATCCAGCCTCTGTAGTGCCATTAGAGAGTGTGGCGGTGAAAGTTAGTCTTTCTTATGAGGATGTACCAGTTGAGATTCTTGACCGTCAGGTTAGAAGGTTGAGAAACAAAGAAGTCGCTTCAGTCAATGTTTTGTGAAGGAGTCAGTCGGTAGAGGGAGCTACTTGGGAAGCAGAAGCAGCCATGAAAGCCAAGTATCCTCACCTCTTTCCTTCCGCTCCATCTTGAGGTAATAGTTCCTCTTCAGTTTTCCAGTCATTCATGCGTGAATTCAGTCTTAGAATCATGTTCCTTCAGTTTGTACTTGCATTTTCAGCGTATTTACATGTTCTCGGAACTCAATTCAGTCAGAAACTCACTTCTCAGTGTTTAGTAGTAGATTTTTCATCTCTCTCCCTCTATTTCAGCTAGTTTAGTCTTTATTCGAGGACGAATGTTCACAAGGGAGAGATAATGTAACACCCCATATCCAAAACGGACCAAAAACCAGTTTTTCAGAAAAAACTGCTGGTGCAACCATCGTGGCCATCGATGGACCGTAGCCTGACCCACGGTCCATCTTGCACATCCGTCAATGGGGTCAGAAAACCCTAAAATCTCAGCCCAAGAAAATTTGGTTAAGTCCTGATCAACGGATGGACCTACGGTCCATAGGTCAGACTACGGTCCATAGTCTGTGACCGTCGATTGACACCTCATTCACCCACTCTCTGACAAGAACCACGATTGACCAGCACGGTCCATAGGTGGACCCACGGTTCGTAGGTCTGACCGTAGGTGGGAATTAGTAGACAGTTAGGGGGGAAATGCAGTTGGGTAAACTTCAAATGATCATAACTCTTAGTAAAAAATGAATTAGGTATCCCATGACATACCAAAAAGATAGATAATTGAATTATCTTTCCATAGACACCAACCTTGCTAAAATCAGAGCTCTGAGTAAACATTTATGCCCATTTTAGTAAAGGCCTGTCGAACAGACCCAACCTACGGACCAAACGACGGACCGTCGATTGAATGACGGACCGTCTTTCCAGGTCGTCGTTTGGTCCGACAGCAATTAACCCAGGGGTCTTTTGGTCTTTTCCCACTTTGTGTAAACTCTAAGATACGTCGTTTGACCGTAAATCATCAGATTTTAGTCAGTTTAAGCCTAGAAACAGAACTAAAACTTAGCAAGGTTCCAGCCTCGAAACCTAAGTGTTTTTCAGAAAAGTCACAATCCTTTAAAAAATTCACAACTCTTAGAAAAGTAACAACCTTTTGGAAAAGCTAAACTCTTTAGAAAAGTCACAATCCTTTGAAAAAGTCAAAATCTTTTAATGTAATAAGGCGTCTATATATATATATATATATATATATATATATATATATATATATATATATATATATATATATATATATATATATATATATATATGTTATATTACAATAGAAATAAATGTAGATTATGTACTAAATTGGGTGTATAAGAAGAAGAATAATTGAAAACTTAGAAAGTTTGTAGTTTAAAAATATGAGGGAGCTCCTCTATTTATAGCCAACATTGTGCCTTATTAGAAAATACAAAACTCTTCAAAAAAGTCACAACCCTTCAGAAAGGTCACAACTTATCTTAAAATTCACAACTCTTTAGAAAAGCATAATCCTCCAGACAAGTCACAGATCTTTGAAAAAAGTCACAACCCTTAGGAATAGTGACAACCCTTGTGAAAAGTCGCAACCGTTTCAAAAGATCACAACTCATAGGAGAAATCACAATTTTTTTAAAAAGTCACAACCTTTCGAAAAAAACTCAACTTTTTGAAAAAGTCTAAACTCTTCAATGTGAAGAGGTGTATGCTTTTAATATATATATATAAATATATATATATATATATATATATATATATATATATATATATATATATATTATAAAATATAAAGAGTATGATAATTTAGATTTTTTAAGGTGTGCATATTACAATAATTTAACATTTAAATTAGAGAGTTCATACTTTTCAAGAAGTATAATAAATAAATACAGATATGCAGATATAATGGTAGATAGATAGATATAGGTAGATAGATGTTACCACGTATTTTATTATATAGTGCTTCTTAGCCTTTCACATTCTTTGTTTAGAAAAGTTTAAATGTTTCCATTAATACTTTTCCATTCTTTGTTAATGGTTAAAACAATAAAAAGATGGGGAGTGTCAAGTTTGAAAACTTCATGTCACGACCCAAAAATAGATGTGATGTCACTCGTTTTATCCCACTAAGACAAGTCAGCCTAAAACTCAACCTTTACAATAAACTACAGAAATTTTATAATAAACTCAAAAGTAGCCTAAAACTCTGATTGTCACATGTACAATCCTCTAAAGTATTACAATTTAATAAAAAGAAAACTATATGTCTCATATGACATTGTTTCTAGAGTAGAACAATGATCATAAATAAGAGTAAGAAGACATGTTGAGATGAAAAACAACTACCTTACAAATCAACCAAGAAGCCTCGGAAAAGAAGAAAATACATCACAAAGGTCCGGGATAGTAACCTACGAAAAAAATTATAGAAGCAAGGGGTGAATACCAAACCACACGGTACTCAACAAGTAAACCTCTAACACCCCATATCCGAAACAGACCAAAAACCAGTTTTTCAGAAAAACTTGTAGGTGCAACCAACGTGGCCATCGACAGACCATAGCCTGACCCACGGTCCATCCTACACATCCGTCAATGGGGTCAGAAACCCCCAAAATCTCAGCCCAGAAAAATTTGGTTAAGTCCTGATCGACGGACGGACCTACGGTCTGTAGGTCAGACTACTGTCCGTAGGTCAGACTTATGTCCATAGTCTGTGACCTTCGATCAACACCCCATTCACCCACTCTCTGAAAAGAACCATGATTGACCAGCACGGTCCGTAGGTGGACCCACGGTCCGTAGGTGGGAATTAGCAGACAGTTAGGGGAGAAATGTGGTTGGGTTAACTTCAAATGATCATAACTCTTAGCACCAAATGAATTAGGTGTTTAATAAGATTCCAAAGGATAGATAATTTAATTAGCTTTCCATAGCCATCAACCTTGATAAAATCAGAGCTCCGAGTAAAAAGTTATGCCCGTTTTAATAAAGGCCTGTCGAATAGACCCAACCTACGGACCAAACGAAGGACCGTCGATTGAATGACGGACCGTCTGTCCAGGTCATCGTTTGGTCCGACAGCAATTAACCCAGGGGTCTTTTGGTCTTTTTCCCACTTTATTTAAACTCTAAGATACGTTGTTTTGACCCTAAATCATAAGATTTTAGTCAGTTTAAGCCTAGAAACATAACTAAAACTTACCTAAGTCAAATCATTAATCAAAACTTAGAAAAATTAGAAGCAAGAAAGGAGAAAAAAGTCAAGAACCCTAGTTCAAGAACGCAGCAAGGGTCCAGCAGTTTCAGCCCCGAAAGCTAAGTGTTTTTCCGTGAATTTCATCACCAGGTATGTGGGATTTCACTAGTGGGTTCCTTTCACCCACTGGGTCCCTAGTTTTTAGTCAACTCTTGATTCTCTTATCATGATTAAACCTAGGGTTTCTAGAACTTTGATAGAACTTCATGAATTTATTAAATATATATTCCAAATTAGATTGTAAAGTTATTACTTAGTTTATCGCATGAATTTCACAACCCTACCTTTGTATTTCTTTAGTTCTTGAATTACACATACTAGGTCAGATATTTCAGTTATGCAGTTATACATGCTTCATTTTTTAATGCATCATTATCAGATTAAATGTTGCATTCTCAGTTTGCATGTTCAGTTTTGAGCTATCCAGTATTTGCAGAAATTCAGACATAATCAGTTAACTACATAAATCAATGGGAGTAGCATAATACCGAGTTGGACTAGGGTTCAGCGTACCCAATAGTCCCAGAACTACTAGCCAAGTAGGTTGTATGTCCCCTCTGTGGGCATCAGTTTAGTGATCACGCAAACATGCCTTTATACCTTTGGCAGGGTATATCGGGTCCTCTCGATGAGGCGTATACATCGGACTCCACATTTAGCTCATGTGGTTTTATTATCGGTTATTAGTAGCTCCCACAGTTCAGTCAGACTCTATTGCTTTGATCATTTATCAGTATATTCAGTATTCAGTTTCAGCATGTTATAAATTGGTCATTGCATTCAGTTAGCTCAGAATTCTCTATATCATGTTCAAATTATTATACTTGCTTTTGTGCTTGTTCAGTTATGTTTTATTTCAGCTTTATTCTATCCTACATTCTCAGTACCCTTCAAGTACTGACACATACGTGCGCCACATCTTCTCGTGATGTAGGTTCAGGTTCTCAGCATCCAGATCACGTATAGATCGATTTTTGATCTCCAATTCAGCAGATTCAAGTGAGTCCTCATTCTCCAAGGACAACAATCATGAGTTTCATTTAAGTCTTTTAGTCATTTAGTTTCAGTTTTTGCTAGATTTAGGTGGGGCTTGTCCCAGTATTTCTAGTCTAGTTTAGAGACTATTTTCAGACATAGTTAGTTTCAACTTAGTAGTGAGTTAATATCTTCTTTGTATTAAACTTATCAGTACTTTATTTATCTCAGTTATAGTATATGGGTATTCCCCATCTTTTCAGTTTAACTTATGATTTAGCTTCCGCTTTCAGTTTATTATCTTTAATATGCTCATGATCATGCCAACAGGGTTAGCTTGGGATCACTTGTGGTCTTAGGTTCCGTGTCCGCATCTCGGGGGTAGCTCGGGGCGTGACAAACTTGGTATCAGAGCACTAGGTTTAAGTGTAATAGGATGTCTGAAAAGCCGTACTAAGTAGGGTCCTTTTCATGGGTGTGAAGTGCACCACATCTAATGAGAGGGAGGCTATGAAGATTTTTAGGAAAACTTCACTTTGTTGTTACTCTTATCGTGCGTAAGGTATGATCTAATTCCATTCTAACTTGACATTCTACATTTCAGATCATGCCTCCTCGTAGAGCTAACGCTAGGAATGTGAATGCCAGGAATACAAATGCAGCTCCTCCAGTCCCAGATCAAGAAGTCTCCAATGCTGAGTTCAGGAATGCCATACAGATGTTGGATCAGAGTATGACCAACCAGAACAATCGGCTTCAAGATCCGATGAATGAAAATGGTGGATCAGCAGCAGCCAGGGTCCGTGACTTTGTTAGGATGAATCCACCTGAGTTCTTAGGATCAGAAACTAATGAGGATCCTCAGAATTTCTTGGATGAGATCAAGAAGATCATTGAGGTAATGCAAGTCACTGGGAATGATCGAGTTGAGCTGGCATCATACCAGTTGAAGGATGTTGCTCATATCTGGTACACTTAGTGGAAGGAGAATAGGGTGCAAATGCAGCTCCTATCACTTGGGATTGTTTTAGTGAGACTATTCTCGACAGTTTTTTTCCAATAGAGTTGAGAGAGGCAAAGGCTCAGGAATTTAACTTGAGGCAGGCTAACATGACAGTCCAAGAGTATGGGATGAAGTTTAACCAACTCTCCAGGTATGCTCCTTACATGGTTGCTGACTCCAAGGCTCAGATGAATAAGTTCTTGTATGAAGTGTCGGATTTGGTGAAAACTGAGTGCAGAAATGCTATGTTACTCGGAGATATGAACATCTCTAGGCTTATGAATCATGCTCAGCAGGTTGAGGGTGATAAGCTTAGGGAACAGGCTAAGAAAAATAAGAAGGCTAGGACTAGGAACTATGACTATTCTCAGCATAAATTGGGTGGTGGAAATCGCTCGCAGAGTCAGCAGAAGTTTTCAGCTCCAGCCCTTTCATCTGCTAGTGTTCCATCATCCAAGAACAGGTATGACCAAAAGGGTAGAGCACCAGGCTCTAAGTCTTAGGAAAGTGTTTCAGGCACCAAGACTTACCCCACTTGCCCTAAGTGTGGTAAGAATCATCCGGACGAGTGTCTTGCAGGAAAAGAAGGATGTTTTGGGTGTGGTCAGTCTAGTCACAGGTTGAGGGATTGTCCTTCTAGACAGGGTCAAGGAGGTGGAAATGGTAGATCTCAGTCTACAACTTCATGAGCACCAACAAGTTGCCCGACTTAGCAGGGTAACTCATCTGGTACAGGTGGAGGTCAGCTCCAGAACAGGTTGTATGCTCTTCAGGCTTGCCAGGATCAGGAAGGTCCTCCTGATGTAGTCACTAGTACGTTACGAGTCTTTGACCTTGATGTTTATGCATTTTTAAATCCAGGGGCTACTCTTTCTTTTGTAACTCCTTACATAGCAGTCCAATTCAGTGTCAGTCTAGAAACTCTCTTAGAACCTTTCTCAGTCTATACTCCAGTCGGTGACCCAGTTATAGCTAGACGGGTATACAGAAATTGGCCTGTCACAGTCACTCAGAAAGTCACCTCAGCAGATCTTGTATAGTTAGAAATGGTAGACTTCAATGTCATTCTAGGCATGAATTGGTTACATTCATGTTATGCCTCAGTCGATTGTAGAACTAGGATTGTTCGTTTTCAATTTCAAGACGAACCAATCTTAGAATAGAAGGGTAGTAGCTTAGCGCCTATGTGTCGATTTATTTCTTACCTTAAGGCCAGAAATATGATCTCTAAGGGTTATCTCTATCATCTAGTTTGGTTTAAGGATTCTAGCTCTGAAACCCCAACTCTTGAATCAGTTCCAGTAGTCAGTAAGTTTCTAGAAGTGTTTCCAGAAGATCTTCCCGGAGTTTCTCCCGGAAGGGAAATCGACTTTGGAATTGATCTCCTTCCAGATACCCAGCCTATTTCTATTCCTCCTTACAGAATGGCTCCAGCAGAGCTTAAGGAATTGAAAGAGAAGTTGAAAGACCTTCTAGATAAGGGTTTCATCAGACCTAGTATTTCTCCATGACGTGCACCAGTGTTGTTCGTAAAGAAGAAAGATGGTTCTCTCAAAATTTGGATTAAATATAGACAGTTGAACAAGGTCACAATCAAGAAAAAGTATCCCATCCCCAGGATTGATGACTTGTTTGACCAACTTCAGGGTGCTACCCATTTCTCAAAGATAGACCTCAAATCGGGTTATCATCAGCTCAGAGTCAGAGATAGTGACATTCCGAAAATAGCCTTTAGAACTCGGTATGGTCATTATGAATTTGTAGTTATGTCATTTGGACTAACCAATGCTCCTGAAACTTTAATGGATTTGATGAACAGAGTGTTCAAACAGTACTTATCGTCTTTATTGATGATATTCTTATTTACTCTAGGAATGTGGAAGAACATGCAAGTCATTTGAGAGTTGTTTTGCAGACTCTCAAAGATCGCCAGTTATTCGCTAAGTTTAGCAAATGTGAGTTCTGTTTGCAATCCGTTTCTTTCCTTTTGTCATATTGTATCTAGCGAACGGATCCGAGTGGATTCACAGAAGATAGAAGCAGTGAAACAATGGCCCAGACCTACCTCTCATACCGATATCAGAAGTTTCTTAGGTCTAGCGGGTTATTACAGAAGATTCGTGGAAGGATTTTCATCCATAGCCTCACCATTGACTAAGTTGACTCAGAATATGGTCAAGTTTCAATGGTCAGATGATTCTGAGAAAAGTTTTGCAGAATTGAAAACTAGATTGACTACAACTCCTATTTTGACTCTACTAGAAGGGTCAGATGGGTATGTGATCTATTGCGACACATCCAGAGTTGGCCTTGGTTGTGTGTTGATGCAACGAGAAAAGGTTATAGCTTATGCTTCTAGACAGATCAAGGTGCATGAGAAAAACTATCCAACTCATGACCTCGAGCTTGCAGCAGTGGTGTTTGCACTCAAGATCTGGAGACACTAGTTGTACGGTGTTCTTGTAGATGTGTTCACTGACCATAAGAGCATTCAGTATGTGTTCACCCAGAAAGAGTTGAATCTTCGCCAGAGGAGATAACTTGAGTTCCTTAAGGATTATGATATGAGTGTGCATTACCATCCTGGTAAGGCGAATTTAGTAGCAGATGCTCTTAGTAGATTATCTATGGGTAGTGTAGCCCATGTTGAGAAAGAAAGGAGAGAGCTAGTGAAGGATGTTCACAGGCTTGTTCGTTTGGGAGTTCGCCTTATGAGCATATCAGACAGTGGTGTAACAGTTCAGAATGGGGCAGAATCTTTTTTGGTAGTGGAGGTTAAGGAAAAGCAAGACAGTGATCCAATCTTTCTTGAACTTAAGGGTGCAATCCATAATCAGAGAGTGGAGGTTTTCTCCCAAGGGGTAGATGGTGTACTTCACTACCAGGGTAGATTGTGTGTTCTTGATGTGGGCGAGTTGAGACATCATATTCTTGTAGAAGCTCATAAATCTAGATAGTCTATTCATCCAGGTGCCACTAAGATGTACCACGATCTGCGGGAAGTCTATAGGGGGAATGGCATGAAGAGGGATATAGCAGATTTTGTGAGTAAGTGCCCCAATTGTCAGCAAGTCAAGGTAGAACATCATAAACCAGGGGGTATGACTCAAGAGATCGACATTCCTACTTGGAAGTGGGAAGTGATCAATATGGATTTCATCACAGGGTTACCGCGTACTCACAGACAACATGACTCCATTTGGGTGATAGTTGATAGGATGACTAAGTCTTCTCCTTTTTGGCGGTCAAAACTACAGATTCGGCAGAGGACTATGCCAATCTTTACATTAATGAAATTTTGAGGTTGCATGGGGTTCCTTTGTCTATCATATCAGATAGAGGTCCTCAGTTTACCTCTTATTTCTGGAAGTCGTTTCAGAAGGGTCTTGGTACTCAAGTTAACCTTAGCACAATATTTCATTCGCAGACGGATGGACAGGCAGAGCGTACCATTCAGACCCTAGAGGATATGTTGATAGCTTGTGTGATCGATTTCAAAGGTAGTTGGGATGATCACCTTCCTCTGACTGAGTTCGCCTACAACAATAGCTACCATTCCAGCATTCAGACGGCCCCTTATGAGGCTTTGTATGGGCGTAGATGTAGATCTCCTGTTGGTTAGTTTGAAGTAGGTGAAGCAGCTTTGATAGGGCCAGATTCAGTCCTTTATGCTACGGAGAAAGTTCAACTCATTAGAGATAGACTTAAGACAACCCATAGTCGTCAGAAATCTTATGCAGATGTAAGGAGGAGGGGACTAGAGTTTCAAGTTAATGATTGGATTTTTCTGAAAGTGTCACCTATGAAAGGGGTGATGCGATTTGGCAAGAAAGGTAAGCTCTGTCCAAGATATGTAGGTCCTTACAAGATCTTGAAAAGGATTGGCAAGGTGACATATGAGTTAGAGTTACAAGCAGACTTAGCAGCAGTGCATCCGGTCTTCCACATCTCGCTCTTAAAGAAGTGTGTGGGTGATCCAGCCTCTGTAGTGCCATTAGAGAGTGTGGCGGTGAAAGTTAGTCTTTCTTATGAGGATGTACCAGTTGAGATTCTTGACCGTCAGGTTAGAAGGTTGAGAAACAAAGAAGTCGCTTCAGTCAATGTTTTGTGAAGGAGTCAGTCGGTAGAGGGAGCTACTTGGGAAGCAGAAGCAGCCATGAAAGCCAAGTATCCTCACCTCTTTCCTTCCGCTCCATCTTGAGGTAATAGTTCCTCTTCAGTTTTCCAGTCATTCATGCGTGAATTCAGTCTTAGAATCATGTTCCTTCAGTTTGTACTTGCATTTTCAGCGTATTTACATGTTCTCGGAACTCAATTCAGTCAGAAACTCACTTCTCAGTGTTTAGTAGTAGATTTTTCATCTCTCTCCCTCTATTTCAGCTAGTTTAGTCTTTATTCGAGGACGAATGTTCACAAGGGAGAGATAATGTAACACCCCATATCCAAAACGGACCAAAAACCAGTTTTTCAGAAAAAACTGCTGGTGCAACCATCGTGGCCATCGATGGACCGTAGCCTGACCCACGGTCCATCTTGCACATCCGTCAATGGGGTCAGAAAACCCTAAAATCTCAGCCCAAGAAAATTTGGTTAAGTCCTGATCAACGGATGGACCTACGGTCCATAGGTCAGACTACGGTCCATAGTCTGTGACCGTCGATTGACACCTCATTCACCCACTCTCTGACAAGAACCACGATTGACCAGCACGGTCCATAGGTGGACCCACGGTTCGTAGGTCTGACCGTAGGTGGGAATTAGTAGACAGTTAGGGGGGAAATGCAGTTGGGTAAACTTCAAATGATCATAACTCTTAGTAAAAAATGAATTAGGTATCCCATGACATACCAAAAAGATAGATAATTGAATTATCTTTCCATAGACACCAACCTTGCTAAAATCAGAGCTCTGAGTAAACATTTATGCCCATTTTAGTAAAGGCCTGTCGAACAGACCCAACCTACGGACCAAACGACGGACCGTCGATTGAATGACGGACCGTCTTTCCAGGTCGTCGTTTGGTCCGACAGCAATTAACCCAGGGGTCTTTTGGTCTTTTCCCACTTTGTGTAAACTCTAAGATACGTCGTTTGACCGTAAATCATCAGATTTTAGTCAGTTTAAGCCTAGAAACAGAACTAAAACTTAGCAAGGTTCCAGCCTCGAAACCTAAGTGTTTTTCAGAAAAGTCACAATCCTTTAAAAAATTCACAACTCTTAGAAAAGTAACAACCTTTTGGAAAAGCTAAACTCTTTAGAAAAGTCACAATCCTTTGAAAAAGTCAAAATCTTTTAATGTAATAAGGCGTCTATATATATATATATATATATATGTTATATTACAATAGAAATAAATGTAGATTATGTACTAAATTGGGTGTATAAGAAGAAGAATAATTGAAAACTTAGAAAGTTTGTAGTTTAAAAATATGAGGGAGCTCCTCTATTTATAGCCAACATTGTGCCTTATTAGAAAATACAAAACTCTTCAAAAAAGTCACAACCCTTCAGAAAGGTCACAACTTATCTTAAAATTCACAACTCTTTAGAAAAGCATAATCCTCCAGACAAGTCACAGATCTTTGAAAAAAGTCACAACCCTTAGGAATAGTGACAACCCTTGTGAAAAGTCGCAACCGTTTCAAAAGATCACAACTCATAGGAGAAATCACAATTTTTTAAAAAAGTCACAACCTTTCGAAAAAAACTCAACTTTTTGAAAAAGTCTAAACTCTTCAATGTGAAGAGGTGTATGCTTTTAATATATATATATAAATATATATATATATATATATATATATATATATATATATATATATATATATTATAAAATATAAAGAGTATGATAATTTAGATTTTTTAAGGTGTGCATATTACAATAATTTAACATTTAAATTAGAGAGTTCATACTTTTCAAGAAGTATAATAAATAAATACAGATATGCAGATATAATGGTAGATAGATAGATATAGGTAGATAGATGTTACCACGTATTTTATTATATAGTGCTTCTTAGCCTTTCACATTCTTTGTTTAGAAAAGTTTAAATGTTTCCATTAATACTTTTCCATTCTTTGTTAATGGTTAAAACAATAAAAAGATGGGGAGTGTCAATTTTGAAAACTTCATGTCACGACCCAAAAATAGATGTGATGTCACTCGTTTTATCCCACTAAGACAAGTCAGCCTAAAACTCAACCTTTACAATAAACTACAGAAATTTTATAATAAACTCAAAAGTAGCCTAAAACTCTGATTGTCACATGTACAATCCTCTAAAGTATTACAATTTAATAAAAAGAAAACTATATGTCTCATATGACATTGTTTCTAGAGTAGAACAATGATCATAAATAAGAGTAAGAAGACATGTTGAGATGAAAAACAACTACCTTACAAATCAACCAAGAAGCCTCGGAAAAGAAGAAAATACATCACAAAGGTCCGGGATAGTAACCTACGAAAAAAATTATAGAAGCAAGGGGTGAATACCAAACCACACGGTACTCAACAAGTAAACCTCTAACACCCCATATCCGAAACAGACCAAAAACCAGTTTTTCAGAAAAACTTGTAGGTGCAACCAACGTGGCCATCGACAGACCATAGCCTGACCCACGGTCCGTCCTACACATCCGTCAATGGGGTCAGAAACCCCCAAAATCTCAGCCCAGAAAAATTTGGTTAAGTCCTGATCGACGGACGGACCTACGGTCTGTAGGTCAGACTACTGTCCGTAGGTCAGACTTCTGTCCATAGTCTGTGACCTTCGATCAACACCCCATTCACCCACTCTCTGAAAAGAACCATGATTGACCAGCACGGTCCGTAGGTGGACCCACGGTCCGTAGGTGGGAATTAGCAGACAGTTAGGGGAGAAATGTGGTTGGGTTAACTTCAAATGATCATAACTCTTAGCACCAAATGAATTAGGTGTTTAATAAGATTCCAAAGGATAGATAATTTAATTAGCTTTCCATAGCCATCAACCTTGATAAAATCAGAGCTCCGAGTAAAAAGTTATGCCCGTTTTAATAAAGGCCTGTCGAATAGACCCAACCTACGGACCAAACGAAGGACCGTCGATTGAATGACGGACCGTCTGTCCAGGTCATCGTTTGGTCCGACAGCAATTAACCCAGGGGTCTTTTGGTCTTTTCCCACTTCGTTTAAACTCTAAGATACGTCATTTTGACCCTAAATCATAAGATTTTAGTCAGTTTAAGCCTAGAAACATACCTAAAACTTACCTAAGTCAAATCATTAATCAAAACTTAGAAAAATTAGAAGCAAGAAAGGAGAAAAAAGTCAAGAACCCTAGTTCAAGAACGCAGCAAGGTTCCAGCAATTTCAGCCCCGAAACCTAAGTGTTTTTCCGTGAATTTCATCACCAGGTATGTGGGATTTCACAAGTGGGTTCCTTTCACCCACTAGGTCCCTAGTTTTTAGTCAACTCTTGATTCTCTTATCATGATTAAACCTAGGGTTTCTAGAACTTTGATAGAACTTCATGAATTTATTGAATATATGTTCCAAATTAGATTGTAAAGTTATTATTCAGTTTATCGCATGAATTTCACAACCCTACCTTTGTATTTCTTTAGTTCTTGAATTACACATACTAGGTCAGATATTTCAGTTATGCAGTTATACATGCTTCAGTTTTTAATGCATCATTATCAGATTAAATGTTGCATTCTCAGTTTGCATGTTCAGTTTTGAGCTATCCAGTATTTGCAGAAATTCAGACATAATCAGTTCACTACATAAATCAATGGGAGTAGCATAATACCGAGTTGGACTAGGGTTTAGCGTACCCAATAGTCCCAGAACTACTAGCCAAGTAGGTTGTAAGTCCCCCTGTGGGCATCAGTTTAGTGATCACGCAAACATGCCTTTATACCTTTGGCAGGGTATATTGGGTCCTCTCGATGGGGCGTATACATCAGACTCCACATTTAGCTCATGTGGTTTTTATTATTGGTTATTAGTAGCTCCCACAGTTCAGTCTGACTCTATTGCATTGACCATTTATCAGTATATTCAGTATTCAGTTTCAGCATGTTATAAATTGGTCATTGCATTCAGTTAGCTCAGAATTCTCTATATCATGTTCAAATTATTATACTTGCTTTTGTGCTTGTTCAGTTATGTTTTATTTCATATTTATTCTATCCTACATGCTCAGTACCCTTAAGTACTGACGCATACGTGCGCCACATCTTCTCATGATGTAGGTTCAGGTTCTCAGCATCCAGATCACGTATAGATCGATTTCCGATCTCCAATTCAGCAGATTCAGTGGTGAGTCCTCATTATCCAAGGACAACAATCATGAGTTTCATTTAAGTCTTTTAGTCATTTAGTTTCAGTTTTTGCTAGATTTAGGTGGGGCTTGTCCCAGTATTTCTAGTCTAGTTTAGAGACTATTTTCAGATATAGTTAGTTTCAGCTTAGTAGTGAGTTAATATCTTCTTTGTATTAAACTTATCAGTACTTCATTTATCTCAGTTATAGTATATGGGTATTCCCCATCTTTTCAGTTTAACTTATGATTTAGCTTCCGCTTTTATTTTATTATCTTTAATATGCTCATGATCATGCCAACAGGGTTAGCTTGGGATCACCTGTGGTCCTAGATTCCATGTCCGCGTCTCGAGGGTTGCTTGGGTGTGACAAAACCTCTAAACACGAGTTAAGGGGATAGAATATGGGTACTCTTTACACCCAACCGAACCTCCACATCTACAACCTGCATAAAACCAGCCCAACCTAACAGTTCACTATTTACAAGTGCATACCTCAACAACAACATTCTAAAATCACATATTCTCAACAACAAGCTCAATATTCCTCAGATACAACATCCACAATCAGAATATGCTTAAAACTAGCCTTACCTATCCGTTCACAATTCACATAGCACACAACTCAACAACAACACTCTAACAATTACATATCTTCAACAACCAGCTCAACATTAATCAAGTCACAAGTTCAAAAAAAAAGGCATTCGCAAGATCAACAACACACAAGATCAAATTCACAAATAATAAAGAAGTGCAATGCAATGAAATACAATGTCAAGTATAGTGATGCATGTGTGACCTAATGATACAAACCCGCTATCTCTTAGTCCGAGACCCATGGGGATTATATCTGTCCATGTTTTCATTGCGACGTGCGATACGACCCTCGATAATAGTAACCATCACGACGCTCGATACGTACCTTGAAATATAGTATCCATTGCGGCGCGCGATATGTCCCTCGAAATAGTACATCCTCTTATCACATAACATTTATCACAATCATGTCTCAGAGCCGATGCAAATGACATATTTCACATACATTATGAGGAGATAACCATTTTCATAATAACGCACAATTAACAACCATGCAACCGTGATACAACATCAACAATCAAACTATTAGCCTCCAATCATTCTCAAACATCACACACCAACAAATAATCACATTACCTTCTCTTTATTACCATTTTTTCATATTAGAATTTATTCAACATAGACAAGTCATCACCAATTCACATTACTTCCAATATATTACAAGAAAATACACGAATTTCATACATTTAACAAGGTTTTAGAAATTCACTTGCCTCAATTAGTCGAACAATCACTCTGGGACTTGAGTCTTTTATCTTTCATTGAGCCTCCAAATAAATGCAATCTATTCAAATAAGTAATTACAATAAGACTTTCAAACTAACAAAACTCATATATCATGTCTATCTTAGACCCAAAACTTACCCCGAATTTATAATAAAGTTTCTAAATCTTAATTCAAACCAATAGGTCAAATCTTATACTTCATGAATTTTAAGTGTAGCATTAAGCCATAATATCTCTAATATCATAATGTAATGGTATTCACATAATACGAAACACCTAATATTTAATTATCTATCTCAATATAACAACCTTAAATTATAATGTAATAACTATAAGAAAATTCAATATCTAAATGAAATCCACCCTCCATAACTTGGATCACAAAAAGAACGAAAGAACCCAATACTATGATCTCACACCAACGTTTTGTTGGTGTCAAATTACTATCAATTTATCACTTTATTATTTTCTCGATGATTAAGTCATCATTACTCAAATTAGTAAATTTCAAAGTCAACTTTTACCACTATATCTGTACCATAATTTTTCAAGAAATAGAATTGCATTAAGTTACTACTTTCATTCTCATTCACCAATAATATATTTAATCAATGAATACCATTAATTGTCAAACATTGACAGACTATCAATAACTCCATGCGCCCTACTAAATTGATACATATTATCGATGGCAATATTACATTTAACTTAACAATTTAAGTTTTGTTTTTTCTCTTTCCCCTCAAATCAATGATATAGTATAATATTATTACTACTTCCTGTCTCTTCTTTTCGCCAGCCACAACTTTCAAGTTTCAGCAGTTAGGGGTTTGGCCTTTAGTTCTTTTATTATTTATTAATTTTCTTCTATTATTTTTTTATTATCAGCAACAAATTAATCCTTTATTAAATCTAAAAATCATGTCACTTATTCCTATAAGTCATAAGTTATTCATAAAAGCTATTAAAAAGGTTAATATAAAAATAATGGTTAAAATTCATAAAAAGACGAGAGGGTCGTTACATTATCCACCACTAAAAATCATATTCATCCTCGAACATGAATAAAAGAAAATGAAGAATAATCGACGTTACAAAAAGTCTAAGTTATGACCTACCAGTCGGTGTTCATCTTTCTAAGTGAGCTCCTCCTTAAGACCATTCCATAAAGATCAACTACTAAGAATGGGAATTCCAATTCAAACTTTGGAAATTTATAAATCATGAGTGACTATCAAGCCGCAGACTATCTCATAAACTCAATCAAACCTGAAACTCTTTGGACCTTAAGACAAACATCATGACAAATATTTTCTCACATAAACAAGTTAACCATCTAAATCAATACAGATTACAACCAGAAATGAGCCTAAATCAACCACCACACGCTAATAATGCACATACCATCACATATCTTATGAGAATTCCCTTTTGACAGCACAATCTTTTCAGGGGATTAAGTTATAAACATCTTATCTTTAGACATTGGTCACTCATCAAAGGAGAATCAAACTTATCTAACCCAAAGAAGAACAAGATCAAGTAAACAACCAATAAGCGGTACACTCTAGGATGCAAAAACTTTAACAACACTGTCATATAACTGTACCTATTCACAGAAGCTCTTCTATAAGTTCTGATAAGCAAGACCGTGCATGTAGAATCACTAGTATACTTCAATATCACAAACAACACCAAATCTTCCATAACTGAAATGAACAAGTCTAACTAAGGATGCCACCCTACCAGGAGGAAAATCACAAGATCGGTACACCCTATCCACCACTAGGAACTCACCCATAGAAGCGAAAACACACAGAAACGTAGAAAGTGAATCATACTTTACACCATGTCCATAATGAAGTAGTTGGTGGCATAAGAATATACAAAAGCAAGATCGAATAAAACAAGATATTCATTCCATAAAACCCATATAAATTCCATTCATCTGACTCCATCTCTCGATTCTTAGACACCCCCAATCAATCAGTCTAATTCCCATCACAACATTACAAGTACTCGATTCATCAAATCACACGTACTTCTCACAGTACTCCATTGAAGCTAACGCTCATAAGACCAACAAACATCATAACTACTCCAACCGTTTAACTAACTCTCAAACATAACTAATATCAAAGTCTTCTTAACAAAAACATTATCACCACCAAAATTTTCAAACTATGACACTCTCTTTTTCCAAATAAGCATTTTATGGTAGATAGAGGTCTCAACCAAGGCTGATAGCACTAATTTTAAATCTAAAAGTACTTTCCCATCAATACAAAGTGATTGAATCACGTACAATGCCAACTCCATGTAAGCTTTCAGATACCATTTTAAATAATATTCAAAACCATATATACCTCATACCGACACTTATGAAATTCTTGGTCACTCCAATAATTTGTTATACTATAAGCTCATAACCTCTACTCATCATCAACTTCCTATGTAGCACATCATAACTGTCACGATAGGGGAGCACCCCCTAGAAGTAACATGGCATACTTGACATTTCGGAGGTCTTATACAAGCCCATAGTTATTATTTATCGCATTCTCATTGGTAAATTAGCGGAAATTTTAAAACATTCTTATTACATCATATGCTAGAACATCACTTCCATTATATATAAAATATTATAATACATAGATAAAGACTCTAGTCTCTTTTTGTCATCCTAGACTCAACATCATTAGAGTACATTAGGGACACGACCCTTACAACATAAATCATAAGTATAATATTACATAGTTTTACAGTAAAGATAAAACTTAGGAAATCCTTGGACTTAAGGATTCCTTCCTTGAGCTTGAGAATCACATATCAAACTCCTCACCATTAAAGACATCCTTTGAGCATCCATCACCTACACTTTGTGTAAAAAGGTAGAGAAGAATGGAGTTAGTACAAGAATGCACTAAGTATGACAACCATGCATTTAAACAGGGACATTTTACTTAAAATCATGCATCATGCCTTTTTGTGAAATCTTCATAAATCTTTGATACAGTAGAATTTATTCGATTTACATACTTCATATAGGCATATTAAATGATCATACATCATATAAAATCATACATTGCATTTGAGGCATTTTAGAGTCACATTAGAGTAAGCACCCCCATTTCACAGTAACCTTCTTTTTCTCTTTACAGTCAACTTCTTCTTATTCTAACTTCTTGACTTTCCCAAGTACCCTCTAGTGACACTTGGTGTAATGTATAGATGATGTCCCATAACACCATCCACACTCAAGTATCACCTTAAAGACACAAGGAAACCATACCTACAACCTTTCAAGTTAACACATACATCCATAGGACCATTTCATATAACAAGGCACATACTTAACATAGACACAACATAATACCTTACTCACAATCCTAATCTAAGTCTACTAGTGCAATATACATGTGAAGCCCCATAAAAACCTATCATGAGATCATAAGCATCATAACATTCACTTCATACATTAACATGTCAAGCATAGACAACTACATACATACAAAGCAAGACCCTCATAATATAGTCATTAAGACCAACTTTATGCACATAAGGATAAGACCACTTCATATAGAACCATTTGGACTCTTACTATGCATATCATCACAACAAGTAGACAATACTACAATGTCATTCATAAGGAACATAAACATATACATATACATTGGAACACTTTCCTAGAACTCCCATGAAGAGCTACTTGTGCAATGCATAGGTGAATTCCTATACCCCCACCTACACTAAGAAACTCTACCCTTAGGTTATCCTAGCTAAGGTCCTAATCATTTACTTCCATTGTCCATTTTACTTTAGGAAAACTAAAGCCTTAAGCGACACTAAGACCATGGGTACTAAACATGGAATTTGGTGTTGTAGAGCCTTACACCAATGGAAGGTGCTCTACTTAGCCAAAGTAGAACATTAACACATGCTAGCATACTAAGTGAAATCACCTTCTAGATCCTATGTGGCAAACATAGTTTATGGAACTTGGAGGTATATGTCGAAACCCTCTTTATGACTATTGAGGCATTATAGTTATCCACTTATGAAAATATCACTTATGCCATTTGGCTATGAGGCTAACCACCTCATGAGGACTATGGTAACCTACCTTCCTACAATGGGAAGGGACACCCCTCATCTTCAAGTTCACTCGGTGCTAAGCTAAGTTGCCTTTATTGAAAGCCTTCTTACCTTATTTTATAAAACATAGGCTTTAGTAGATTGACTCCTCATATGCTTAGCTCATAGGTCATAGATGAGAGTTCATCAACCTATCTCATGTGAGAAACCCTTTCACATGCACATAACATATTCAAGCACACTAGTTTAGGGTACACTTGAGCACACCTTTCAAGGCCCCTATATTGACTAGATCATCATTCATATGTGTGTATACATATTTTTTAGCAACCCTTTCACATAACACATTAAGACCAAATATGTTCATACATTAATGTATAAGTGTATTTATGAGAAATCCTTTCATATAAACACATTAAGACACTATGCACATTCATACTTCATCATATCATATACTTAACATCATAGCACATAAGTCATATTCATAACATGTTCATGCATTCCTATTCATGTACTTAGAAGACCAAACCTAGGAACTATCGTATGAAGGCACACATGTGCAATGCATAGACAAGGTTCCATACCCTTGCCCATACTAGTACACCTATCAAGTTATCCTAGTGAATGATACATCACATAACATCATAGAATGGTAACATACAATAAGACTCATTTATTCAAGACTTACAATACCATTACCGTAAGCTCTAGGCATTATGCACATATGCTAACTTTAATTTACATAGAACATTATAATACCTTAATCATAGGCAGAACAAACCCTATCATAACCATTCACATGCTCATTATATTAGCAATACAACCTATATCATAGCTAGAATATGAAACTAGGCATAGGCTTCACATAGGGTGATCATCATAACCACATATTCATAGTAAAATTTCCTTTAATGCCATGATCACATCACATATATATTGGCAATAAAGTCAACACCACCACCATAAGTGGACCATACAACACAATGTCATACAAGGCTTTATCAACTACAAATTCTATAGAAAAGTAGAGGGGAAGAGCCATTCTTACCAATTCATCAACCTTTGATCATCATTGATCAATATACCTTTTTCATCAACAATTCAAGTATAGGGCAGTAGCTAAATGTACTTTAACATAAACGAATCCATGCATAAGCCACTATAAGATCATGCTACAAACTAGTACAATATATCACTAATTCACTAGAAAGTAGAGAGACATAGATCATTAACCAATTTCCCTTGCCTTGATCATCAATCATAATTCATCAACAATATACATGTAGGGCAGTAGCTAAAGAGGTAACAACCTAATCTAGATCGTGCTTCATCTACCGTAGAATTGAGATCACATCATGTACATACCATTATTAATCTATAAGCTACAAGAACCTAGATCAATCCTTGTCAAGACTCTTGTGATTTGATAATCAATGATTCATATCCACCATTCATCAATATTATCAATATAAGGCAGTATCTATAATTATCTTTACAAAATGAATCCTACATTCATGCACTATATAATCGAGATTAGAGTGGACACCATACATTAACATTAGATAGGAAGTAGAGATCAAGTCTTCAAGCATCATTCCACATTGCGACAACAACACATAATTCATCATCACATTACATTATAGGCAGTAGATATAAGCAAATCAACATTCTAGAATCATAATTCAATCAACATAAAGTCAAGATCTCAAAGCCCACACATAGGCTAAATCGAGAGTTTGGAAGAGACCAAGGGTTCATCATGTACTTGGATTGAAAACATCATTATAAGCAGTATATAATCCATAATTCATTATAATAATGCTTTTGAAATCGATTTGAGAAAGAACCCATGGCTAGATTGAAAGATAGGAAGTTTGATCATATTTTCTCTTTGAAAACTTTGACAATAACTCTCCAGCTGGAAGGTTAACTAGAGATGAAGGATCACCATACCTTCACGAAATATTCATGAAGAATCCATGGGAATCCAAGCTCCAAGCTGTTCTTGAGCATCATCTCCAATGGAGGTTTCTAGAGAGGATATTTTGGGAGAGGGAAGTCTAATTTGAATTATGGAATTGGGTTTGGGGTTTTCACTCTTTTAACCTACTTAATACTCCCAAAAATAACCAAATAAACCAACTAGGGTCAGGTTAGGACGTGGTGTGAATTTCCTATTCACCCCATAATTAAAACAGCGTGCATGGCAGTTGTTGCAGGCTGCATCGACAGATAGCAGTCGACGAGGCATCGTCTGGTCGACTAGCCGTCCTGCTACTCCGTTGTTTGCGACTGCAAATCCTTCAAGGAGGGATGAGCTCACACTTCTAAGTTTTGAGAGACACCTCCTATCGACGGGGCATGCATTGAGGAATGAGTCGTCAGTTGAGGGCTCGTCTATTGACACTGCCAAGGCAGTGTCTCGACATCCTTTGGGTCCTCCTTGAGGGACTCTTGTAGGGCCCTTGGGGATTCGTGCCTGGATGTTTCCAAGATAAATATATATTATAACATGTCAAGTACATTCCACATCAGTTTCACCCAAAACAAACACTCGTAACACCTTCAAACATGCTAGGCACACTCAAGACACACATGCATGTATCAAGGGCTAACTTTCAAACGTCTTGGACGTTTGACTTCCAAATGACTTAAAATCACTCATGCATACTTTAAAACACTTAATTAACATGTTAAAAATCTTATAGACACATGTGAGGCTCTATACACCTAAACTCATTTTGGGGGTCTTACAATATCCCTCACTTGGGCACATTCTTCCTCGAATGACACTTAGAACACTTTTAATCATAACAAGGACTTCAATGAATCATAGAGAACCTCACAATATTCATAAAATTATCACATAGAAGTCAACGAACCAAACTTACAAGGAACACAAACTTAAAATCATTCAGCACTCAATGCAACACAAGCAAGCAAACCCTCTATTCACTCACTTTCAAAGTGCATGAAACACTTAGGCTCTTGTCATGTTCATAGGAGAAACATCCTTATCCTAATCATAACCTGGTCTTTTCATTTCATTTTATTAAGAGCTCATTATGCAACCATCTTTAAGTCACACTTATGCAGATTCAAGAACACTCAAGAAGCAATTAGGTACTCATACTTCAATGCACATAGACTTGATTTAAGTAAACCAACAAGGATCTTTATTAATTATACCTAGTGCTATGAAGGTCATTCTAAACCATACAATGCTTAGTTATGTCCATGGAAAAATGTCCTTCTACTCAGCACACTTACATGTCTCATGAGTTCATAGGCAAGCAACGCACAAAGGTCCATTCATTGCACAAATGAGAATTTTCAACTTTTAACCATAGAATGCTCATACTTTCTTCCTAGTGAAGTCTAAATGGTAATTCACACCACACACATCAAAACAATAGGAAGCCATTTCACAAACTTCCAATTTCTAGTATAACACTAGCTTTTATAAAAAAGCATCAATTAGGGAAAGTCGTACAATTTATAGGCACACACAAGGACAATGGCTAAACATGCCTTCACTTTGCAAAAGTGAGCCTAATTTCATGCTTTCTAAACCATGAAAGTCACATAATTTTCAAGAGACTCAACATTTTCATTTCAAGGAGACTCAAATTTCTCATTATAAGGCTAAATCTTACATATCAAAAGTGACTACAACCATGTTTCATACCTTATCTCATAAGGCTAAATGCACAACTAGCATATAAAGATGCACATGAGAAAACCTTAATTTGATCAAAAACCCTTTTTCATGCAATCTAGAATCCTCAAAACATGCTTAACATAGTGTCAATCAAGACATACAAAACATAGGGAGAACATGCAACTCATACTTTCATGCAAGACTCCTATCATGAACAAGTTTCTAGGAACTCTTTAGTTTCAAGCTCAAGTAAGAATAGAAGGACAAAGTAGAAATATCTACAACCTTACTACTCACATCACCATCCCCCACTTAGGGTAAACCGAATTAAGATCAACTTAACCCTACCTCAAGAGGGTCTTAGATTATCAACCTTCATCACCATCACTTGAAAGTGATTACCAATCTAAAGGAATTACATTAACATAGGAATACCAAAGGCATATAAAATCTTACCATCTAGGCACACTATCCCCCACTTGGGGTATGCCTAATCACCTCATCCCCTTAAACACCAAGATCAAGGTAAGTCAAAACCAACCTTTCATACTCTTCACTCATAAAGGCTAGACATTCTTGAGGGTTCTTACTCCTAATATCACATCAAGGAGTCTACTAACTCAAACATCAAGGGATAATACCTCAAACATCATCATTTCTCTAAGTTCAACACCTAAAGGAAATCAATAACATTTAAGTTAGGTCATACTACCCAACCACATAAGGTCTCAACTATACCATAGACACCAAGGGCCATACAACATTAGGGGAAACGATAGAGGAGACATAGTCAGAAGACCTCCTTCTTTTCTATAAAAATTATAGTTGGGTAACTTCTAGGTCAATCAAACCCATATAATCACCCTACAAAGACAAGCACGCTACCCTTTACTTCTATGATTCAAGTTTATACAAAAGACTCCAATCCAAACAAGGCAACCATGAAGGTGCACACATATATAAGGCAACATTGAACTATTAAACATACATATATAGGCAACATGCATTCTTTGGAAATTTACCGCCCTTCCTAAATCATTTCAAGTCTAAACCATATCATAAGACTATCATCATGCAAAACTATATAGCAACGCACCATTCCAAAAGAGATTCATTTTAACCCTAACAACTTCTAGCATGCTTTAACCATATCATGACATACATTTATCAACATAACATACCATTTCACATAGATCACATATATAGCCATAAGGGAATCATATAAACATAAGCCAAAGTTCACATTCACATATACTCATCAAACCATAAAGCCAAGATAACCATCAAAACTCTACTTTTCTCCCTCAAGCATAGAGATACCATCTCATCCAAGCAATCACGTCTAAAAAACCACCGGACAAGAAAACATAAGAGAGAGATCATATAGAGTTAACTTCTATGGCACGACATGAGAATGATGAAGAAGGGAAAATCTATCTTCTTATAGCCTCCCGCCCATGTATGTGTCACGACTCACCACCAATGAATGAGACTCTACTACATGTGGCAATATGAGACTTTTGGAACCTAAAACCACATTATAAATCTCATGCTCTGATACCACGATTTTCACGACCGGGGAGCACCCCCTAGAAGTAACATGGCGTACTTGACCTCTCGGAGGTCTTATACAAGCCCATAGTTGTCATTCATCACATTCTCATAGGTAAATTAGCGGAAATCTTAAAACTTTCTTAGCACATCATATGCTAGAACATCACTTCCATTATATATAAAATATCATAATACATAGTTAAAGACTCTAGTCTCTTTTTTCCATCCTGGACTCAACATCATTAGAGTACATTAGGTCTCACAACCCTTACAACATAAATCATAAGTATACTATTACATAGATTTAAAGTAAAGATAAAACTTAGGAAATACTTTGGACTTAAGGATTCCTTTCCTAGAGCTTGGGAATCACATATCAAGCTCCTCACTATTAAAGACATCCTTTATGCACCCATAACCTACACTTTGTGAAAAAAGATAGAGAAGAATGGAGTTATTACAAGAATGCACTAAGTATGACAATCATGCAAAAACATGCATTTAAAAGGGACATTTTACTTGAAATCATGCATCATGCCTTTTTGTGAAATATTCATAAAACTTTGATACAATAGTATTTATACGATTCATATACTTCATATAGGCATATTCAATGATCATACATCATATAAAACCATACATTGCATTTAAGGCATTTTAGAGTCACATTACAATAAGCACCCCCATTTCACAGTAACCTTCTTTTTCTCTTTAGAGTGAACTTCTTCTTATTCTAATTTCTTGACTTTCCCAAGTACCCTCTAGTGACACTTGATGCAATGTACAAATTATGTCTCATAACACCATTGACACTCAAGTATCACCTTAAGGCCACAAGGAAACCATACCTACAACCTTTCAAGTCAACACATACATCCATAGGACCATTTCATATAACAAGGCACATACTTCACATTAGACACATCATAATACCTTACTCACAATCCTAATCTAAGTCTACTAGTGCAATGTACCTGTGAAGCCCCATAACCTCACACATACTCAGTAAACCTATTATGAGATCACAAGCATCATAACATTCACTTCATACATTAACATATGAAGCATAGACAACTTAATTCATTCCAAGCAAGACCTTCATAATATAGTCATTAAGACTAACTTTATGCACATAAGGATAAGACCACTTCATATAGATCTATTTGGATTCATACTATGGATATCATCTCAACAAGTAGACAATATTACAATGTCATGCATAAGGAACATATACATATACATTGGATCACCTTCCTAGAACTCCCTTGAAGAGCTACTTGTGCAATGCATAGGTGAAGTCATATACCCCCACCTACAGTAAGCAACTACCCTTAGGTTATCCTAGTTAGGGTCTTAGTCATTTACTACCATTGTCCATTTTACTTTAGGGAAACCATATCCTTAACCGACACTAAGAACATGGGTGCTAAGAATGAAATTTGGTGTTGTAGAGCCTTACACCAATGATAGGTACTCTACTTAGCCAAAGTAGAATATTAACACATGCTAGCATACTAAGTGAAATAACTTGCTAGATCCTATGTGACAAACATAGTTTATGGAACTTGGAGGTATATGTGGAAACACTCTTTATGCCTATTGAGGTATTAGAGTTATCCACATATGGAAATATCACTCTATGCCATTTGGCTATGAGGCTTACCAACTCGTGAGGACTACGGTCACGAGGACTTTGGTGACCTACCTTCCTACAATAGGAAGGGACACCCCTCTTCTTAAAGTTCACTCGGTACTAAGCTAAGTTTCCTTTATTGAAAGCCTTCATTACCTTATTTTATAATACATAGTCTTTAAGAGATTGACTTCTCATATGCTTAGCTCATAGGTCATAGATGAGAGTTCATCAACCTATCTCTTGTGAGAAACCCTTTCACATGGACAAAGCATATTCAAGCATCATCTAGATTAGGGTACACTTGAGAACACCTTTCAAGGGCTCTCTATTGACTAGATCATCATTCATGTGTGTGTGTATACATATTTGTGAGCAACCCTTTAACATAACACATTACGACCACACATGTTCATACATTAGTGCATAAGTGTATTTGAGAAATCCTTTCATATAAACACATTAAGACACTGTGCACATTCATATTTCATCATATCATATACTTAACATCATAGCAGATAAGTCGTATTCATAACATATTCATGCATTCCTATTCATGTACTTAGAATACAAAACCTAGGAACTATCCTATCAGGGCACACATGTGCAATGCATAGACAAGGTTCCATACCCTTGCCCATACTATTACACCTATCAAGTCATCCTAGTGAATGATACATAACATAACATCATAGAATGGTAACATACACTACAAGAAAAAGGCTTATTAGGGAACAGTATCTAGCGACCAGATAAAATTCTTGTCGCAGTAAGTATATTTAGCGACTAGATTTTTTTCTAGTAGCATATTATCAATTTTATTTTGTTTAACGAAGAAGGGTCAAAATCACGTCCTAAAAAATTTCAACTACTGATCGTTAAGGTCTTAAATTGAGTGGGACCTACATGCCACTAAATTACCCCCTAAATATTTATATCATTTATCATTTACAAATATAAAAAGGAATTATAAGGATTTCTCCGTTCAGCAACTTAGCGACTAGCTAGGGTTTCCTCCCATCCTCAACTTTTTATGTATCTTCATCAATTTAACAACTTGTTTTCAACTATTTTATTGAAATGTCTTCCTGATTTCTCGTGCCAAAGTTACGATCTATGTTAATAACTCTTCTTCTCTGATTTTGTGATTTCATGAGTTTCCGATTTGGTCTTTTTGTTTTCGATAATTTTTGTATTTTTTTATTTGAAGTTGTAGTAGTGTGGTATTGATTTCTATGTTTCTATAAAACAAGATGATTTTAATGGAGGGGCCGTATCTGTGAGATTTTTGTAAAGGAAAATTGGTGTATTCACTTCAGCTTTTCATTATGGTTCAAGGAGATTTTAGAGCATCCACTTGAAATTCTAAGTTTTCTTTACCTAATTTAATTCTTTCTTGCGTCAGTTATGCTTGTATGTATTTGATTTTTTTTTATCGACTAATATACTTTTTTATTATTTTTCCAGTGGTGAAATTTTTGAAGGGACATTAGAAGAAATATTATTGTCAAATTAGTGATAATTTCATAAATACTATCTATTGCGACAAGTTTGTGAGCAGTGTCTATGTTCATGGACTTGAGGTAATCAATAATTTTCATTTATTCCTTAGTTATTTGAAACCTATTAATGGTTCAGGTTGTCAATTTTATGTTTTTAGTAATTGTGGATTTGAAGAACATTTTGTGTATTATTATTAATACATTTATTAAATTGGTGTCTTGGAGTTTAAAAAACTCAATTGAAACCCTGCATTCAATAGAAGAAAAACATCTTTTGAAGTAAATAAGATTGAAGTTAGTTGGTGCATACACATCTACTATTTTTTTTTTCAACTTGAAAGAGAAAAGGCCAATTTTTCTGTTATTAGCAAAAAAGTAAATTGCCAGTAACTTATGTTCAGTCAAGACTTCCAATTCTCCCTAGTAATTAAATTACTTACAATGGGTAAGAGAATGATTAAGTTGAAAAATAGTTGTTGCATTGCCCAACCTGCACTATCTATGTATACACTTTGTATGTGTATACAAGAAGAAACAACACTATCTCTACTTCAAACGTAGTCAAGAAATATTTTTCAATCCCATTTTTTTTAAAAACTTTTTCAATCCCATTTTTTTAAGAACAAGCTTTGAAATTGTTGGACTGTGGTCAAGCCCCATTGCCCAATTAATAGCGTTCGCAAGTTCCACAAGTTTGTACTTGCTCGTACTGTTCGATCTATTGGTACTATAATAACCAATGCATTCCCGGTATGAAAATTCCTTGATATTCATATCTACATATGATGACACACGGTCCACCTTTTTCTTGGTCTCTGGATCAAGCAGAGATAAAGGTGCCTTTGATATGTTTTGCGTAATGTTTAGCAAAGGAAGTATGAAACTCTCGAGCTATGTTCAAACTTGAGGTGCAATATCACTAAATATCGTCTCAGAAATCTTTTGAGCTGCAACCTTATAGAAATTCAAACAATTGTAATTAGTGAAGAACTGAAGATTATGCTATTGCTAGCTGATGAGTCAATGATCTCAAGTTTAAATTCTTATTAACTCATGAATAAATGCGGTAAATTATTCTCTTCTTTTTTTCTCATTTAAGTTTTGCATTCTCAGTTTTACCTCAAGTACATCTCAGAGGAGGGGGTGGTTTCAGAAGATGACAGTTGAATCAAATCGTGAGTTGGATTCCGCTTTGCTGCTCTCAGTCTTACATTTGCACGTGTATGGGTATGTATATCTTCTACTTAACTGCCAACAACTTGATATTGTCTTTTGTGGAGAAATGAGTATCTGCAGTATTGACATTGCTTATATCATACAGAATTAATATGTAAATTGATGGGTTTATTATTGATAATTATCATCTATAACTAGAGAAAAGTCTGATCTTTAAGTTGTATCTATTGTAAGAATCTAATACAACACAATATCATTTTTGAAGATTTGATTGAATTGTAGAATCTGTTTTCTTATCTGAATTTTTATCTTCGTTGGCAAAAGAAAAAGTCTAGCTTTAATGCTATTATGCTAACTCTTACACTTTTAAGTTGTCTTCGACTACTGAACATAACTTTTTTTAATATTCGAGCTGGCCATCATAGTGGTGACTACTACTAGAAACGAGAATTACTAAAGTGTTATCTTAATATAAGGCCCATGAACAAGTAGTTTTATTGATTATTCATGTTTGCTAGTATTGCTGCTATAGTAATATGTATAGAGTTGTATTTTGATTCACCCCATTTATAGTATCTTTTATTCCTATCCTAGTTGTAGTGGTGTAAATCACAGACAATTTATTATTTAGAAGTTAATTTGAGGAAATAACAGAAAAGGCACCAATTCAGCTGATATAAAAAGATGTGAGAATAATTATCCATGAGTGAAAAAGAAGTAAGCTTGAGATTTGAGAAAAAAAATGCATCTACAAGCTCATTGAGAACAACCTGGCCCCTGTTGAATTGTTTAGTGTGCTTAAAAGAATATGTTGCACCTTTGAACTAATCTCCTTCACTTTGTGGCATAAACTCAATTTAAAAAAATAGTTTTATCTTTCTTATGGACATGTACAATTGAGGACTTATACAATACGTCGTATGTGTCTTACTCAGAGTGTCGATAGTAAAATTGATTGTATGTTAGAATATTTCATTGAATCAAAACTTCATGTTCATGGCAAAAAAAATCATTTAAGTATATTAAATTGATATGTTAATATTCCCCCGATCTCAATTTGAATAGATAGTCTCTTTCTCAAGTCTGATAAATAAAGAAGTAAAAAAAAAGTCATTGTTGTGAGTCACATGCCTTGCGATATGATGTTAGTACTTAGTACCATTATTTCGATATATTTATTCATTTTTTCATTTATAAAGAACAATGAAAAATTAGTAAAAAAAAATTATGAACGTTGAGGTCAAAAAGAGCAAAAGCAAAATTTTAGAAAAGCACAGGTTTCTCCAATTTATTGCATACTACTGTTTTAGCCTTCCATCCTTCTGTGATTTTTTGGTTTTTTATTCTTTCTTGGTTGCTTTTGCCTTCAATAGTGCTAGCAGTTTGGTAAGAAAACAGGGTGAATAATATGGAAAGGTTATTGGAAAAAAATACTAGTTTAATAGTATGCTCATTGGTGCAATATAGACATTTATCATTCAAGTTTGGTTTGTAAAAGTTAGCTACTTGGTATTCAATAACTAGTTTCTGCTACGTTCTAAAAGATCTTACCAAACAAAAGGTTGAATGTTATGTTTTGATCTCCTCATCCTAAATTATTGCTATCTTATAAATACTGGTGGATAATTTTTGTTTAGAAATTGTGGTGCATATATGTTGAATGACTTTGAAGCGTTTTAGCCAATTTAGTTGTTTAATGCACCTGTGTAGTATCAATATATTTTGGTCCATGTTGTTGGCAGAGTAAGTAACTAAGAATAAAAAATCTAGTATGTAATATTCTATTTCTTATCTACATTGAAATGTTTTTTGTATGATTAGATTGTGCACATTTCTTTTCTCTGAGAAAAAAATATTTGTATGTTTCACAGGATTCGGAGATTTCTGTTTACAAGTCAAGATGCAACTTGAAAGATTTTGAACAAGTTTTGATGATTTGGCCATTCTTTTGCTAGGATAGTTTGGCAAAGTATTTCATTATTAACTTAGAGATGTTAGTTGTTTTGGGTAATGAGTTGTGTAAATGATATTGTAAGTATATTTTTATAAACAATACCACACGTACATGTGATGCCGATATTTAGTTCTAATTATTACAATTGATGATTTTGTTTATAAGCTTTTGGTTATCTATATTTGAAATTTCATAATATTGTAGAATAATATGATAAAAAGAGAGCATGTATTATTTAGGTACCATATTTCCTGGTCATTGTAAACCACATTTTTGGACCAGTGATGCTACCGTCCTTAAAACTCTTTAAGGACCGGAGTTTTGGTCGCGAAATCTTCTAGCGACTAGTTAAAACTATCTTGAAATATGGTTTTAAGGACGAGAAATCTGGTCCCTAAGAAGTAATAGGGACTAGAATTGCACCAGTTGTGAAAATGTTTTAAGGACCAGTACTTCAATATCGTCCCTATTGATTGTTAGCGACGAAGCCGGTAAGGACGGGTATTTCCCGTCGCTATTAATGTTTGGGACCAAAAATAGATTTTTAGGAACTGTATTTCTCGTCCCTAATAGGCTTTTTTCTTATAGTGATACAATAAGACTCATTTATTCAAGACTTACAATACCATTACCGTAAGCTCTAGACATTATGCACATATGCTAACTTTACTTTATATAGAACATTATAAGAGCTTAATCATAGGCATAACATATACATAACCCTATCATAACCATTTACATGCTCATTACATTAGCAGTACAGCCTAGATCATAGATAGAATAGGAAACTAGGTATAGGCTTCACATAGGGTGATCATCATAACTACATATTCATAATACAATTGCCTTCAAGGCCATGATCACATCACATATAGATTGGCAATAAAGTAAACACCACCCCATAAGTGGACCATAAGACACAATGCAATACAAGGCTTCATCAACTACCAATTCTATAGAAAAGTAGAGGGGAAGATTCATTCTTACCAATTCATCAACCTTTGATCATCATTGATCAATACACCTTTTTTCATCAACAATTCAAGTATAGGGATGTAGCTAAATGTAATTTCACATAAATGAAACCATGCATAAGCCACTACAAGATCATGCTACAAACTAGTATACTATCACACCAATTCACTAGAACGTAGAGAGACATAGATCATTAACCAATTTCCCTTGCCTTGATCATCAATCATAATTCATCAACAATATACATGTAGGGCAGTTACTAAAGAGGTAACAACCTAATCTAGATCATGCTTCATCTATCCTAGAATTGAGATCACATCATGTACATAGCATTATCAATCTATAATCTAGAAGAACCTAGATCAATCCTTATCAAGACTCCTTTGCTTTGATCATCAGTAATTCATATCCACCATTCATAAATAATATCAATATAAGGGAGTATCTACAATTATCTTTACATAAACAAATCCTACATTCATGCACTATATAATTGAGATTACACTGAACACCATACATTAACAATAGATAGGAAGTAGAGATCAAGTCTTCAAGCATCAATCCAAATTGGGAAAACAACACATAATTCATCATCACATTAAATCATAGGCACTAGATATAAGCAATTCAACATACTAGAATTATAATTCATTCAACATAAAGTGAAGATCACAAAGCCCACACATAGGCTAAATCGAGAGTTTGGAAGAGACCAGGTTCATCATGTAATTGGATTGAAAACATCCTTCTAAATAGTACCTAATCCATAATTCATCATAATAATTCTTTTGAAATCGATTTGAGAAAAACCCAATGGCTAGATTGAAAGATAGGAAGTTTGATCATATTTTCTCTTTGAAAACTTTGAGAATAACTCTCTATATGGAAGGTTAACTAGAGATGAAGGATCAACATACCTTTGTTAGATTAAGGAACCACTAAATCTTCATGAAGAATCCATGGGAATCCAAGCTCCAAGCGGTTCTTGAGCTTCACCTCCAATGGAGGTTTATAGATAGGATATTTTGGGAGAGGGAAGTCTAATTTTAATAATAGAATTGGTTTGGGGTTTTCACGTTTCTAACCTACTTAATACACCCAAATGTAACCAAATAAACCAACTAGGATCAGGTTAGGACGTGGGATGAATCTCCCATTCACCCCATAGTTAAAACAGCATGCAAGGCAGTTGCACGCAGGATCGACGGACAGCAGTCGACGAGGCGTCGTCTAGTCGACGAGCCGTCATGCTGCTCCATCATTTGCGACTGTAATACCTTGATGGAGGGATGAGTTCACACTTCTAAGTGTTTAGAGATGTCTCACATCGAAGGGGCGTCCATTGAGGAACGGGGCGTCAGTTGAGGGCTCGTCGATTGACACTGCCAAGGCAGTGTCTCGACAGCCTTTGGGTTCTCCTTGAGGGCCTCTTGCAGGGCCCTTGGGGAGTCTTGCCTGGAAGTTTCCAACATAAATATATATCTTAACATTTCAAGGACCTTCCACATCAGTTTCACCCAAAACATACACTCGTAACACCTTCAAACATGCTAGGCACACTCAAGACACACATGCACATCTCAAGGGCTAACATTCGAACGTCTTGGACGTTTGACTTCCAAATGACTTCCAAATGACTTTAAATCACTCATGCATACTTTAAAATACTTAATTAAATGTTAACAAGCTTATAGACATATGTGAGGCTCTAGACACCCTAACTCATTTTGTGGGTCTTACAATAACAATTGGTATCATCTCATCGACAATGTTGTTTCATTCCCCTCAAAATCCTCATTAATCATGTAAAACTGTAGATCATACCATTGAACATCAATAAGTTTCCTATCACAATTTGAACGATATAGCTCGACATAACGACATAGAATCTTCCACACATAATTGCTTGTCACGTAAACTAAAACTCAATCTTTAGAAAAGTTGATGATAAATTCCTGTTAAGTCTGTACCGAACTAGTTCACACATCTCACATTCATATCTAAAATTGTAGGCAAAAATCAATAAACGCTTCAACTAAAAACCAAGGGTTTATACGTGAGGTCTTATTCCTTCACTTTTCTTAAATTCTTCCTATGACACAAAATTTTAAATACCTTGAACTCTTCCATACACCATACCCATTTTCCTTTTCTTGACTCGCTCACTAATCTTATTCTTTTGGCCAACAACCCTTGACTTTTTTTTTTTACCTTATATTCTAAATCAAAACTTCAAATGAAACCCATCCTTAGTTCCTTTGAAAATCAAATAACACACTCTATGACTTAAAGCATATACAAGTCCTTCCTAATGCTTAGCATTCAATGCGGTCGATCATTTTCATAAAAATCCATTTAATCGACAGTCATTATAATATAGTTTAATCCTAATCACAATCCATCACGAATCTTGTCATCACCACGAAGTCAATCTTTTTATTAATATGAAAACTTAAATCCAGTTATACCAACCCAATCCAAAAGACTAACCCACTTTTATACGCATTTTCTTATGAAAACTCTCAATTGCCTTCACATAAGTATACTCTTTAGGACTTTCTTTACCCATAAACTTTTCATTCTGGTATCTATCCACTCCCTTAGACCTTAAGATGAAATCACCGGTCCCCATTTAAAATCCTCGAGGTACACTTCACAATCTAGACACATTAATATTTTACCAAAGACCCACCACTAAAAGCTGTCTTATAAATAATGCTTAACCGTTTCATTCGCAGTAACAAGCTAGTTGGTTTATCAAATTTTAATGCAATATCAAATCTTAGTATATGAGCATGTGATACAATTGATAACTCCTTAAGTAGTTAGTATTAACACTTGACAATCAATGTATCCGTTTTCATATAACACTAGTATCACATCGTGAAAGACCGTTAGATCCACCACTAGAACACATCATACCTACCGAGGAGACCGTACCCAAATAGCCCACACATTTGTACCTATTGAATAGCTTTAATATTATCAAATTCGCTTCATATCTAGCCCAAACTATATGCATTCTTTCGTAGGGCAGGTCGATAACAAAAGTAAGACACTCCACACTTCTAACCAAGTCCTATCAGTATTATTTTAATAGTCGTATCATGACCTTCTTTGGTATACACTCAATCTATGAAACCACAAAAGAGATTCTGACCTCAATTGGTGCAACATCATTCGCTAAGTAACCGAAAGATGTTATGACAACTATATCAACTGTGTTTTTTAAGGTTACACTATTCATTATTTAGCCAACTCTTTAAACATTTAACTTCAAATTGTTGAACAACTCTAGATATTGCTTATACCACATAAGAACTATTTTTTACTATGGTAACTAACCTTACTCAACCCTTTCAACTATGATCACACATTCTTTTCGTAAGTATATTATTTTCACCTTAATACCAGATTTAACATCCAACCAATACACGACACACCAACTATTCACATGAGGAACAACACATGGGTCATCACATAAACGAGAGTGAATGGAATAAAGCGATAAGAATCAAACCAGACCAAGTACGCACGATAGAGATCCAAGAAATGAAGATTTTTTCTAAAAGTCATTATAGCCTCTCGAATATAAGTACAGACGTCTCCGTACAGATCCTTGAGACTCTACTTAGACTCAGCTTGTACACAGGTGAGATCTATGAACCTTGGGCTCTGATACCATTTTTTCACGACCAAAAATGGACATGATGGCACTCGTCTTATCCCACTAAGACAAGTCAGCCTAAAACTCAACCTTTACAATAAACTGCGGAAAATTTATAATAAACTCTAAAATACCCCAAAAATCTGGTTGTCACGCGTACAAGCCTCTAAAGTATTTCAATTGAATCAAAATAAAACTATAAGTCTCATATAACATTATTTCCAGAGTAGAACAATGATCATAAATAGGAGTAAGAAGGTCTGCTCAGATGACAAACAACTACCTCACAAATCATCTAAGAAGCCTCGAAAAAGAAGAAAATAAATCACAATTGTCCGGGCTAGTAACCTACAAAAAAATGTAGAAGCAAGGGATGAGTAACAAACAACACGGTACTCAACAAGTAAACCTCTAAACACCAGTTAATGGGATAGAATATGGGTACTCCTTACACCCCAACCGAACCTCCATACCTACAACCTGCATAAAACCAGCCCAACCTAACAATTTACAATTTACAAGTGCATAGCTCAGACAACTTTCTAAAATCACATATTCTCAATAAAAAGCTCAATATTCCTCAATTACAACATCCACAATCACAATATGCTTAAAACCAGCCTTACCTATCCATTCACAATTCACATAGCACACGGCTCAACAACAACACTCTAACAATTACATATCTTCAACAACCGACTCAATATTCATCAAGTTACAAGTTACAAAAAAAAGGCACTCGCAATGTCAACAACAAGCAAGATCAAGTTCACCAATAATAAAGAAGTGCAATGTCAAGTATAATGATGCATATCTGACCTAATGATACAAACCCGCTGTCTGTCAGTTCGGGACCCATGGGCGATATATCTGTCCATGCATCCATTGTGGCGTGCGATATGACCCCCAATAAAAGTAACCATCGTGGCAGGCGATACGTCCCTCAAAATATAGTATCCATCGCGGCATGCGATACATCTCTCGAAATGTTACATCCTCTTATCACATAACACTTATCACAATCATGTCTCAGAGCAAATGCAAATGACATATTTCACATAAATAATGAGGAGATAACCATTTTTATAATAACGCACAATTAACAACCATGCAACCGTGATACAACATCAACAATCAAGCAATTAGCCTTCCAATCATTCTCAAACATCACACACCAACAAATTATCACATCACCTTCTCTTATTACCATTTTTTTCATCGTTAGAATTTATTAAACATCGACAAGTCAACCCATCACCAATTCAAATTACTTCCAACATATTACAAGAAAATATACGAATTTCATACACTTAATAAGTGTTTAGAAATCCACTTGCGTCAAATAGTCGAACAATCACTCTAGAACTTGAGTCTTTATCTTTCATTGAGCCTCCAAATAATTGCAATCTATTCAAATAAGTAATTACAATAAGACTTTGGAACTGACAACACTCATATATCATATATCTAGCTTAGACCCAAAACTCACCCCGAATTTATAATAAAGTTTTTAAATCTAAATTCCAACCAATAGATCAAATCTCATACTTCGTGAATTTTAAGTGTAGCATTAAGTCATAATATCTCCAATATCATAATCTAATGATATTCACATAATATCATACTCCAAATATTTAATTATCTATCTCAATATAACAATCATAAATTATAATGTAATAACTATAAAGAAATTCAAAATCTAAACCAAATATACCATCTATAATTTGGATCACGAAAAGAACGAAAGAACCCAAACTAAGATCTCACACTAATGTTTTGTTGGTGTCCAATTACTATCAATTTATCACTTTATTACTTTCCCGGTGATTAAGTCATCATAACTCAAATTAGTAAATTTCAAAGTCAACTTTCACCACTGTATTTGTCCCATAATTTTTCAAGAAATAGAATTGCATTAAATTACCACTTTCATTCTCATTCACCAATAATATATTTAATCAATGAATACCTTTAATTGTCAAACATTGACAAACTATCATTAACTCCATGCGGCCCAATAAATTGATACACATTATCGATGACAATATTATATTTAACTTAACAATTTAAATTTAAATTTTTCTCGTTCCCCTCAAATCAATGATATTGGATAATATAAATACTATTTCTCTCACACTAAAAGAATATAGTTAATTGAGTGAAATTGTACCTGATGCAATCACTCATTGTTCTTGTCTATTCTTTTTGTCAGCCGCAACTTTCAAGTTTCAGCAGTTAGGGCTTTGGCCTTTAGTTCTTTTATTTATTCATTTATTTCTATTATTTTTTCTTTTTTTATCATTAGAAACAAATTAATCCTTTATTAAATATGAAACTTATTCTTATAAGTCATAAGTTATCTATAAAAGCTATTAAAAAGTATAATATTGTTATAAAACAAATAATGTTGATGCCTACTACATTAAAAAGTTAGTACATAACCTCCTCCATTATGAAGATAAACATAACCTCCATAACCGAGCAAATGACATAAATGGTCCTTAAACTATCTTAGTAGGTCTAAAATAGTCCTTTAACTATACAGTTGACGGATATGGTCCTTTAACTATCCACCCTTTTGTCAAGTTTGATTTCCATCTACTTTTTATAAAAATTGTTAGTCAACACCGTTAAGACAATCTGTTAAGTCAATTTGTCTCCTTTCTTTCTTTCACCTCTTTTTTTATTTTTTTATTATCTCATTATTTCCTCACTTTTTTTTTCAATTCTTCTCCATTGACTTTCTCTCTTCCACCTCTTTTTTTTCATTATCTCATTATTTCCTCACTTTCTTCTTTCCAATTCTTCTCCATTGACTTTCTTTTTTCTCATTTGTTTGTCCATTATCTCACTTTTTATCAATTCTTTTTTTATTATCTTAACAATTAAGTAGTTGGTTGTTATTTCGCAAAATATGAAGTAACGAACACAATTGAGAAAATATTGTGAGCAAAAATACGATTCTATTTTCATGTTAATAAACTGTCATTATATCGATGAAACTACATAAAATTGCAGAAACATTCAAAAATCAGCAACAAAATTGAACAATAGTGCTCTGTATTCAACAATTATTGTGCAGAAAATAGCTCAAACTACAACAAAAAGTAGCAGCTACCAAACTTTGATCGAATTGCAGCACCAGAACACCAAAAAATCAGTAGAAAACTGCATAATCAACACCAAACTATACATAGTTCATCACTAGACAACAACATCAAACCACCAAAAAATCAGCACCAAACTGCTGCATCAGACTACCAAAAATCAGCACCAAATTGCACAAAAACAGCTCCAAAAACGTCACCAAACTGTTGCACAGACAGCAGCACCAACCACCAAAAATTAGCACCAAACCGCACAAATTACAGCTCCAAAAACGTCACCAAACTACTGCATAGACAACAACATCCAACCACAAAAAAAAATCAGCACCAAGCTGCACAAAAGCTAGCATAGGAACTGAGCCAAACTGCAGCAAAAAACATCAACAAGCTACCCTAAACTGCACAAAACCAAAACCAAAAAACACTACAATGATTAGGTAAAGAAAATAACATAAAACAACAAAAAAAAACTAATCACATAAAATTAACACTCAAATATAAATTTGCACCATAAGTTAAATATCGCCAAAACTACATCAATCACGAGAGCACGTCACTTTGTTGAGTTGAAATTACCTTGATACTCTGCAGCTCTTCTAACCTGTGAAGTATAATGAATTAGTGGGAGCGTTTACACAAATTTAATATAATAAAGTAAGTGAAATACTTTATAGATAAAAGAAAAAGTACTGGTAGTTTTGTAGGAGCACATGATGAAGATGATTCATGATATAGCAGAGACGCATTTAACAGATTGACTTAACGGTGTTAACTAATAATTTTTATAAAAAGTGAATGGAAACCAAACTTGACAAAAGGGTGAATAGTTAAAGGACCATATCTGTCAACTGTATAGTTAAGAGACTATTTTAGACCTACTAGGATAGTTTAGGGATCATTTATGTCATTTTCTCCTCCATAACCTCTAACTTTATAAACATTAATGGTCGATTTCGTAACAAATCAAATAAAGAGGAATTTCTATTTGTATGTGACCTTTCTCTTTTGTAACCTCCCCATTATATTCATGTTTATGACTAACATTTTGTATGCCTCTGTGTTACACTATAAATAGAGGCATAAGGCTTCATATTATATACACTTGAAGATTTGGTGTACACTTGAACGAAAGAAAGTTATCTCATATTGTTCCTCTTGTCTTATATTTTTAATGTCTTCTTCTTTATATTGTTATTTTGTTCTTAAGTTTTACAATACGTTATGAGCACGAGTTGCTCATTCTCTGTCAAGAATCAATGGTAGGTGATTTTGTATGAATTATCTAGTAATTGTTTGGTTGTATTGTATAGTATCCTACATATTATTTGTATTAACAAAGCTTGTTTTGTAGTTATTTTAAAATAGTTAGTAAATTACAATAATCTTCATAACAATTTTGAGAGAGACTATAAAATATTTGAATTTATTTTAACTTGGGACTTTTATATGATTCTAACATGTTGTTCTAATTAATTGTTTTTTGTTTATTTTTTTTGTATATTAAGTCAAGTTCAGATTATATTTATGATTTTTGATAATTATTTTTTTGGTAATGCATTTGGTTTATTAAGGAATTGGTTGAGGGTAAGACAGTGAATTCAGGTTTCACCGCACCAAGTGGGTAAGACATCAAGTTGAAGTTTTGGTGCACCATGATAATAAGAAGTTGGGTTTAAGTCCCATTAATTTATGACCAAAACTGTCTTTATATGGGTAAGACATTGGGTTTAACTCTTAATGTAATATAGTGATGATATGATGATGACTAACATAAAGTTTTATACTTTTGACTGAAAGTCATGAAATTTATTCAATTAATTTGCTTCATTCTCTTATGTGAATGTGGTAGCAGTGTATTAATTTGTTTGAAAAATGACAAGTGGTTGAATGTATGAATATGAGTATGGTAAAATGTTAATGGTCATCATTAAGATAATTAAAGAAAGAACATTATGGGTTCTTAAAGATATTCCTTCAAATGTGAAGGTAATTTTGTCCATTACAATTGTATTAAAAGTTATTGGACATATTGTTTTTTAAGATGGTCCTTCAAATGTGAAGGCAATTGTTAAAGATAATTTTTATCCATCAAAGTGCTATGAGAAGTTGGGCACATTGTTGTAGGTGCAACCCAATTTAAAAAGTTTTTTTAAATCCTCCGTCAAAATAAAGGAATACAAAGTGGTTGTACATTTGGTACATTTGACCTCTTAAAGTGATGTTGAGGTGAGTCACATAATACCAAAACATGACAATGAGTTTCTAATAAAAACTTATGGAATATGTATAAATGGTTATGTTCCATTTCTTGAAGAAAATGTGACTTATGTTTGTATGGATAAGAACATGTTTATGTATTGTTGGATAAATGTCACATCTCACCTCAACGAGAGGTTAGAGAGATTGAAAGAAATTATTTTGACATAAATGGTCATTTTGGTCAAATATATACTTTGAGTACTACACAAATATTGTAGTATGTTTTATAATGAACTATTGGAGGACAAAAGAAAGAAATAAATCTTTTCTGTAAAGGTTGTGGTCATGACCAAAATAAATGTTGTTGTGTGAAAATACAAATTTGTCATTGCTTATCAAGAAATAAGTCCTGAATATAATAATTTTAACCATGACAACACTAAAAATTTTCTCCTTGAAGGAGATGGTCACCATAAGGATGGCGTTGTGAAAATTGTGGTAGTACAAAAAAATAATTGATAGTTCTGAAAAGTCTAATTAGTTACTATCTGGAGGAATGAAACTATTCATAATATTGGGGTTGTAGTAAGTCTCAAAAGAAACTTTTTAAGTTTCGGAAGAATTGAAAACAAAAATTATATTGAGAGTATAAATTATGAGAATATTTAATATTTTCAGATTACTACAATGAAAGTGGGTAGTAAATATTTAGGTATAGGATTATCCATTTTTTCCCATTGTTTGTTCTATACAAATATGGGATTGGTGATGGAATCACATGCAAAAGTAAACTAGAAGTTTACTTGAATAAATATCAGCTGACATAATTGGTTGGACATTTTGATTCAAATGTGATGCAAAAGGAATTGAGAATTCATGTGGCTATATGTTGAAAAAATAAAAGATTCTTCAAGAATTTTCTTTTGTTGCTTTTTCTCGTGATAAAATGATAATTGTACCAGCTAAGGTTGGGATTGTATCCCCTAAAATTATTTGAAACATATAAAAAGGTGAATATGAGACCGTTCACCTGCTATGTGGATCGTTTACTATAATGATTTAATAGATGCATCTATGGCATGAGTCACAAGTGCATTTCTATCAACTTAAAAATTGGTTTTTGTAAGGTTGTTTGCTCGAATTATTAAATTAAGTGCACAGTTTCAAACAATAAAATGATGTTCATAAGACTGGTTAGTTTAGCAGAAATTGTTTGTCTCGAATTATAGCTAGACCATTGATTATGAGAACAAATCTCTCAAATAAAATTTGGTATGAGATGAGTTTATTTAACATGTATGCATCAAGCTAACAAGATTCTACCATCACAATTGGTTCAGTGTCAGAACCAAATAATTTCCATCTAAAAATGTGCTCTGTGCACATATGATTTTATTACTCCACCACGCACAAAGATGGATCCCCAAATGAGGTTGGGATAAATGTTATATATCTTAACATTTGGAGAGATAATGAATTATCTAGATCCTCGTTAAAAAAAGTGAATTTGAAGTTCAATAGATAATTCATTTGCAAAATGTTTCAAATAATTTTTGAGATGTATTTGCTGACCCAATATTTTAATTAAGTTGCAAATGCTCCAATAAATAGTCCTCAAAGGACAAAGTATATGGTACGCCAGAAGCATGATAGACTAATCGATTTAAAGCTCCTTGAGGAAGGAGAGGAGCAAATTATCAAAATGGTCCTGACAATGAGGCAAGTGCTTTGAAAGAGCACTATGACATAACACTTCATAAAACCTTGACAAAGGTTCAGGTACATGAAAATGATGAAAATGAATGAAGAGATCTTGATAAGTTATGTCGTGTTGGAATGGAATCAAGATGATCGTCGACGGTATCTTTGAAATGAAGTAGCACTAAATGCTATAACTGGCTACGAGAATCTTAAATTCGAATCTGTCATATACGGTGGACAGATAAATGATTGCCACTATTCAAGTGTATTTTGTTTCACTTATAAAAGTGATGTTTATTATCTTACAGTTAATGGATCAAAATATAATGTCAGTGTGGTACAAATGAATAATTGAGAGAAATAATTTCCGTAAGATATAAAGTGCGGTTTGTGCCTCCGGGTATAAAAAATCGTGACATTATTAAATGTAAATATATTCTCCAGTGGGGGATGTTTGTTTCAATCTAGAAATAAATGAAATACTTGAATATGCATAATGAATGATTATTACGCCTAACTAGACGATGAATGTTATATAAATATCCTTGAAAGATTTAAAAGGTCCTAAAGCGATTTCATTGAGTACCCAATGATTTTGAGATTGCTTAACAAAAATAAAGAATCTTTCAACCTCATGAAAATGATTAAAAATGTCACGTATTAGTGCAATTGGTACACTTACAGGTTGCTTGTTATGAAAATTCTAGAAGATGTGTGATTTTATTTTAGAAGAAAAGATGAGCTTCAATAAAATTGATCAATCTCTCATGAGTCAGAAATGATTTGATTATGTAGATGCAGAATATTTGTTTGATATTCATACATCTCTATCGCAAACGAGCTATTTTCTTACATATGGAGGCACAACAATATCTTGACATTTAATAAACATTGGTAACCACTTCTTCAAATCATGCAGAAATAATATTGATCTATGAAGTAAGTCGGGGGAGGGGGGTGTTTGGTTGGAATCATGATCTATCATATTCAGAAAATATGTGATTTTTCTTTGACAAAGGATATTCCATCCACCATATACAAAAATAATATATAGCTCAATTGAAGGGAGGATACAATCAAAAGAGATGGGACAAAGTATCATTCACCAAAAGTCTTTTTCACACATGATCTTCAACTAAATGGTGAGATAGACGTTCAAAGGCTTATTCAAGTGATAATCTTCTAAACTTATTCACTAAGAATTATTAGCATCAATATTTGAGAAGTTGTGATATAAGAATGGAATGCATCGTCTACGAGATATGAAGTAAAGTTTTTATCAGGGGGAGAAAAATACGCGTTGCACTCTTTTCCTTAATCATGGTTTTATCCTAATTGGGGTTTTCTGGTATGGTTTAAACGAGGCAACATTGAAAGCGTGTTAAAAGATATGTGTACTCTTTTTCCTTCACTAGGATTTTTCCACGGGGTTTTTTCTTAGTAAGATTTTAACGAGTCATATTATCTATGGACATCCAAGGGGAGTGTTATACAATAATATAATGTGGATGTCTACTACAATTTGTCTTATTTTTTTTTCTCTGTTCTTGTTTCAGAAACTGTCTTTTCTTCTTTTCTGATTGAAACCCAAAAAATAGGAATCAATAAATAAGTATATAAATATACCCTTTTGTCTAATTAACAGTCAACTGTCTACTGTTGGTCAGTTTTCAGCAAATTATGACAGATAAAAAACTCATCTTTTTCAAGATTTGATTTTTTGGGGGGTCCCTTTTTGTTTTGCTTGAGGAATAGTTATGGCTGGGAGTAATGAAATTAATGATAATGAATCTACGGTAATCCCTTTTTTTTCTATTTGTGTTAGTAGTTAAGTTTCTCAGTAAATTATGAGTGATAAAAGAATGATCTTTTTTCAAGATTTGTTATTTTTTTTTACACCCCTTTTGTTTTGCTTGAGTAATAGTTATTGATGGGGGTAATGAAATTAATGCTTAGTGAATTTAAAGTACCCCTTTTTGTTTATTTTTGTTCTTCTTAATCTATAATGATCTTTGTTAGTGGTATTGATTTGTTATTTTTTTTGGCTAATCAAGGATCATTTTGCGGGAAATTTTAGTAGCTTAGTTGGTGGGTTATCGAAACTTTTATGTCTGTGTTCAATCCCCACCTTATTATCCCCTTCCCGACCACCCAAGGAAAAAGGGATCAACTTAAACTTTTATGTCTATGTTGCAGCTTAAAAATGTGTTGTGGTATCTTGTTGTGCTATATATAGTGGAAAAATCTTAATCAACAATATATCTGTAAATCTGCAAATGTGCAATATGCAAATCTGCCAATCTGCAGATCTGTAGTTTCAAGCTTGGGTTTGTACTTTTGGTCTTCTAAATAAAGTGTTTGAACTTCTTTAAAATGTTGTTTACAACTTGAACCTGCTTCTCGATAGAATTTCTTAATCTTGATTAGTTCATTTAATTGTGTCTATCCTAGTGGTTTACTTTCCTTTTTAATTGTGTCTATTCTATTAATTTTACTTATTTTTCCTTAGAAGTATAATCAACATTGAGAAAATTTTTTGGAGGATTCAAGGTTTGATTTGGCATAGCACAAGAGCCATGAGGTAAGAACATTTTATTATCTCATCAAACCTGAATCTGATAACTTACTCATGAATTTTAAAACGTATTTGTGAAGTAGTTAATGATTTAATGATTGTTATGAAGTATCTAATATTGATATCTTCTAGGAATTCAAATATCCCATCGAAGGATTAGATGAATTTAGCAAGGTATAGCAAATCATATATTGATGGTGTTAAATCATTCCTTCATTTTGCTTACTCTTATGGGGATCCTCACGGAGAGGAAATTCAGTGTCCATGTGCAAAATATTGTAATGTTCGTTAGACTCGAAGGAATGTAGTGTATGATCATCTAATATGCTATGGATTTGTTAAAGGTTATACTAGATGGATCAATCACGGGGAATGGGATATCAAGATGAATGTTAAAGATGATATGGAATGCTCGCGTGATGATATTGATGGGTTGTTGAATGATCAATTTAGAGATGTTTCACAGGCCGAGGGAGCTTATGATGGTCCAAATGAAGATGCCAAAAAATACTATAACTTAGTTGAAGAGGCAAGCCAAGAATTATATCCTGGTTGTACAGGATTCTCTAAATTATCATTCACACTTCGTTTATATTTGTTGAAGTGTCTACACGGATGGAGCAATGAATCATTCACTTCTCTTTTAGAGTTATTAAAAGAGGCTATGCCCGAGTTGAACATTCCTTCGTCTTACAATAAAACCAAGTCTATGGTTAAGAATCTCGGCCTTGATTATGAGAAAATTGATGCATGTCCAAATGATTGCATGTTGTTTAGGAATGAACATAAAGATGATGAGTTTTTTCATACATGAGGAGCTTCACGATATATTAAAAATCCTGAAGTTGATGGTGAGGGTGAGTCTTCTAAAAAATCACATCGAGTTTCAGCAAAGACTTTGAGACACTTTCCCATTAATTCTTAGACTCAAAAGGTTATTTATGTGCTCAAAGACGGCATATTCTTTGAGGTGGCATGATGAGGAGCGTTCTAAAAATGGAAAGTTAAGACATCCCGCTGATGGTCTAGCATGGAAAGATTTTGATAGGATGCATCCAGATTTCACACTAGATTCTTGCAATGTGAGACTTGGATTAGCAACTGATGGGTTCAATCCATTTCGAACCATGAGTATATCTCATAGCACATGGCAAGTTATGTTGATGGCGTATAATCTGCCTCCTTGGATGTGCATGAAATCTGAATATTCTATACTTTCTTTACTTGTACCTAGGCCACGATCACCGAGCAATGACATTGATATTTACTTACAACCATTGATAGATGAGTTAAAATTGTTGTGGGATTCTGGGGTTGAAACATATGATGCTTCAAGAAATCAAACTTTTCAAATGCGAGCAGCTCTTATGTGGACAATCAATGACTTTCCTGCATATGCTATGTTGTCTGGATGGAGTACAAAAGGAAAGTTTTGCTTGCCCTTGTTGTAACTATAACACTAATTCTCGCTATCTTAAGCATAGTCGAAAAATGTGTTATATGGATCATCGTATTTTTCTACCCATGGATCATCCATGGAGATCTAACAAAAGATCTTTCAATGGAAAAACTGAATTCAGGCCTCCTCTATTTTTATTAAAGGGAACTGATGTGCTTAATTGCTTACAAGATTTTGAAAATGTGTTTGGAAAGAAGAGAAAGAGATCAAATGATGGCTCATGGAAGAAATGGTCATTTTTATTTGAATTACCTTATTGGGAGCAGAACTTGTTACGCCACAACCTTGATGTAATGCACATAGAGAAGAGCATAGTTGATAGCATTCTTGGAACTCTTTTGGATATTCCTGGCAAAACAAAGGATCATGCAAAAGCCCGGTATGATTTGAAAGAGATGGGAATTAGAAAGAATCTTCATCCAAAAGATATTGGAGATAATAAGAGAACAATGTTTGCAAAAGCTTGCTTCTCAATGACAAATGGAGAGAAATCATTTTTTTGTGGAGTTTTAAAGACAGCCAAGCTACCTGATGACAGTGCCTCCAATATATCTAGGTGTGTGCAATTGGATTAAAGGAAATTGTCTGATTATAAGACCCATGATGCTCATTTCATGTTACATTACTTGCTTCCAATATCCATTAAAAGCATCCTTCCAGATCATGTGGCTATTGCTTTGATTCGTCTATGTTCCTTCTTCCAGCGTTTGTGTCAAATAGTTATCACATTGGAGGAATTAGATTGCTTAGAAGTAGAGATCAGAGAAATAATAAATCAGTTAGTAAATAATTTTTCCTCCGTCATTTTTTGACATAATGATTCATTTGCCTATTCATTTGGCGAATGAAGTGAGATTAGGTGGTCCAGTTCAAAACAGATGGATGTATTCCACTGAAAGAGAAATGGGTACATTTAAATCATATATTCGCAACAGACGTTATCCAGAAGGTTGCATAGCAGAGATACGTGTGGAAATAGACTGTATGAATTTATTTTCTAGATATCTGAATGGGACTGTACAAATAATATTTAATAGAATAGCCCAAAATAATGATGAATGTGACCTAAGTGATGCAGAAACAATGAGTTTGTTTCCTAAAAAAGGAGTTGTTGCCTCAACTACGAGCTTTGCAAGCTCAAAGGATAAGAACCCGATTGCTGCAGATTTGACTTATTATGATAGAATAGTTGATATAGTTGAGTTAGACTATTATAGTCATTTTAAGGTTGTTCTGTTTAAGTGCGATTGGTATGAGGTTGAAAAAGATATGTATGGCCTTACATATGTCTATTTTAATAAGAGATCCTCTCAGGAAGAGCCTTTTGTGCTTGCATCTCAAGTACATCAATGCTTCTATGTGCAAGATCCATATGATCAAGATAGACATTATGTTATGAAGACAGTTCCGAGACTTGTTTAACATGAGTGATGAATTTGAATCTGATCTCCCACAAAATTATGAAAATGAGTTGTCTGAACACTTGATGGGACCATCCATACCAGAAGATGATGGTGAATTTTCCTTAGTAAGGACTGATGTACCGGAAACTGTTATTGATGTGCCTTCAGAGGAATTTGATAATCAACAACTTGAGGTTGAGTATGAAAAGGAGTTTGAAGATGAGTCTGGAGAAGATTTTAAAGATGAGTTTGAAGAAGAGTGTGATGACGGGTCTGAAAATGAGTATGAAGATGATTCCGTAGATGAGTCGGAAGATGAATCCGAAGACGAGTTTGATGATGACACACCATGAGCTTTATTATTTTTGTGATGACCATATAGTGCTAATTTACTCTTTTGGTCATTTAACTATTTTTGTACAAATTTCTTAAGATGTCTATAACTAAGGTTAGTAATATCTGGAGTATTCATGTTACAATTATGAAATTTCTTTCTAATCAGTAATTGTGATTTTTTGTTGTCATCTAAATACTTAATTTTTTCCTATTATTATCAGGCATTGGACATTACAGGTAGCACAGTGAAGGCAGTGAAGGCAGGCAGCACAGTGAAATCAATCCTTTGTATGTTACTCTATCCTATATTTTTCGAAGCTAATGATTAGTTCACTACTCATTCTAATTAGCACAGTGAATGCAACACATTTAAATCTTTTGAAGTTAGATTTATGTAGCCTTTTCTATCTAATAATCATAGAGCGTATATAAATCTACAAATTTGTAATCTATTTTTTCCCCTAGTTTTTAGCTTGTTAATGAACTTACTGAAAACCCCATCTTAAACCCTTCTGAAGGTTTTAAGAAAAATTTAATCTTTTTCATGGTTTGATTAGATTTCTGTTGTTGGGTTTTTTGTTCCATTTTGAATTGGTTGATTGAACTTCAAAAAATCTACCACCTTTAGTACAATAGTAGAATCAAGACTCAGTTTTTCTTCTACTTTTGTTGTTGGGTTTTATGTTATTGTTTGTACTTTATGTTCCATTATGAATTGGTTGATTAAACTACATAAAAAAATACCATCTTTTTAGTAAATAGAAGGATCAAGAATCAGTTTTTTTCTCTACTGGAGTTTAAATTTTAGTGAGTAAATGCATGGATATAAGGGAAGGGATGGCACTATCTGGTTCTGCAGCTTACTATCTTAACAGATGGATTAGTGGTTCTGGTTCAAGTGTTTCACCTGGATATAAGTATGGCTTCTAGTGTTTCACCTAGCAGTGATCCAGTGAAAAAGAAGAGAGGTAGGCCTAGGAAATATGGTCCTGATGGGACCAACATGTCTTTAGCATTGTCCCCTTTGTCTAGTAACCCTACAAGTGGGTCCATTACCCCTGGGCCAAAGCGTTTCAGGGGCCGACCTCCTGGAAGTGGGTGGAAGCAACAATTGTCTTCTGTTGGTGAGTCATGATGATTTGAACATGAGTGGTTTTATTGAATTTCATCCATGTGTTACTTGAATGATGTTTGTTGTCTCCTACTATGTTGCTTGATAGTTTTTAAGTTGTCGGCTAACTAAAACTTAGTGTTTTTCGATTTGAACCTCCTTCTAGATAGAAGTTCTTAAGATTGATTTGTTTATTTAATTGTGTCTATCATATTGGTTTACTTTCTTTCTTAAAAGTATAATCAACATTCATATTTTTTTTTTGAGGATTCAAGGTTTGCTTTTTCTATTTAACAATAACCTGATTATTGTTTTTTAGGTTAACAGGGAAAGAAATTAAAGAGATCAAAAGAAAGCGGGGATAATGAGTCAATCAACAGCACTAAAGAAAAAGGGTTCAAATCCGAACAAAGCTCAAAGTCCATTGAAGAATCTGAACTTTGATATGCAATACCGATCAAGTACTGAATTGGCTAACCAATTCAAGATTAAGAGAGAAGAACTTGCTAATGAACGCAATGATAAAGCTAAGAAAGAGCATGCACCAATAGCGCATAAAAGAAAGAATTCTGAGGATTTCATTCCACAACAAGGAAAGAGTAAATTGCTCGAGTACAAATCAGTAATTCACTCATCTTCAAGGGAAGAGCTTGGTACCTCACATATGGTTTTTGGGAAAGGACAAACTAAAAAGAGCTTATTTCAATCTGGAGAGTCCATTTAGGAGAAACAATTAAACTTCCTATGCACAACTTTAGGTTCCAAAAGTCTTCCAAGAAAGGTGTTACTGATTCAGTGTATGTGATTGAGGAAACACTTGGTAATGCAGAGGTACAACATGAAATTCAAAATCTGTTAAACTTCAAACAGGTGAAGAGAAAGTCGGTCATACCGGCCACAAGTCTTGATCAGTTTATAGCAAAACAACAGCTATAGAAAGAACATGATATTAATAATATGTCAAATTGCAAGCAGGTAAAGAGAAAGTCCGTCATACCAGCTACTAGTCAAGATTATTTTCAAAAAAAACAAGCGATACACATAGGTGATGAAACAAAAACTGATAACCGCAAAATAGTTGATGATCTTGTGGATCAAAAAGAAATCAGCGAGGATGAGTGTGCTACAGACGAGGAAATTGGCATTGATTGTAGTACATAAGGTATGTCTTAAGCTTTATAAGATTTATTACTTATAAGAAATTTCTTATTTTTTATTGTTACATAAATCTAGGAACATTGGAGCCGAAAAAAGTCCGAGGAAAAACAACATGTAAGGATATTCATGCAAGTTTGGATGAAACAAAAAAGGTGCCATTTGATAAAGGACAAGCAGTGAGACCAACTGGTAAGATAGTGTCAGAATTAACAAACTTTATAGGAACAATTTCAAGAAATCCAAGATTCATCAACTTGATGTACACTAGTTGGCATGCGGTGCCAAAAGATACTAAAAAGCGCATGTGTGATTATATCAATGTAAGAATAATCAATTTTGAGATTGCATATTTTATTGTTTGTTTTTACGGACTGAAACTAAATATATTTTATTTTGCATAGTCCAAATTTTTTATTCCAATAGAAGGAAAGAATTGGGTGATGACTGGGTTTCGTGATGCTTGGAAGCGACACAAGCAAAAAATTAAAAGAGATATTTTTTGATAAAAATTGTACCATTGAGGATATGCTAGCAAAATGTCCTGCTGACATTTCAGAAGATGAATTTCGTCAGTTGATCGAGTACTGGAAACTCCCAACTGTTTATGTAAGGCTAAAAGAGTACATTTCTACTCTTCAACTTATTTTGGATCATATCTATTCTATTTTTGTTATATTTATTAATTCAAACATCTCTTTTTATTTAATTATAGGCCATGTCTGAGAGGAATTCTCAAAACAGGAAAAAGCAAAAATGGAGGCATCGAATGGGACCTATTAGTTTTGCAAGAGTACGCGTGGCATTGATAATACTTAGCTTTTTGTACTGTTTCTTTCTAACCAATGTCCATTGTATCATCTTCGGCCATACACTTTTAGTCCATTTGCATTCCTCAAGTAGATGGATTGTGGTCTCCATAACCTTTAACCCACAAAGACTCCTTTAACTATTGATAAGTTTTTAAATTTCTTTTGATATAATTTATAGCGTGCAACCAAAGAAAACAATTAAGAACCATCAAAGTCTGAAATATTTATTGCAACTCGTATCAAGAGGGGAAAGAAAATTCAGGCCGATACTCAAGTTGCAATAGTAAATTTTTTAAAGTGAATTAATGATGAATATAATTCAGGTTTAAATGTTATATATTGTTGGGAGGGCTATAATTTTATTTTAATATACTTGAGTTGTTGAACATTTTTCTTCGAAGGGATGTCAATTGAAGTTAACTTAACGAACCATAAACTCAATTAATCTGGAAAGGAATTAGAAGTATTTGCATTTAATATGTATGTCAATTTTATTCAATAGGATGAACTTCAAAATCTCCAAAAATCTGGGGAAACGTCAGATGATGCTTTTACGGTAGTGTTTGGAAAGGAGACTGATCGACTTAGGTTCTATGGTAGATCAGTGACAACAAGTTCTTTATAGAAAGATGAGGAATATAACAAGTTAAAACAGAAACATGCCAATGAAATCAGTTCTCTAAAAGAAGAAATGAATGAAATGAGAGAAGAAGTGAAAGAAGAAATGAGAGAAGAAATGCGACATTTCTTTAGTCAATTTCTTCTAAACAACCATGGATTGAATGTTCGAGGTATGCCAGGGTGTGTTGAATCTAACATTGTTTCACCTATTGATGCGGGTAGCGCACAAGTTGTAAAAGGCCAAAATCCTCTACAATCTTCTGGGTCAACTCATGATCCGATTCTTCAAAAGGTATTTAGTTCTTTTTCAAATGTTATTTTTTAGAACAATAAGTTAACAAATTACTATTCTAAAGAATAGTATCATATGTGATTGTAAATTTGTGATAGTTGGCTAATTAGTCCCCTCAGTTTCTCCGAAATTATTCTTTGTGGTAGTTGGCTTATTGATACAGTTAATTTGCAATATTTTAACTTCATGTTTGAATCATTCAAAGTAGATCTAGTTTTTGCATGACTGATATGAAATTTATATTGAGAAATCTCTGAATTTCAATTTCTCTATACAAAAGCCTAAGTTTCAACTATATAGTCAGGTTGCTTTGTTTTGATAGGGTAGATGTTGCATTGGCTTATACTTATTGTTCAACTCATAGCATTTTCCTTCTACTTGGCTAATTTTCCACCAACAATCATATTTGACGTTGTATATATATTCTAGTCTGACAGGGATCCTGCAATAATATAAAACTGTCATAGAAGCAGAAAAATAGATCTTTTCAAAATTGGAGTTGCAAAGGTATGTGATTAGTTGATTGCTATCAAGAAAAAAAGATCTCTATATGGTTTTGAATATTGTTGAATGCTGGCGAAACACTCTAAATGCTTAAAAGTTCTCTTTTTAGTTGATGTTACTGGTTTGTTTGGTATGGTTGGAATTCAAACGGCTTCTATCCTTTTTTTTTTTTGACTTATGGGCTTGTGAAGCTACCAATTACTTTTACACTTCTGTTTCCTAGTTGTTCCTTGTCCTGCTAGCATCCTATTTCCTTTATGATGTTTTGTTTTGCCAGAGTGTCATCCTGTTTGGATTGATATGTTCCCTGATTTACGGAACGTACAATATGTATTTAGTATGTTTCCACCGGAAAATGTTTTACCTTGGAAGTTTTTTTGTGGGCCATTTTCAAGAGTTGGGTTGGTTATATATGGTATAACGATAGTGTCTTGATGATAATTTTGAGTATTAAAGGTTGATAACAATGTCTAATTGACTGTGTATCGAGTAAAATATAATGAGAGTTGGGATAGTTGTCTAGGAAATGACTTCAGGTAACCAAAAGCTAAATAACATTTGCTTTCAAGAAAAATATGATTTACTGTTTTTGCAATCTGGAATAGTTGGGCAGGTTAGGATAGTTGGGACAGTTGGGATAGTTATTTTCTGTAAAAAGTTTTGGTTTGGGTTTGGGGTGTCTTAAGATTTAGATGGAGAACTACTCTGATATCTTGGAACTTTTTCTAATAAACAAGGTTAAAACTTGAACACCTGCTGGCTGTTACTTTACAATTTTGACCTATTTATTTTTAGAAATATTGAGGTTATGAATCAATCCTTTATTCAAGTAGTGTAAAAAGTACATCTTAGTAGTTTGATTTACTTTGAACAATACAGTATGTAGTTTCCAAGTTCCTTAGTAGTAAGTACACTTTGCAAATTGGGCAATGTTACCTCTAAACAGTAAATTGAGAGTAACAGATATTTAAAGCATGAATGATTATATAAACTACTGCAATCTGAATTTCTTGCCTCTTCAATAAATGTTGCAATATGGAACTTCTTGCCTATTCTATAACCATCGCAATATGATTTGTGTAGGGAAATGGAGGTGAACAAATTTGAAGTGGACGATGAAGAGTTTTTGAACTATTGTAAAAGTTTGAATACATTATATTTGATTTTGTAAAATATGTTCATTGGTGGAATATATTGAACTATTGTAAGAGTACTTTTTGAACTATTGTGTACACATTTAGATATATTGCTTTATAAGTATGTGTATGTACACAACACATATTATGTTTTGAAGTTTATGGAAAATCTATAAATTTGAAAATCTATTGTAAGAGTACTTAATGCTTGAGATTATTTATTGGAAAACAATATTGTGGCATATAAATTGTGTATGCATATGGACAAAGACTACACTTCAAAGTGTATTCATCTATTAGATATAAAAGGAAATACTTCATAATTGTGGGCAATATGGTAGCAAAGGCCACACTTAAAAGTATAGCAGGGTTGAAAGTGTCGCTGCTAAGGCCACACTTTTAAGCGTAGCTGAAAAGCGTGGTCTTTTTGCCTTTAAGGCTATGCTTAAAAGTCTAGCTGATAAGACAACACTTTTAAGTGTAGCCGCCAAAGCGTGGCTTTTTTACCTTTTGGCAACGCTTTTAAGCGCAACTGCTAAGGCAACACTTTAAACTCTAAGGTGTTGCCTAAACTCTAAGGTTACGGGACTTTCATCCACCCCTGAAAAAGTGTGGCTTAAAGTCAAAAAGTGTGGCCTTTTATCAAAGGCCACACTTTTTCATAGTTTAGGCCACACTTTTCTAGGGTGGTTATAGACATAAAATGTTGTAGTGACACTAAGAAGTTACTACATAACCTCCTCCATTATGAAGATAAACATAACATCCATAACCTCCAACTTTATAATCATTACTCTTGTAACATTTCACTTTCATAACCTCCCCATTATATTCATGTTAATGTCATATTTATGACTAACCTTTTGTATGCCTCTACGTTACACTATAAATAGAGACATAAAACTTCATATTGTATACACCTGAAGATTTGGTGAACACTTGAAAAAAAGAAAATTATCTCATGTTGTTCCTCTTGTATTATATTTTTAATGCCTTCATCTTTATATTATTCTTTTGTTCTTAAGTTTAACAACAAATATAAAAATAATTGTTAAAATTCATAAAACGACGAGAGGGTCGTTACACTTCAGCTACTTATAAACTTTCTTGACTCTCCAAATTGGTTGTAATTATTTTAATTTCATATATTTTTCCTTTCTAGTGTCATCAAGAATTACAAGCATGTGATTTGGTTTGTTCATAATTCTGTAAAAAACAATTCTTCAGAAAATAGTGTATTTCAAAATGATTTAAGTTTTTAAAATATGATTATAAATGTTTTTAAAAATTTAATGAGATATTTTTTTTTATTTACTAGCTCTAGAATAATCAAGGAACACACATTTGAGAGTACAAGGAATTGACATCTTTTACATGATAAATTTATTCTGACATATTTAAGGTTGTTTATGACATGAAAGATTGAGGAAAACTAGTTGCCATAGACTAAAGAAGGAATAATAGGTCATCAAATTGAGTATCATATAGTTTGCATGCACAAGTACCAAACAATAGAGAAAGTGATAGTTGACTAATCTATGAAAAAATAATTGGAAAAAGGGATAAAAATATTCTTGGACTATCTGAAAAGGTTCAAATATACCCCTCGTTCATGCATTGCGTTATAAATACTCTCCAATCTACCTTTTGGGTCATTTTTACCCTTAAGAACTAACAACTTTTTATTTATTTATTATTATCATTGTTATTTATTACATCGTATATTCCTATTGGACAAAATCAAATACCCAACCTTTCGGTTTTGTAACTTGCCCCGACACATATCCACAAGGCCATGACACAAATCCAACTAAAAGACCATTAAAAAAAAGAAAACATAGCATCTCTGTCCCTCGTTAATGTTGTTATATTTTCGAACTTAGTATAATTAACAGCAAGTTTCATCATAACGTACGTTAATGAAGTAAATTGGGACCAATTTTATTTTCATTTTTTGTCCGGTTTTGGTGTTGTTTATTATAAAATTTTGATTCAGTTTTTTTAATCTCATTATGGGGCAGTTTTAACTTATTTTTCTGTTGTTTTCTATTTTATTTTATTCTAACTATTTCGGTGTAGTTTTTTTTTTGTTGAATTTTGTTGTTGTTAGGTGAAGCTTTGAAGCTGTTTTGTTCCAAGTTTTGTGTTGTTTTGATAGTTGTAAGTGTACTTTTTTTTTGCTGCAATTATGGGGAAGACATTAATAAGTTATGAGGAATAAAAAAGAGGTTATTAGGTTTTAAAGAAGAAAGAAATATATCTTTTTGTTGGGTTTGGGTCATGGGTTGAGGTGGGTTAAAAAAATTGTTGTGTTGGAACTTGATTTTATCCGATAGAAAGATTCCATATAATAAAAAATAATAATTATAATAATTCAAAAGAAGGCTATTAATTTTAAGGGTAAAATGAACCCAAAAGGTAGAATGAATAGTATTCTTAATCCAACACATGAACAAAGGGTATATTTGAACCTTTTTGAATAATTAAAGGGTATTTATGACCCTTTTTTTAAAAATAATTTAATATTGAAATTCAATTATATCAAAGAACAAATATTATAATTGAAATTAGGTAGAAGATAAAATTCATTAAAGAGCAAGAATTTTATAATCTTTCAAGAAGGGGCTACTCAATAGATCTCGTGGCCAAGGCAAAATCACATTAAGAGGCCCTTAAATTTATTTTATAATATTTATAAACTAAAGAAAAGATCTATTTTATACACAATATATTAATCATTTAAGATAAAAAATTATCAAATTTCACACACAAAAAAGGAAGAAGAGTACAAAAAATAAAAGTGATGGATTATGGATGTTAACCTTCAAAACTCAAATTGAAATTTTAATTTAGCTATTATCTCAAATAAGAAAAAGAAAAGAACATAAATAACTTAATAGTTGAAGTTTTAAGCATGGATAGTAACAGAAATATCTAAATTTTTGATCAATTTAAATGATATAATTCTTTTTAAATGAGATAATTCCATTATGTAGCACTCATTGGTGAATATCTAAATCAAATTATAACATTTTCATATAATAATTAAATTAAAATGAAAAGGAAGTTTTTGCATGAATATTTTTGTGATCACGTAGTTTAAGAAGAGATTGAAAAAAAGTCATCATGTTATCAATATATATAACTTAGTTTCTATATAAAAAGGATAAAAATTAAAACAGGAAGTTAAAACAAATATATCAAATAATGAGTGAAAAGATTATGAAAATTTATGAACTTTTTGGTAAAAATACTCTCAAACAAATAATAATAAAAAATATACAATAACAATTTTATTTATATAAATTATATTAATATATAATAATAATTTAGACAAATTTAGGGCCTTAAACTTTTTGAGGCCTAAGGAAATGGCCTCACTCGCCAAGTCTTAGAGCCGCCCCTGCTTTCAAGTTATTAATATATTTGATAATATCAAATTTAATTGTGATGTATTTTGTATTTATGGTATATTACACTAACAAAGGACATAGCACAACCTTTTCCCGTAAAACAAAATCAAAGAAACTAAAAGACAATGGTACAAATAAATCTTGATCGACGATAGAAAAGTTTGTGATAGAAAAATGAGCACATGTATAATGCACTTCAATAATGTGAGGTGGACAAAAATACAACCAATCGCTTAAAAGTATTTGAAATATTTCAGAAAAAAAAGTTCTTTTATTAGAATTTTGTTTCATCGCTTCCTTTAGCATTAAAATTTTATCTAACACTTTAAATAATAATAAAAATATTTTTAGTATAATCATTATTATAATTATTATTCGAACATTCCAAATGGGAGGGTTGTCAGAGTTTTGGTTGGTGAGCTTTAAAGAGACCAAACTTTTTTATTTTATTATTGTCATCTACTTTTAAAGAGACCAATATTCTATTAGGTATTGTTTCTATCCTTAAAACTAGAGTAGCTAAGTTTTATATCTAAGTTATGGGATCATTGTGTTAGTAATGTAATTAGATATATACATAAAAATTCCATTTTCTTTCCATTGATGTCCTCTATTATATCTTTATATATTAATTATATTTAATGGTTACAAACATTAAAATGGCTATTTGTCTCAATTAGAAATTAAAGATTAGGAATATAGTATCTTTCCATTCCGTATTAGTTGATGGTTATACTAAAACTAATATTTTATTTTAGTTGTCTACCTTACTGAATCAAGAAATTAATAATTTTTTTCTATATTATTATGGGAAAATGCATAAATTCACCCTTCACCTTGTCCCGAAAGGTTAGTTACACGCTTAAACTATCATGACGACATATTATACACTTATTCTTGTTAAAAGTATAACTAATATTACTCCCGAACTGAAGTTGAAATAAATTAAATATAAAAATAAAATAGGCATATATGACTAAAAAATAAAGTAAAAAAATAATTATTTTTACCTCCACCCTCTCTATTCTTCTTTGTCGTGCTCATCTTCTCTTATTCTCCTTTAGACTTCTTATTTTTTATTTTTTTTCCTTATCACAACTCTACAATTTCTCACTCAATTTCATCATTACTTGAGAATTCTCCAGTAATTTTCCACTATTTTACCAAAACTATAATTTGCTAATCTAAGCTTTACAACCCGTTAGCATCATAAGAACATTGAAGAGTCAATCCCTAACTTCCCAAACAATTATTGCATGTTGATGTGTTGGTAAAACGATTGAAAAGGAAGAATGTCACCATAACTAATTTAAGGATAGAATCTATTTTCCAAACGAAGTGTGGGATAAATGGTAATATTTCCTCTATGATTATCCATAGTGAAATTTGTACTAATGTGGTATGTTAATAGGTTGTGGATAAGGTGAAACTTACATGCATTAAAGACACTACTCATTATAAGTGACAATGATTGAATGATTATGTTGAGCTTAAGGTGACTGAGTAGTGCACGATTTCTCTCTCCATTGAGAGATATTTGGATAATATTCTTTGTGATACCATTCCAATGAAAGATTGCCACATCATGCTCGAGCGTCCATGCCAATTTAATAGAAATGCAATTCATGACAGGAGAAATAATAGAGGTTTTACTGATCTAAACAAAAGAAAATATACAATTGCATCTTTAACTCCAACCCAAGTTTATGAAGATCAGAAACGGTGGAAGAGGAAAGAGTGATAGGATATTCTTAAATCCCAAGAGAGGAAAAGGAGACGATATGTTATGTAAAGATAATGAGATGTCAAGTAAGGAAAAAGTAAGATCAAGAGAAAAGAAAAGAGAGATGTTCATGATCATAAAATAAGAGGGATAATAGTAAGGTAGGTAGAGAAAAAACAAGAGAGTTTGAGTGGATTTTTTAAATTCTAACTCTAACATTTCTACTTGTTCTTCTAGTTTTTTTTTACTCTCTTATAGATACCTATGTAAAAGTTTGCAATAAAAAATCATCATTGGATTAACTTAATTCGAAGGTGATCGACACTACATGTCCCAATGAACAAGTGTATATTGATGAGAACGGTAAAGGATAAAGAGACTCATATTGGATCTGTCCAAGATAAGACTCAAAACAAAAAGTTAAACAAGATAATTGTGGATATAACACCAATGATAAAGGAGAAACGAGGTGATGTTATTACTTTTCTATATAACACAACGTATGGTATGTATAATTGGCTTGTTCACATTCTTGGTATTCCTAAAATACCTAAGGTATTCTTGGATGTAATGAGAAACACTCTTAATTCATATGTTGGTGACTTTATTAATTTCGAAGTTGATGATATTTTCCTATATAATGAGTCACTAACTTCAATTTCCAAGTTCAATAAGAGTAATTGGAGCTCTTGCATAATTGAGCATGACATAGGTAATTGTAGATTTTCACTTCTTAAAAAAGTATGATGTTTGTGCGAGGAAGATTGTGACTGAGTTAGTTGATTCTTCTATTTTCTAGCGTTGGATCGTTTTTTGTGTGATAATTTGTTGCAATAAGATATGTTAGTGAAAATTTACAAGATAACAAAAATTACAAGATTACAACTGAAAATGAAATGAAGAAATAAAATCTCTTCAGGCTGAGGCGCGGATATCTCTCTCTATTTAAGGAGATTCAAGCCCACTGCAGTAAATGTTTTCACCTGTCCAACAGTAGTCCTCGTTGACTTGTCCCCTCCAGGATATAACAACCTTCACAAAATATTACTCAACTACTCTGGACAAGAGATGAGTCTAAAGCTCGACAAAAAAAAACCTCCCTTCAACTAATAAGAACTGTCTATTTAGACTAACACTTTATGCACTCTATATTTTCTTGTATGTTGTGTGTATCAAACTATATGAAGACCATCACTATTTATACTACATGAAGTCTTCCTAGCAATGAATAGGAAGATAAGTGGTGTAGTAAATAGTGAAGATAATGGCCTTAGGAGTTACATAGGTTATAATAGGAGTTACATAGGTTACAAAAAATAATGAATAAATAATTTAGAGAAGTAATGGTGAGGGAAAAAAATGCACCTCAACGTGCATATCAACTCAAAGGACAAAAGAATACAAAATTCAATGTGTACATTCTTTAACTGCCAATGAAGAAGAAGTAAAGAAGATGTCCATCAACGGCAAGAAACAATGTTTGTTATTACCATGATATCCAAATATTTACCAAGGAAATTAGGCCTGGTCATTATGAGACAAAAACACTAAATAAATATTTAAAATGCTCAAAACACCAACAATTCCCCACTCATTTTAAATATTATATAAGAGAGTCCGGTTTCTGAAGGAAGACCACTATGCCTAATAAAGTCGTGCTCTGAGTTGAACCTCCACTTAGTGAAACAAAAACTTTTACTCCAAAGTCGTAGTGGTCTCAAACTTGAATTATTACTACTTAAGGGAAATAAAATATTACTGTTTATGCATAATAATCAAGATGTTGACATGTGCTTTAAAGCCAGCACGTTATGACCATGTGCTATCCCTGTTTCATGAGTGCATTTGAGAATAAGCCAATTTTCATAGGAAGCAACCTACTTCCACACATCACATAGGTGAAATCTGTCCAGAGTGCTCCTATAAGCTTAACACTCCACCCATACGGGCTACAAATCTTCATTAAGAGTTTTATCAACTCAACCTTCACAAACTACAGGAAACAATGCACTCATATCATTGGGAGGGAAATATAAAGATAGTGCATTTTTCACAACAAATCATCATATGATTAGTTTTTCCCTATGAACCTGGTTATAGGATCTCTAGTCCCCACGTTGAGTTTCCTCATATATGACTCAAGAGTTTATAGGCTTCAATCCCATCCCCCTCGATGTGCTCCAGACCTTTTCTCTTGTTAAGGACATAGTAAGAGGATCTGCAAGATTATCACAAGATTTGACATAATCAACATTAATGGTACCATTTGTAAAATACGATCTTACATTATTGTGTTTCCTCCTTATAGGTATGAATTTACCATTGTAATAACGATTTTGAACTCTACTAATTGCAGAGGTGCTATCACGATGAATTAGTATAGGAGGAATTGTTTTTTCAAAAAATAAGGTATTTGAAATAATAAATATCTTAACCAATTCGCTTCCTCACTAGCTGAAGCTAAATCAATTAGTTCAGCCTCTATGGTAGAGGTAACAATTATAATTTATTTTTTTAATCTCCAACAGCTAGCACCACCATCTAAATTAAAGACATAACCAGTGGTAGAACAAGAATCACCTGATAAAGTGTTTCAATCTGCATCACAGAAGCAAGCAGGATGCTTTTTATAGAACAAACCACAATTTTTCGTTCCACTAAAATATATCATAACTCTTGTTACAACATGCCAATGTTCATTACCTGACTTGCTTGTAAACCTGCCAAGTACTCCTACTGCATATGCAATATCAGGCCTAGTGCAATCAATCACATATCTCAAACTTCCGATTATACTAGCATATTCCTTTGATTTATTACATCATTTTCACTTTCAACAGGAAATAAGTGAACACTTGAATCAAAACGAGTAGGAACATGCTTGTAGTCATGAAGGTTATATTTTTTCAAAATTTTCTCAACATAATGTGACTGATCGAGGAAAACTCCCTAACATGTTCTTGTTATTTTTGTTCCAAGAAAAAAATTTGCCTCGCCAAGATCTTTTATATCAAAATGGCTTTTGAGAATATTTTTAGTTTGATCAATAACATTCATGTTAGAGCCAAAGAGCAATAAAACATCAACATATAGGCAAATAATCACATATGAATTATTTCAAGACTTATGGTATATGCACTTATCATACTCATTTGTTTTAAAAATATTTTCAATCATGCAAGAATAAAACTTTTCATGCCATTGCTTTGGTGCATGTTTCAAGCCATATACGGATTTAGTAAGTTTACACATTTTGCTTTCTTGACCTGCTTCAACAAAAGACTCAGGTTGATCCATATAAATTTCCTCATTTAGGTCTCCATTTAAAAAAGCAGTTTTTACATAAATTTGATGAATTTGCAAATCAAAAATTGCAGCCATAACAACCAAAATTCTAATGGATCTAATTCTTTTTACCAGAGAAAAAATATCAAAAAATTCTAGGCCTTCTAGTTGTTTAAATCCTTTTACAACTAGTCTAGCCTTGTATTTATCAATAGATCCATCCGGTTTAATTTTTTTCTTAAGACTCATTTGCAACCAATAGTTTTACAACCCGGTGGTAAATCAACTAGTCTCCATATTTTATTAGAAATTAGTGATTCCATTTCATCATTTATAGTCTCTTTCCAAAATATAGAATCATGTGAAGATAGTGTTTCTTTCAAAGTGAGAGGGTCATCTTCAACATTAAACACATAAAAATCAGGACCAAAATCTTTTTCTACTCTAGATCTTTACTTCTTCTTATCTCAAAGTCATCAACTTCTTATTTTTCAAAGTAGAAGTAAAAGAACTAGTTAGTAAAAAAATATTTTGTTCAATCCTTTGACCCCCCACTATTTTTAGAATCAAATGGAAATTCATTTTCATGAAAATAGCATCACGGTCTTATATCGAAATATTATCTTCAAGATTAAAAAATCTATAGGTTCGTACTATTTGAAGCATAACCAAGAAAAACACAAGTAGTAACTTTCTTACCCAACTTTGTAATCTTGGGATCCATTAGCCTCACAAAGGCTAGACAACCCCAAGCTCTTAGATATCCCAAACTTGGCTTGTAACCTTTCCACAATTCAAAAGATGTCAATTTAGACTTTTTATGAGGCACACGATTCAACACTTAAAAAGCAGTTAAAATAGTTTCACACCAAAAATTTAAAGACGCATGTGAATCAATAAGCATATCATTAGTCAATTCAACCAAAGTTCTATTTTTCCTTTCCGCTACTCCATTAGATGAAGGAGAGTAAGGAAAAGTAGTTTCATGAATAATTCCAATGATCTAACAAAAGAATTAAACTCATTTGATTCATATTCATGGCCTCTATCACTTCTATTTCTTTTTATTTTCTTCCAAACTAATTTCAACCTCATGGAGATAAGTTTTGAAATTCTCAAAGGCATCACTTATCTTTTTCATCAAGTAAATATATGTAAACTTAGAAAAATCATCAATGAAAGTGATAAAATACATATTATCTCCACGAGTTAGAATTCCACCAAGTTCACAAATATCAGTATGAACTAATTCTAACAAATCAATTTTTCTTTCAACTTGAAAATGAGGCGTTTTAGTGATTTTAGCTTTACTACAAGCCTCACACTTTTCAAAATTCTTTTTAACCATTGGGATTAATCCTAAACTACTCATGAGTCCAACATAACGATCATTAATATGACACAAACGAGCATGCCAAAAATTAGTAGAAGAAAGCATGTAAACAGAATTAGAAACTTTATTCATCTCAACATTCAACTTAAACATCCCATCACATGCATACCCCTTTCCCACAATAATACCCTTCTTCACAGTTACATATTGATCAGATTCAATAATATATGTAAAAGCCTGCTTTATTAAGAATAAAACTAGACATTAAATTTTTTCTCATTGAAGGAGTATAAAGTACATCTTTTAAAGTTAATACCCTCCCAGAAGTAAAACACAATTCAACATCTCCCTTTCCAAGCACTTGAGTAGTGTGAGCATCACAAAGCATTACGATTTTGTGCTCCACAAAATGAGTAAATTTTTTAAACCATTCTTTGTCATAACAGACATGTACCAGAATCAACCCACCATCCATCGGCATTCTCAATCATAATTATATCGGTAATCACCGCCATAAAAAGTTCTTCGTTTGCCTGAAGGTTAGGACCACGTTTCTGAAATATGTAAAATCGAGCAATATGACCACTCTTGCCATAAACAAAGCATGGTCCCTAATCTTGATCTTGTTGATTTTGTTCTTGGTTACTTTCACCATTATTTTTCTTGGGAGGTCTACCATTATTTTTCTTGAAGATTTCTTCTTAGGATTTAAAAAAGTATTTTTGTGAGTTTCAAGAGTAGCATTATTCGAAGTAATTAAATTAAACTTCGATATGATGTCTCTTCTGTTTGTAAAAGTGCATCTTCACCCCTTGCTTCTTCTTCCATACGGATTTTAACTATCAAGGTTTCAAGAGAGGTTTCCTTTTGTTTGGGGCACATAGTTTTTTAAAATTCCTTCTAAGAAGGTGGAAGTTTATCTACTATGCCACAAACAATAAGGTTATCTCCAATTTTAACCTCTTCGGAACTAAGCTCTACAACAATCATGATAAAGTCTTGATCTTGGTCTACCACCGATTTATTGTCCATCATTTGGAAACGAAAAATTGACTAGGCGCATATTTTTTCGCTCTCGCCTCTTCGGTATCATACTTACTCTACAATGCTTTCCAAATTTTTGTTGCACTAGAGTAAGTTCTATAATAATAATCATAAAAATTATCAGACAGAAAATTAAGAATATAATACCGGCACTTATAAGAATCTCCATCGTACTTTTCCACTTTCTCTAGATGAGAAATAGTTTCATCATCATTCATAGAGATGATGTCTACTTTATTAAGATTCTTCTCAGTTAACACATAAGAAACATTGAGAAAATTTAAGTAGAAAAATAATTTACCCTTTCATCTCTTGAAATGGTTACCGTTGAACAAAAATGACATTTTAAGGTCTCCCATCTTGACATTCGCATTTTTTTCATTTGTATCAATGAAAAATCTCCTTAAATTTTTAGTGAAAACTTACAAGATAATTTTTCTTACAAAATTACAACTAAAAATAAAATGAAGAAATAAAATCTTTTCAGGCTGATGCGCGGATATCTCGCTCTCTTTAAGTAGATTCAAGACCACTGCAACAAATGTTTTCCCTGATCCAGCAGTAGTCCTCTTTGAATTATCCCTTCCAGGATACAACAACCTTCACAAAATATAACTAAACAACTCTGGACAAGAGTTGAGTCCAAAGCTCCACAACAAAGAACACCTTCCTTCAACTAATAAGAACTCTCTTTTTAGACTAATACTTTATGCACTCTATATTTTCTTTTATGTTGTGTGTATCAAACCAAATGAAGACCATCACTATTTATACTACAAGAAGTCTTCCTAGTAATGAATATGAAGATAAGTGGTGCAGGAAATAGCGAAGATAATGACCTTAGGAGTTACATAGGTTACAATAGGAGTTACATAGGTTACAAAGAATAATCCAAAAATAATTTGGAGAAATAATGGCGAGGGAAACATATGCACCTCAACGTGCATATCAACTCAAAGGACAAAAGAATAAACAATTAAATGTGTACATTCTTTAATTGCCAGTGAAGAAGCAGTAAAGAAAATGTCCATCAACGACAAGAACCAATGTTTGTTATTACCATGTTCTTCAAATATTTACCAAGGTAATTAGGTCTGGTCATTATGAGACAAAATTAACACTAAATAAATATTTAAAATGCTCAAAATATCAACAAGATATTACATATGGGATGAGACATATCTCTTCAAGTTCTGATGAGTGTGATTTTAATAAGGTATTTCTACTAATAAGTAGGAGGTGCATCACTATGAGCACTTCAATGCTTATGTGAATAGCTTGTACATAAAATAATTTTTGGATGGTATGATTGAGGATGCTTGAATATATCATAAGAGTGTCCAATTTTATGCATGTGCTTAGGAATCTTGTAACCTATTTGTCATGCTCATTCGGGCACTTCATTGGTAGAACAACATTTAAGTTGCATGTATCCTTCGCAATGACATCTAGACCAACTTTTTTCGTGCTTATATAAGTTGGAGAATTTTCTAATGGCATGATGATATTCAGATGCCTTATAAAGATTCCTTATAATGGTGTATTTATACAAAACTGACTGGGTTAAGTAGAAACATGGTCACTATTTTGTTTTGTTCTGACCATTGTTGCTTTCAATTGATGGGTGTTGTTTTCTATTGCATGTCTTCTTGATTTTTCGAGATTCAAATTTCTAGGATGAATTGTTTTTAAGAAGAGGGGGATGATAGAATCCACATTGGCATTTTTTCATCAAAATTGATGGGCTTAAATGAAAACAATAAAAAATATGTTTATCACGAAAGAAGTGGTCAAGTCCAAGTTCAAACGGAAGAAGATTGAGCAACACAATCCTAACAAAGGAGCCTAAAAGGATAAACGGTTAAAGACAAAAAGTTTCATAGTTTAAAAACTTATCCATTTTAAAGTTTCCTAGTTTGAAGTTTTCCTATTTTAAAGTTTCTTAGTTTAAAAGTTTTCTAGTTTAAAGTTTTCCTAGTTCAAAGTTTCAAAAAAAATGTGATCTAAATATTATTCTACTTGGGATAGGTTTTCCCAATATATAGTTTTCGATTTTATTATTTAAACAAAAAACATTATATTAATTTAGAGTTTCTCTTTTTTACACCTTTATATGTGGCTACTTGGAATTTAAGTTACAACCTTATACGAATGATTCTTAAGAGGTGAGATTAATTCTTTAACTTGATATCTTTGGTTCTTATTCGCAAATTATATAAGGTAAATAGTCTTATTCTAATTATTGTATGTTGTTTCTTCGAAATAGGGGTCTAGATCACTTATGATCTAAGTTCTTGAATTGTCTCTATTAATATCATAAATTATCTTTAATCTGTTAATTTTTGGAATACTAAGATCAATTAGGGTTCTTAACATATATTTTGAATATGGAGATTATCTCCTCAAATTTCGCATATCTTTTCAATTCGTATCTTCAATCTTTGTATTTTCGCTTCCACATTATTTTCTTGTTTATTTTGGTAATCCGATTCTTATCACGAAGGCTATGATTTTCCTTCTTCATCATCTTGATGAGAGCCCGGAGATTGAGTATCTAGTGGTAAAAGAACCACTTGAATTGTGGTATGATTTAAAGAGGAGGTATGACCATCTAAAGGTCACATTATTACCAAGAGCTCGTTATGAGTGGATACACTTATCGTTCCAATATTTTAAGACCGTAATTGAATATAAATCTATCCTATTCAAGATAACCTTCCATTTGGAATTATGTGGAGAGGCTATAAAAGATGAGGAGATGTTGGAAAAGACACTTACTATTTTCCATGCCTCAAATGTGATATTTCAACAGGAATATCGGGAAAAGGGTTTTCAGATGTACTCTCAACTCATCTCATGCCATCTGGTGGCTAAGAAACATAATGCCCTTTTAATGAAAATTCATAAAGATCGTCCCACAGGAGCTGCTCCATTACTGGAAGCAAATGTTGTAAAAGATCGTGTAACGACTCTCAAAAGGAACTAGGATTAATTAGAGCTTCACATGAGTTTATTGAGCTAATAACTTTCTAAAGTAATGAGAAATAGTATCCAAGGGCTGGAATGAGTGGCTTTTAAGTCAAATGACAAGGAACAACCAAGACGTTGACAACTAGTCTTTTGGTGAGCTAATGTGTCCTTGTATGTTGTATGTGTTTTGGTGTGTTTTTTGGAGTCTAAAATGATGAGAGGTGACTCTAGAATCTATATGATTGTGCTTAGGGTCAAAACGCCCGAGTACGATTCCCCAAGGACCACCCTAAGGGTCCTTGAGGAGGACCCAAATGTTTGCCAAAAAACTTCCTGGGCAGCCTTGATTGACGCCCTAAACGACGCCCCTTCAACCAGTTAACCCCTGTCAAAAGGGGTGTGTGTCTCCACACTTAGTCAGGGTAGATTAGATTCCAAATGTAGGATTCTCTGAATCAAATGACGGAGGATATGATGGACCTTCAACTCATTGACTGTCCGTCAATGGCCACTTGCAGTTCTGTCCAATTTCGGCAAAAGCCAAGGGTGATCTAGTAAATTCCACCCTTGGATAAATAAATGTGGGGATGGTTAATTTAGCTTTTTTGGGGTATTTTAAGTTATATTAAAGTCTAAAATTACACCTCATTCTTCAAAACTCAAAACCTTTTCGTCCCAAAACTTCTCTCAAAACTCCATGGAAGCTTAAGGTCAAATTGGAACTTGTATTGAAGCTTTCAATTGATTTCTTCTTCAATTTAGTGGACTTGTAAATACTAAGATATGGTGAATCTTTATCTAGATTTAGATTCCTCTCTAGAGACAATTCTAAAATAGTTTTCAAGTTTCTAAACGATGATGAAAACCCCAATTCTTCCTCACACTAGTGGATTCTTTCATAAAATGGTTTCAAACGAATTCTTATGATTATATTATTGTTTAATTGATGATTTCAAGTGATAAACTCCATGAATCCGTGATCTCTCTAATTTCTTAATTTTGTCTTATAAAGTGGGTTTGATAATTGTAATTGTTTATGGATAGAATTGTATTTAGATTGCTTTATAGCATTGATCCTTGTTTATATATCTCTATATATGATGAATAGTGTAATTAAGGATGAGTTGGTGATCTTAAACTTATGGACTTGATGATGGGTAAGTTCTCTTGTTATGATTGGAAGTATTCGAAGATGATTAATGGTGAATTGTGATATTGCAGAATGGTGAGTTGATTCAATTGCTTAGTATAGTACGATTGCTTTGTATGGTTTGATCCACTTATAGTGGAGGTTCATACTTCTTGTTCTTATTTTATTGTGATCTTGATGGCTCTATGATGTGAATTGAAGGTTGTATATGTTGATATGTGTAAGATAGGCATATTGTGAAGTTACTATATGATGTTAAGATGAACTTGTATAAGGCTATGTGACATGGGGAATGAAATAATGTTTCCTCTAAATGTTGGTATGTGATGATGATACACTATGAAGAGTCTCTATATGTTGATACAGTGTTTTATTTAGATAGACCTAGTTGTCCCTACTTGATAGATGAATGATAAATGAGGTGTTCTAAAGTATGTCTTTAACCGGTAGACCTAAGTATGCTTCCCCTTCTTGGTGAGTCTAAAACCATAAGTGAATATGAAAACCTTTAATATGTAAAGAAGGTTTATAATGAAGTTAATTGGATAGACCTAGCATGGTACCCGTTTCATGAATGAGCTATCCTAATGAACCTTTATCGGTAGACCCTTGTGGATCCCTTCTTGGTAATGGTTTTATGAGTTGGTAGGTCTTAGAGATGGTAACTTCTCAAATACTCTTATGTGAACAAACTTATTGTATGAGGACAAAGGAAAAGCATTGAGTGGATATGCTTAAGGTTGTAGCTCTATTTGTAGTATGAGACTAGCATACAAAAAAGCCTTTTGATATCCCCTAAACCACATGCATACATGGGATGTGTCCTTAGTTCTACCTTTATCAAGTAAAACACTTTCCTCATTGTGGAGTCTTATGACACCGGATTCCATACCTAGCTAGTATGGTCTATGTCGGTTAATGCCTATTCTCATCATGTGGGATGTACACTTTAGTTATTGGAGAAGTTTTACAATGTGTAGGTAGTAGAATGGGATGCTATCTACAGATGGCACGAGTAGGCTTTGAAGGTATTAGAGTGGGTTCCCTAGGTCTTCCAAGAGAATTATCTGAAGTCTCTTAAATGTATGAATGTCTCCTTTAGTATCTCTACTAATTAATGTTGAATTGTTGGGTTGTTTTGGGAAGGAAATATCCTTAATTAGGGTAGTCTTGAAGATCATCTAGGTGTGTATGAAGGGGTTGTATGGGCGGCCATTTCATGTCTTACTTAGGTGGGTCTTAGGATAACCTTTTGTAGAGGGTCTAAATGGTTAAATGGGTTACTTGATGAATATGGTCATATCTTATGAATTATGGGAGTGTTATCTTGTATATTGACCATTTACTTGTATGATGTCTTTTATGCTTTGGTTATGAGACTTTATCAAAATAGTATGAAAAACATATTTCAACTAAAATGTCCCTTTTCACATTATTTCTTGTATGGTCATCATACTTAGTGCTTAATTGTACTAATTTTTCCTCTATTTTCTACCAAGTGTAGATGTTGGCAAGTTAGGTGAACTTAGAGTTGAAGCTTAGGAAGTACAATTCTCTCAATATTTGGGTATGTGCTCAAATGTCGAGAAGAATGCTCCTTATTACTAGTTTTCCTTTATTCAAGACATTTGTATAAGACTTGTACTTTTCTTTCAATGTAAGGGCCGTGTCCCTAGTTAGATATTCTTAAAGTTTGGGTCTGTGTTGCCAATATGAGACTAGTGTTCCTTTGATTATAAAGAATTATTTTGAAATGTGTTGGCTCCTAAGCCTTATGATTTACTTAAAAAGATTTTAAATTTCCGCACTATTTTATGACAATGCAATGAATGAATGCTAAGGGCTTGTCTAAGACCTCCAATAGGTCGAGTACGTCGTGTTACGACTAATGGGTACTTTTGGGTCGTTACAAACATGTAATTAGATCATAATGTTATGCAGTAGTGTTTAGGGTTCAAAGTCTTATGAGGCCACATGTAGTAGAGTCTTGTTCATTGGTGTGAGTCGCGACACATCTATGAGCGAGAGGCTATAGGACAATTGAAGTTTCACTTTCTGCATTACTCTTGTGTCATTCCATAAAGTTGATTTATAAGTGTAATTTCCTAATACCTTCTATTGTTCTTATAGGATATGAATACAAGAAGGACGCCCGCAAGTAGAGTGAAGGAAGGAGTAGTGAATGAGGGAGTTCCTTCCCAAGATTAACAAATCCCTATAGCTAATCAAGGGAATGAGGTTCCGGTGGTTCCCTCAGACATGACTAATGAGGAGGTTAGATGGTCTCTTTTTACCCTAGCCCGAGCCATGACGGCTCAAGCAAATAGAGATGTGGGGCCTAAGATGAATGCTCTTGAGAGTACCATGACCTCTAAGTAGAGGGACTCTGTGAGGATGAATCCTCCAACCTTCTTGGCTTTAGGGTGGGAGAGGATCCCCAAGCTTTATTGGATGAAGTTTATAAGATAGTAAATGCTATGGATTTATATTCTAGGGAGAAGGTGGAGTTGGCTTCATACCAACTGAAATAGGTTGCTCAAGTTTGGTACACACAATGGAAGGACAATAGGTCAGTTGAATCAGGTCCTATAGAGTGGGAAGAGCTTAAGGAAGCATTCTTAGGAAAGTACTTTCCCCGTGTGAAGAAAGAGGTGTTTATAAACCTTAGACAAGGTAATATGAGTGTGGAGGAGTATTCTTTGAAATACCTTGTTGTCTAAATATGGTCCATCTTTGGTGTCTAACCCTAGAGATAAGATGAGTAGGTTCTTTACCGGTGTATCCGATCTTGTAGAGGAAGAGTTCCGTATGACAATGCTCTATGATAACATGACTCTATCTAGGCTTATTGTTTATGATTAATCCATTGAGGAGTGTAAGCTTGAGAGGAGGGGTAGAGATGTGAAGAGGGGAAGAACCAATGAGCAAGGCCAACCTAGGTTTGAGAAGAGGGCTCCAAATCAAGATGTTCCTAGTTATCCTAAGTCTAACTATGAAAGGGGTGGTGGTTCCCAACTTGATAAACCTACTTGCTCAAATTGTGGGAAGAGACATTTTGGGAAGTGTCTTGCCGGCACTACTAGGTGCTATGGATGTGTGAAGAATGATCACAAGGTGAGAGATTGTTCTACTATTGCTACTAGAGGAATAGATGTCAAGCAAGCTCCTTATAATGGTCTAATTGTTGGAAAACAAAAGAAGAGTCGTTTCTATGCTCTTAACAAGGAAGACAATCCGGATAAAGGTGCCGGTAAGTTATAGTTTACCTTTTGTATTGTGACGGGTTCCTTCCAAGTGGGGGGAGCATGGTAATGTGGTGGGGATGATGGGATTTTGTCTATTTTCTCCTATTCTATTCAAGCTTGAGAGTTTGAATTTCCTATTAGCATGTTTCATATTTTCGAGAGTCTTTGTGAAAATCAATTTTCATTGATCCCCTTATAATATTGCATGTTTTCTCCTGTTTAGACAATCAGAAATTAGATATCTGTCAATTTAGAAGTCCCCGACAGTGACATCAAAAACTTGTTACGTCCAAAAGCGCACGAGTGCACGTGGTAACTCAAGTAGTAAGGAGGAGTTTATGTTTATATGGTAAAATAAGCTTTATTTACTTTGTCCTTCATGTTGGTATGTATCTATAATAAATTGCATGAATGTTGCATGAGTTGACCTATGAGCATGCTTAAATGTGATCTTGAAAATATTGCATAAATGTGCTTTTATGAGGAGTTGTCATGATGTGCTTAAAAATGTTGTAGTAACATGATATAGTGTGGAGAAGGAAGTTCCTCCAAAATGAAAAGAGGAATGTGGAGTCTTAATGCATGATGAGCTTGTAGATGTTGTTCCTACCTTCTTGTTGTGTTTTGAGTCTATATGTGTGAAGTTAATGTTTATTTTAGCATGATATAGTGAATGTAGTTGTTTAATGTATTATGGTGGGCTGCTAGTATTGAGTCTTTACCTCTTGAAAGTGTATTAAGTGTTTCAAGTGTCATTCGAAGACGAATGTTTCCAAGTGGGGGAGAATGTAACGACCCTCAAAATGAACTAAGATTAATTAGAGATTCACATGAGTTTATTGAGTTAATAACTTTCTAAATTAATGAGAAATAGTATCCAAGGGCTTGAATGAGTGGCCTTTAGGTCCAACGTCAAGGAACGACCAAGACGTTCGAAAACTAGTCTTTTGGTTAGCTAATGTGTACTTGTATGTTGTATGTGTTTTTGTGTGTCGTTTAGAGTCTAAAATGGTGGGAGGTGACCCTGGAATCTATATGGTCGTGTTTAGGGTCAAAACTTTTGGGTAGGACTCCCGAAATACCACCCTAAGGGTCCTTGATGAGGACACAAATGTTTGCCAAAAAACTGCCTAGGCAGCCTTGATTGACGCCCTAAATGACGCCTCTTCAACTAGTTGACGACCCTTAAAAAGAGGTCGTGGATCCAAACTTAGTTGTGGGATCTTCGACTCCAAATGGAGGAGTATCTGAATCAAAGAACGGATGACAGGATGGGCCGTCAACCCATTGACTGTCCGTCAATGGTGGCCATTAATGGCCACCTGCAGTTCTGTCCGATTTCGGCAAAAGCCAATGGTGGTTTGGTAAATTACACCCTTGGATAAATAAATGGGGGAACGGTTATTGTAGGTTATTTAGGGTATATTAAGTTATTTTAAACTCTAAAACCTAGAACTAAACTTCATTCTTCAAAACTCAAAACCCTTCCCCTCCCAAAAGTTCTCTTAAAACTCCGTGGAAGCTTAAGGTCAAATTGGAGCTTGGATTGAAGGTATCCATTGATTTATTCTTCAATTTTGTGGACTTCTAAATACTAAGATATGGTGAATCTTTATCTAGATTTAGATTCCTCTATGGATCCAATTCTTAAATAGTTTTCAAGTTTCCAAAAGATGATAAAAAACCCAATTCTTCCTCAAACTCATGGATTCTTGAATCAAATGGTGTCAAACGAATTGTTATGATTATATTATGTTTTAAATGATGATTTCAATTGAAAAACTCCATGAATCCATGCTCTCTATAATTCCTTTATTTTGGCTTGTCAAGTGGGTTTGAAATTTGTGATTGTTTATGTATAGAATTGTATTTAGATTGCTTTATAGCATTGATCCTTGTTGTTGTATATCTCTATATATGACTAATTGTTGAAGTAAGGATGATTTGGTTATAGTGACCTTATGGACATGATGATTGGTAAGTTTCTTGTTATTATTGGAAGTATTGGAAAATAATTAATGATGAATTGTGATTTTGGAGAATGGTGAGTTGATTCAATTGCTTAATATAATAGGATTGCTTTGTATGATATGATGCACTTCTAGTGGAGGTGCTTACTTCTTGTTATTATTTTATTGTGGTCTTGATGGCTCTATGATGTGAATTGAAGGTTGGTTATGTTGATATGTGGAAGATAGGCATAATGTGAAGTTGCTATATGATGTTAAGATCAACTTGTATAAGGCTAAGTGACATGGGAAATGAAAACATGTTTCCTCGAAATGTTGGTATGTGATGATGATAGACTATGAAGAGTCTCTTCATGTTTATATGGTGTCTTATTTAGGTATACCTAGTTGTCCCTACTTGATACATGAATGATAAATGAGGTGTTCTAAAGGATGTCTTGAACCGGTAGACCTAAGAATGGTGCCCCTTATTGATGTGTCTAGAACCCAAAGTGAATGTGTGAACCTTGAATATGAAAAGAATTTTTATAATGAAATAAAACAGATAGACCTAGCATGGTACCCGTTTCATGAATGAGCTATCCTAATGAACATTTATCGGTAAACCCTTGTAGATTCCTTCTTGGTAGTGGTATTATGAGTTGGTAGGGCTTAGAGATGGTACCTTCTCAAATACTTTTATGTTAATGAACTTAATCTATGAGGACCAAGGCAAAGCACCAAGTGGATATGCTTAAGGTAGTTTCTCTACTTGAAGTATGAGACTAGTGTACAAAGAAGCCTTTTGATATCCTGACACACCCAGAAATTCTATGACTTATATTGGAGCCATGTATGTTGAGTTGGTTTTATACTAAATAAGTATAAATAACTTGGTTGAGAAGTATTGGAGCCATAACATTAAAGAAAAGCCTTAACGTTTGGAAACTAGCGAAATTTACCTAGTTGACGTCCCTAGGTTTGGCAAAGGTTTCGGAGGGTCATATCAAGTCCAAAAATTGTAAAATGACTTCAAATAGGTAAAACCTAGTATATAGGGTGAAAACTTTCAGGTACGACCCCCCAAATATCGCCCGAGGGGTCCACGAAGGGACCCCACATTGGACCAAGCAAGCTGCCAAGAGGCAGCAACTTTTGTTCTTGGACGGAACAAGTCCGCATCGCGGACTTGGTTCAACCAAGGTAAAGAGTGAATCTAGATTCGCGGTTAGGTCTCGGAATCCACTGTCTCAAAAATTATTTTTGGAAATCTTGCGGGATCAGCTCCGCGACACGGACTTGTTCCCCGACGAAAAATCTAAAAATAAAATTAGAGTTTTACTTCATTAAATGGTCAATATAAGTGAGGGGTATTTTGGGTATTTTAGGGAAGGGTTATATATTGATTTTCCTTCAGTTTTCCCTCACAATAAATCACTCAAATTAAAACCCCAAAACAAATCCCTAAGTCTCTCCCTTCTCTCTACATTTACTCTGTACTCATCCCCCGTTGAAGAATCTCTGAAGCTTGAATAAGAAGACCAAATCCCTCAAGTTTCTACTCGATTTCGTGGTTATTCAGCTTTAAGGTATGATTTCTTTCACTCTTGGGATAACTTTCCCCAAGAGGTCCTTCAAAAGATAATTTCTAGATTCCCCCAAAACAAGGATTTTTCTCCTCACATGGGTCTTCTTTCTAAAACGAAATTGTGAAGCAATTGTGATGAATTATAATGAATTAATGTTTTTTTTGGTATGAATTAATGGTTAATTAATGAATTCCTATGAATTTTCCCTTGACCCATGTCTTTCCCCCAAATCCCTAAATTCTTGAATTGATTAGGTGAATTGTTGAGGGTGATGAACATGTCACTTGTTTACTTTGATTTTTGTTATGATAATACTTCATGAACTGCCCTATTTCATATGTTGGTTGTGAATTCTCGGGTTTTGAAGGTTGAATTCCCATGAAGGTACATGAGGTATGATCTTGATTCTTCTTTCATCTCAATTATGAAAGATGAAATTACTTAGATGACAATGATGCTATAGCTAATATGTTGTTGTGATTTTGATGACATGATTCCCTCAACCCTAATCCTAGACACATTTATTGGCTATGAATTATGTGTGCATGATATAGCATGATCATTATGATATTGAATGTAGTTTGTTATAAACATTATGAAGGGTTGAGTGAAAGGTTTAGTCACTCTCTATTGTGACTAAAGTGAAAGGATAGTTGTCACTTGAGGTGACCTATGAGCTATTATGATAAGAGGTTTACATAAGGGTCTAGGAAAGACTAATGTGAAATTGTACGATGTGGTAAGATGATTACTAAAGGGAATAAATGCGTAGCACTGAAAGGGAATGTAAATGAGATGGAGGTCTCACGTTTATTATGTCCGGCCTCCCATATGGGTTTTTCCACGTTAGTAAGTCCGGATTCCCTAATTATGTGTTGTCTCATGATATGGAAACCTCCACGTTAGTAAGTCAAGGTTTCTAGCAACAATCTCCTTGACCCTTAGCTATGTGCCCACATAGGACTCTAGCTTGGTGGATCCACCTAGATATCTATGTACGAATGGTTGCATCTTAGGCAAGTGTTAACCCTCTCTTTTCGGTGTGGGAGTAGAACACTGGATTCCATGTAGCTCACATAGTCTCATATCGATTATTGTACTTCTTTCCCTAATGTAAAATTAAATGAACAAGATATGTATGTGAACTCTTATTAGGGTTATCTTGTAGGTTACCACATGGTGTGAGGGGGGATGGGACTTCTCTTACACATTTTACATGTGGGATCCTAAAGGATGATTCTAGTGTTGTTCTTTTATTTTTATTGCTATGATCATGATTATGTTGATAAGCTATGAGTGTAGTGATATATGAAGCATGTTACGTGTGAGAATATGTTGTAAGCATTAAGTGGGTGGCTTAATGTGATACTTAGCTTTGGATAAGGTTATGGGGCTTTATTCTTAGCCTTTCACAAGTGTTGCTTGAGTTACGTATATGTTCATATGATGATGATGTTCCTTATATGTGTATATTTAATTGTTGGTCATTGTGCATAGTTTCGACTAAATTGCGCCTTTTCTCATGCATTAACGATTTTTATGCATAGGGGACATACTTAGTACATGTGGTTTGTACTAACCCATATTTTCTCCCTTTTTCCAAAACATTTTAGGTTCGGGCCATTGAGGAGATTCGTGGTCATTGAAAAAGAAGACTCTGCTCTTTCCTAAGTTAATTGGTGAGTCCTCATGAGTTCCGAGGATAGAGCCACTAATCGAGCCTTATTAGTTTTGTCTATGTTTGAGACAATTATTCCATTCTCATGCTGAGACCTTATTGTAGCCTATATGGCGTATTGTAATAGAATAAGGGCTATACCCAAACTATTGTGATTCGCTTTATTGATGGTTTAATGTGAAAGAAAGTATTAGACTAAATTCCTATATGTTGTATGTTGTGCATGCGAGAAGCTTATGTATGCTTCCTATATAGAGGTCTATGTAAACCTCCTTGCTATATAAGCAAAAGTTTTAATTGTTTCGCGTTTTCTACCTATGATATGTTATGACGAATGCTAAGAGGCTTGTATTAGTCCTCTTCGAGGATGACGATACCGGTTACGCCTAAGGGGTACTGTGGGTCGTAACAAATTTGGTATCAGAGCCAATTTTAGTAATCTTAGGATCGATGTATCACTAAACCACGTCTATGTAGGGTCTTATTCATAATTGTGAAGCGCGCCACATTTATAAATGAGAGACTATGTGATGCTTAGGAACTTTCACTCTCTTGTTATTCCTTAGTCGTGCCTAAGAGTCTTAACTTTATCTGGTCCTTTCTTCTAATCCTTTTATTGTGCTTATAGTCAATGGATACAAGGAAGAAAAATGCTCTAAAGGCCGGAGAGAAGATTTTGAATGAGGCGGTTACCCCTCAAGCTCCTCAAAACCCTCAAGTTCCTATTGAAGAAGGAGCTATGTCTAATTTTGAGATAAGGTCGGCCTTTTATAGCTTGACTCAAGTGTTAGCTACCTAAGTTGCTAGAGATTCATGGGTGCAATTGAACCCCAATGCTAGCACTACCGCTTCAAGGATTAGGGATTTCACAAGGATGAATCCCCCTTCTTTCTATGGTTCTAAGGTGAAGGAGGACCCACAAGGGTTCATTGATGAAATGTTCAAGTTTCTTGATGCTATGGGTGTTTCTTCTAAAGAAAAGGCGAAACTATTCGCCTACCAACTCAAATGTGTAGCTCAAGTGTGGTATGAGCAATAGAAGGATGAGAGGCCGGTTATAGAAGGTCGGATTACTTGGGGAGATTTCAAAATGGATTTCCTTGATAGGTTCTTTCACTTGGAACTAAGGGAGAGGAAAATTAAAGAATTCATCAACCTTCGTCAAGGGAGTATGAGCGTAAAGGAGTATAGGCTCAAGTTCACTCAACTATCAAAGCATGTTCTTACTATGGTTGCAGATTCTAGGGCCAAGATGAACAAATTTGTCATGGGGATATCCGATCTTGTGGTTAATGAATGTAGGTCGTCTATGTAGATTCCTATCATGGACATCTCTCGTCTTATGGTTTATGCCGAACTAATTGAGGAGCAAAAGTTTAAGCAAGTTGGTAGGGAGTTGAAGAAGGTAAGAACCGAAGATGGGAATTCCTCCAAGACTATTTGAGGTTCAAGACAATCCAAGGTTCAATAAGAGGTTTTACAATCATGGCTATTCTAATGCTCCAAGGGTAAACAAGAGTAAGGTTCCTACTCCCAAACTCCAAGACGGGAAAGGTTGAAGATCTTATGTTGAGTAGCCTCTTTGTGCAAAATGTGATAAGAGACATGGTGGTAAGTGCCTTGTTGGAACGGGTAGTTGCTATGGTTGTGGCAAGAGTGATCACATGAAGAGAGATTGCTCTATGATGAGGTCTCAAGGAAGGGAAAATGCTCAAGCTCAAGCAAATGCCCCAAATCCGATGATCCTAAGAAGAATTGCTTTTAGGCTCTCTAATCTCGAAGTGATCAAGACAGCTCACCATACGTGGTCACCGATATGTTAAAATTATTTTCCTTTGATGTATATGCTTTGTTGGATCCGAGAGATACATTGTCATATGTGACCCCTCTTGTAGCTATGAAATTTGAAATGCTACCCAACATATTAGACGAACCTTTTACGGCTTCTACCGCGTGGGTGATTCCGTAGGGGTTAATAGAGTCTATAAAGGTTTTCCTATTTCCTTGCCCAATAGAGTTAAATTAATTGACTTGATAGAACTTTATATGCTAGATTATGATGTTATATTGGGTATGGATTGGTTGCATGCTTGTTTTGCCTCTATTGATTGTAGGACAAGGATAGTGAAATTTCAATTCCCAAATGAACCCATTTTTGAGTGGAAGGGAGGAAACTCATATCCTAGGGGTAAGATCATCTCATGTCTAAAAGCTTGCAAATTAATTGCTAAGGGTTGTCTCTACCACATAGTAAGAGTTAGGGATCTTGAATCCGAGGTCCCCCTAATAGAGTCTGTACCCGTAGTGAGGGAATTTCCGGAGGTCTTTCCCGATGACCTTCCCAGAATTCCTCCCGAACGGGAGATTGACTTCGGCATAGACTTGTTGCCGGATACACAACCTATTTCAATCCCTCATTATCGGATGGCCCCGGTAGAGTTGAAGGAGCTAAAGGCTCAAAGCAAAGATTTGTTAGATAAGAACTTTATTCAACTGAGCATATCTCCATGGGGTTCTCTGGTATTGTTTGTAAAGAAGAAGGATAGGTCATTGAGAATGTGCATCGACTATTTTCAATTAAACAAAGTCACTATAAAGAATAAGTACCCGCTCCCTAGGATTGATGACTTGTTAGATCAAATCCAAGGAGCGAGCTATTTTTCAAAGATTGACTTGAGTCGAGTTATCATCAACTTAGAGTGAGGGAGGTTGATATTTCGGAAACGGCATGCCGAACAAGATATGGTCACTTTGAATTCCTAGTGATGTCGTTTGGTCTAACAAATGCCCCGGAGGCATTCATGGACCTTATGAATCGAGTTTTTAGAAAGTAACTTGACTTGTTTGTGATTGTCTTTATTGATGACATTTTGATATAATCTAGGAGTGAAAATGATCATATGAGACACTTTTGAATAGTTTTGCAAGTTCTCAAGGATAACCAACTTTTTGCTAAGTTTAACAAGTGTGAGTTTTGGTTGAGATCGGTTGCCTTTCTTTGTCATATTGTCTCTAGTGAAAGGGTAGAGGTTTACCCAAGGAAGACAGAAGTGGTCAAAAGTTGGTCTAGACTGTTGAGTCCTACCGACATCTGAAGGTTTCTAGGGTTGGCCTGTTACTATAGGAGGTTTGTTGAGGGATTCTCGTCTATCGCATCTCCATTAACGACCTTAACCCAAAAGAAGTCCAAATTCGAATGGTCGGAATCATGTAAAAAGAGTTTCCAATTATTGAAAGACAGACTCACCTCTACTCCGGTATTGACTTTACTGGAGGTTACCGAAGCGTTTGTAGTTTATTGTGATTCCTCCCGAGTTGGTCTATTATGTGTGCTCATGAAACATGGGAAAGTCATAGAGTATACCTCGAGACAAACCAATCCACATGAGAAGAATTATCCAACTCATGACCTTGAGCTTGCTTCCGTGGTACTTGCATTGAAAATTTGGAGACATTATCTCTAGGGGTACATGTTGATGCATTCACCGATCACAAGAGTTTACAATTTGTGTTTAGCCAAAAATATTTGAACATCTATCAACGAAGATGGTTATAACTTTTAAAAGTCTATGAAATGAGTGTCCTTTACCATCCCGAAAAATTTAATGTGGTAGCGGATTCCTTGAGTAGAGTGTCCATGTGTAGTGTGACTCATGTAGTTGATGATAAGAAAGAGTTAGTAAAAGAGGTTCATAGGTTAGTTCGTTTGGGTGTCCGACTAGAAGACTCTCCAAAGGGTGGTTTCACGATTCGCCACAACTCCGAGTCATCTTTAGTTGTTGGGGTGAAATCCAAGAAACACCTTGATCCTCTATTGATGGAGTTGAAGGAAACGATCCTTAGTAAGTCTAATGAGTCTCTCTCAAGGAGAAGATGGGGTGCTTAGGCACCAAGTAAGGTTGTATGTACCGGATGTGGATGGTTAAAGGAATTGATCATGGAAGAGGCTCATGACTCCGGTTATTCTATTCACCCGAGTGCTACAAAGATGTACCGCGACTTACGAGAAACATATTGGTGGAATGATATGAAAATGGACATAGCGGACTTTGTTGCTAAGTGTCCGAATTGCCAACAAGTGAAAGAGGATCATCAATGGCCGAGTGGATTGACTCAAAATATAGATATTCCTACATGGAAATGGGAGGATATTAACATGGACTTTGTAGTGGGGTTGCCTCGTACTAGAAGACAACATGACTCGATATGGGTCATTGTGGATAGGCTAACCTAGTCCGCACTTTTCCTTCCCATCAAAGTCACATATTTGGCGGAAGATTATGCAAAATTGTACATTAAATAGATAGTGAAGTTACATGGAGCCCCTTTGTCCATCATTTTGGATAGAGGTACTCAATTTACCTCCCATTTTTGGAAAGATTTCCAAAGTGGGATTGGGTCTATTTAAAAATTTCACCCATGAAAGGGGTGATGAGGTTTGGAAAAAAGGGGAAGCTTAGTCCTCGTTATGTGGGCCCTTATGAAATTTTGAAGCGAGTTGGGGGTGTTGCCTATGAGTTGAGATTGCCAAATGAATTGGACATGATTCATCCGGTATTCTATGTTTTCATGCTCAAGAAGTGTATAGGGGACCCAGTTTCCATTCTTCCTCTAGAAGGTTTAGGGGTAAAAGAGGATATATCTTATGAAGAGGTCCCGATTGAGATCTTGGATCGTTAAGTAAATAAATTGAGGAATAAGGAGGTCGCCTCCGTAATACTTCTATGCAGGAACCACCTTGTTGAGGGAGCAACATGGGAGGCCGAGGCTGACATGAATTACTGCTATCCTTATTTTTTTCCCCTTACCCCTAGACAAGATTGAGGTTAGTAGTTCCCTATATGGCTGTTATGAATAATATTGATCTTATCATGTTTTTCTAAATATATGTGCATATTATAGTAGAGATTCATGCCTAAGTTGAGTTCTTTTCTTTCCATGAAATATGTTTATTATGCTGGCTTTCACTTAAGTGTGTTGTGTGCTATAAGTACTCATGGAAGATTATAATGAGCATGTTTGATATTGTGTTGATAAGGAATCAACATGTCAACTTTTAATGTTCATATTGAGCTCACATTGAAATGGAGAAGGTAGTACCTCCTTATGTGATATGAAAAGTTTAACTTTTGTTCTGATATGTGTGGATTAAGTTTCTATTTGTTGATGCTATGTTATGTGTTGAAAGGATTTGATATTTTCTCCTATAAGTTGTGACTCATTATTATTTTTTTGGTTGGTTGGCTGCTAGTCTTGAGTCTTATCTTCCTATAAAAGGTTTAGAGTGTCATTCGGGGACGAATGTTCTTAGGGGGGGAGTATTGACACACCCAGAAATATTATGACTTATAAAAGAGCCATATATGTTTATTAATGATGGTTTTAGAACTAAATAAGTATAAATAACTTGGTTGAGAAGTATTGGAGCAATAACATTAAAGAAAAGCCTTAACGTCCGGAAACTAGCGAAATTTAACTAGTTGACGTCCCTAGGTTTGACGAAGGTCTCGGAGGGTCATATGAAGTCCAAAACTTGTAAAATGAATTTAAATAGGTAAAAATTAGTATATAGGGTGAAACATTTTAGGTCCGACCCCCCAAAGATCGCCCAAAGGGTCCACGAAGGGACCCCACATTCGACCAAGCAAACTGCCAAGAGGCAGCAGCTTTTGTTCTTGGAGGGAACAAGTTCGCGTCGCGGACTTGGTTCACCCAAGGTCAAAGTGAAGCTCGCATCGGGGTCAGGTCGCGTACTCCACTGTCTCGAAAATTATTTTTTGAAAACTTGCGGGAACAGCTCTGCGACGCGGACTTGTTCTCCGACGAAAAATCTGAAAATAGAATTCGAGTTTGACTTCATTAAATGGTTAATCTAAGTGAGGGGTCTTTGGGTATTTTAGGGGAGGTTTATATATTGATTTTCCTTCAGTTTTCCCTCAAAATCATTCACTCAAATCAAAACCCCAAAACAAATCCCAAAAGCTCTCCCTTCTCTCTACATTCTCTATCTACTCAGCCCTCGTTAAAGAAGCTTTTAAGCTTGAAGAGAAAGACCAAATCCCTCAAGTTTCTACTAAATTTCGTGGTGATTCATCTTTAAGGTATGGTTAATTCACTTTTGGTATTCCTTTCCCTAAGAGGTCCTTCAAAAGATGATTTCTAGATTCCCCCAAAACAAGGGGTTTTCTCCTCACATGGATCTTCTTTCAAGAATGAAATTGTGAATCAATTGTGATGAATTATGATGAATTAATATTGTTTAGGTATGAATTGATGGTTAATTAATGAATTCCTATGAGTTTTACCTTGACCCATGTCTTTCCCCCAAATATCTAAATTCGTGGATTGATTAAGGTGAATTATTGAGGGTGATGAACATGTCCATTGTTTACTTTGATTTTTATTATGATAATACTTCATGATCTGCCCTATTTCATATGTTGGTTGTGAATTCATGGGTGTTGAAGGGTGAAGTCCCGTGAAGGGCATTGAGGTATGATCTTGATTCTTCTTTGATCTCAATTATGAAAGGTTAAATTACTTAGATGACAATGATTCTATAACTAATATGTTGTTGTGATTTTGATGACATGATTCCCTCAACCCTAATCCTAGAAACATGTATTGTATATGAATTATGTGTGCATGATATAACATGATCCTTATGAGATTTAATGTAGTTTCTCATGAACATTATGAAGGGTTGAGTGAAAGGTTTAGTCACTTGCTATTGTGACTAAAGTGATAGGATAGTTGTCACTTGTGGTCACCTATGAGCTATTATGATAAGAGGTTTACGTAAGGGTCTAGAAGAGACTAATGTGAACTTGTACGATGTTATAAGATGATTACTAAAGGGAATAAATGCTTAGCACCGAAAGGGCATGTAAATGAGATGGAGATCTCACGTTTAGTATGTCTGGCCTCCCACATGGGTTTCCTCACGTTAGTAAGTTCGGATTCCCTAATTATGTGTTGTCTCGTGAGATAGAAACCTCTACGTTAGTAAGTCAAGGCTTCTAGAAACAATCTCCTTGACCCTTAACTATGTTCCCACTTAGGACTCTAGCTTAATGGATCCACCTAGATAGCTACGTACAAATGGTTGCACCTAAGGCATGTGTTAACCCTCTCTTTTCAATGTGGGAGTAAAACACTGGATTCCATGTAGCTCACATGGTCTCATGTCGGTTATTTCATTTCTTTCCCTAATTTAAAGTTAAATGAACAAGATATGTATGTGAACTCTTATTAGGGTTGTCTTGAAGGTTACTACATGGTGTGAGGAAGGGTATGGGACTTCTCTTACATATTGCACATGTGGGATCCTAAAAGATGATTCTAGTGGTGTTCTTTTATTGTTATGACTATGATTATGATTATGTTTATAAACTATGAGTTATAGTGATATATGAAGCATGTTAAATATGAGATTATATTGTAAGTATTAAGTGGGTGGATTAATGTGATACTTAGCTTTGGATAAGGTTATGGGTATTTATTCTTAGCCTTGCATAAGTGTTGCTTGAGTTACTTATATGTTGATATGATGATGATGTTCCTTATATGTGTATATTGAATTGTTGTCATTGTGCATAATTTTGACTAAATTGTGCCTTTTCTCATGCATTAATGATTTTTATGCATAGGGACCATACTTAGTACTTGTGGTATGTGCTAACCCATATTTTCTCCCTTTTTCCCAAACATTTTAGTTTCGGGCCATTGAGAAGATTTGTGGTCATTGAAGAAGAAGATTTGACTCTTTCCTAAGTCAATTGATAAGTCCTCATGAGTTCCGAGGATAGAGCAACTCATCAAGCCTTATTAGTTTTGTCTATGTTTGATACAATTATTACATTCTCATATTGACACTTCATTGTAGCCTATATGGCGTATTGTAATAGACTAAGGGCAATACCCAAACTATTTTGATTCACTTTATAGATGGTTTAATGTGAGACAAAGTATTAGACTAAATACTTATATGTTGTATGTTGTTCATGCGAGAAGCCTATGTATGCTTTCTATGTAGAGGTCTATGTAAACCTCCTTGCTATATAAGCAAAAGTTTTAAGTTTTCAACGTTTTTACCTATGATAGGTTATGATGAATGCTAAGAGACTTGTCTTAGTCGTCTTCGAGGACGACGACTCCTGTTACGCCTAAGGAGTACTTTCAGTCGTAGCAAACTTGGTATCAGAGGCAGGTTGAGTAATCTTAGGATTGGTGTCTCACTAAACCACATCTATGTAGGGTATTATTCATAATTGTGAAGCTCCCCACACTTATGAATGAGAGACTATGTGATGATTAGGAACTTTCACTCCCTTGTTATTCCTTAGTCGTGCTTAAGAGTCTTAACTCTATCTAGTCCTTTCTTCTAATCCTTTTATTGTACTCATAGGCAATGAATACAAGGAGGAACAACGCTCGAAGGGAAGGAGAGGAGAATTTTAATGAGTCGGTTCCTCCTCAAGCTTCTCAAAACCCTCAAGTTCCTATTGAAGAAGGAGCTATGTCTAATTTTGAGATACGGTCGGCCTTTCATAGCTTGACTCAAGTGTTAGCTACCCAAGTTAGTAGAGATTCACGGGTGCAAGTGAACCTCAATGCTAACTCTACCTCTTCAAGGATTAAGGATTTCACAAGGATGAATACCCCTACTTTCTATGGTTCTAAAGTGGAGGAGGACCCATAAGGGTTCATTGATGAAATGTTCAAGGTTGTTGATGCTATGGGTGTTTCTTGTCAAGAAAAGGCAGACTAGCTGCCTACCAACTCAAAGATGTAGCTCAAGTGTGGTATAAGCAATGGAAGGATGAGAGGCCAGTTATAGAAGGCCGGATTACTTAGGGAGCTTTCAGAACGGATTTCCTTGATAGGTTCTTTCCCTTGGAACTAAGGGAGATGAAAATGCAAGAATTCATCAACCTTCGTCAAGGGGGTATGAGAGTGAATGAGTATAAACTCAAGTTCACTCAACTATCAAAGTATGTTCCTACTATGGTTATGGATTTTATGGCCAAGATGAACAAATTTGTCATAGGGATATCCGATCTTGTGATTAATGAATGTCGGATATGTTGATTCCTAGCATGGACATCACACATCTTATGGTTAATGCCGAACAAATTGAGGAGCAAAAACTTAAGCAAGTTGGTAGGGAGTTGAAGAGGGTAAGAACGGAAGATAGGAATTCTTCTAAGACTAGATTTGAGGTTCAAAAAAAGCCAAGGTTAAAGAAGAGGTTTTCCAATAAAGGCTCTTATAATTCTACAAGGGTAAACAAGATTAAGGTGCCTACTCCCAAACCCCAATAGGGGAAAAAGGTGGAAGATCTTACGTTGAGAAGCCTTCTTGTGAAAAATGTGATAAGAGACATGATGGTAAGTGCCTAGTTGGCACGGGTAATTGCTATGGTTGTGGCAAGTGTGGTCACATGAAGAGATATTGCCTTGTGATGAGGTCTCAAGGAAGGGAAAATGCTCAAACTCAAGCAAGTTCCCCAAATCCGGATGCTCCTAAGAAGAATCGCTTATATGCTCTCAAATCCCAAAGTGATCAAGAGAGCTACCGGACGTGGTCACCGATATGTTAAAATTATTTTCCTTTGATGTATATGCTTTGTTGGATCTGGAAGCTACATTGTCATTTGTGACCCCTCTTGTAGCCATGAAATTTGAAATACTACCCGACATATTAGACGTACCTTTTTCGGTTTCTACCCCGATGGGTGATCTATGGTGGTTAATAGAGTCTATAAAGGTTGTCCTATTTCCTTTCACAATAGAGTTACATTAGTGACTTGATAGAACTTGATGTGCTAGATTTTGATGTTATATTAGGTATGGATTAATTGATGCTTGGTTTGCCCTTATTGATTGTAGGACAAGGATAGTGAAATTTCAATTCCCAAATGAACCCACTTTTGAGTGGAAGGGAGGAAACTCAAATCCTAGGGGTAAGATCATCTCATGTCTAAAAGCTTGAAAATTAATTTCAAAGGGTTGTCTCTACTACATAGTAAGAGTTAGGAATCTTGAATCCGAGGTCCCCCAATAGAGTCGGTACCCGTACTGAGGGAATTTGCGGAGGTCTTCCCCGATGAACTTCCTCGAATTCCTCCTGAACGGGAGATTGACTTTGGTTAGTGCCTATTCTCATCATGTGGGATGTACACTTTAGTTATTGGAGAAGTTCTACAATGTGTAGGTAGTAGATTGGGATACTATCTACACATGGCACGAGTAGGATTTGAAGGTACTAGAGTGGGCTCCCTAGGTCTTCCAAGACCATTATGTGAACTCCCTTAAATGTATGAATGTCTCTTTAGTACCTTTAGTAATGAGTGTTCACTTGTTGGATTGTGTTGTAAAGGAAATATCCTTACTTCGGGTAGTCTTGAGAATTATCTAGATGTGTATGAAGGGGTTGTATGGGCGGACGCTTCATGTCTTACTTAGGTAGGTCTTAGGATAACCTTATGTAGAGGGTTTAAATGGTTAAATGGGTCATTTGATGAATATGGTCATATCTTGTGAATTATGGGAGTATTATCTTGTATGTTTATGATTGACTTGTATTATGTCTTTTATACTTTAGTTATGAGGCTTCATCAAAATAGCATGAAAAACATATTTTAACTAAAATGTCCCTTTTCACACGATTTCTTGCACGGTCATCATACTTAGTGCTTAATTTATACTAAGTAGGTGTTGGAAAGTGAGGTGATCTTAGAGTTGAAGCTTGGGAAGTAGAATTCTCTCAAGATTTGGGTATGTCCTCATATGTCGAGGACAAGACTCCTTATTACTAGTTTTCCTTTATTAAAGACATTTGTATAAGACTTGTATTTTTCATTCAATGTAAGGGCCGTATCCCTAGTTAGAGATTCTTAAAGTTTGGGTATATTTTGGCCAATATGGGACTAGTGTTTCTTTGCTTATAAAGACTTCTTTTTTAAATGTGTTGGCTACTATGCCTTATGATTTACTTAAAAAGGTTTTAAATTTCCGCCCGATTTTATGACAATGAGATGAATGAATGCTAAGGGCTTGTATAGACTTCCGAGGGGTCGAGTAAGCCGTATTATGACTAGGGGGTTTCCCGAGTCTTTACAGAACATGATCAATCAAAAGTGAAAATAGATGATCGTGGGCTATAATATTGCATGAGAAAGTGGAAAAGGTAAGAGACGATAGAATAATCGTCGAGGTAGTGGTCTTAATTAAAAGGAGAACAACATGAATTCTCACAATAACCTCTGAAAATGTTATTGTCATTGTCGTGGCATGAAAGACCATTGGAAGAGTGAATGTCGAACATTTGAGCATTTTGTCAAACCCTACCAAAGTTCCTTTAAAATAAAAGGAAATAAAGGTGGTGCCTTCTCTTTCAATGATCAAGCAGAGTCACATTTGACTCTTTAAAATGATTATAAGGCGAGAACATCTTAGAAATATGATAGGTATGTTGAAGAAAAATTGACTTTAAGGGATGATGTTTTTGATGGACTTCGTGATATTACTCAGATGGAAGTTGATGACTTCTTTGGAGATCGAAACTTAAGTTCGATATTTTAGTTGGGGAATGAATTTGCTAGGTTTTTTTTTTTTTTTTAATTATCATGTACTTTTTTAATTTTAAAGCATTTAAATTTTCGTTGTTAGTTTTGCTTTGTATGTCTTTTGATATATTTTATTTTTTATGAAAAATAATAAAAATATCAAGTTTTCAATTGGACGTAAAAGGGCTAATGGAGATGTTTGCCTTCTTGTTAGTTCTACAATGGATACTATATTAACAGAAAATAAATACTTTTCTAATTTGGTTATAAAAATGACATATGTTAATACAATATCAGGTAGTACAAAATTAATTAAGGGCTTTGAAAGAGAGACCTTATTACTACCTGGGGGACAATATTGGTCATTAATAATGCATTATACTGTAGTAAGTCTAAAAGAAACTTATTAAGTTTCAAAGTTATTTTTCAAAGTGGCTATCATGTTGAGACTGCTAAAGAAGGAAATGTTGAGTCCCTTTAAATTTCTACAATTAATATAGAGATGAAAATTGTGCATGAAAAATTGCATGCACTTTCTTTTGGGTTGTAGTATACAAGTATACGTAAAGTTGAATCACATGCCATAGAAAATAAAAGGTTTAATAATTATAAGGATTTTATTTTTTTGGCATGATCGATTGGGTCATCCCAATTTTAATATGATGCGCAAAATAATTGAGAATTCACATGAACACACTTTAAAGAGCCCATATTTCACGACCCAGACCGTCGTAATTGGCACCCACACCAACCCTCCGGTGGGAGAACCATTGCTACAACCCAACAAAGCAATTTAACGAAAAAATAAAACAGTTCAAAATACCGAAGAAGGTGTATATGTCTATTGGAAAAATTAGGGAGTTCCCGTAAGCCCCGAAACTCTAAGAAAACAATTGCGGAAAACAATGCATAGAACCTAAAAGTCAATGTCCTAAACCTCTACAAACGACAAGTCTAAGAACATGGGGTAAAACCCCAAAACTAACGAAAGAATTTCTAAAGTACTAGTCTATGTTTGAAAAAAATGGACTAAATAAAATGCAAACACATGGAAGCTTGGCAAAACTGTCTCACCCTTGAATTTTGTCTCGATCAATGATCTGCTAAATGAGGTCTTTCAATAGCCTCCTGAAGAAGCTCTGTACTCAACAATGAAAGAGAAAGTACAATATTAGAACACAACATAGTGTAATAATAGAATCACACGGCTACTCCCATAAGCACAATATACAACGACAATCACGGTATCATAAGCACACATATATGGAATACATTTCAGACATCATTTCAGGAACAAAGTAAAATTCATATTTTCAATAACAAGTAGATATAACACCACAATGGTCCTCTCATGGAACCTATACCTAAAATGTTAGTGTATTGAACGTTACACTCGATCCAAATTAATGTGTTGGAATGTGACACCTAGTCCAATTATTTGTTGAAATGTGACACCCTATCCAATATATGTGACGGAACGTGACGCCCGACCCCATGACCACAACCACAATCACAATCACATTCATAATGTATAATACTTAAATCATATAGTCAACTAGACAAGTTCATGACATGCATTGTTCATAATCATTTCATTAAGTTTGTCTCCATATTTCAATATTCGCACACACGCATGCATAAAATACAACAATCAATCTACATATATCACACAAACAGGAACAAACCATCAACTACCTCGAAACCAAACTTGAATTCCCCTAAGGCACCTGATTCTTCCATTTCAAGATTATTTCTGCTTGTTCTAGGTCTACAAATAATTAATATAATAGAAGAATCAATAAATTAAGGTCTAATTATTCATATTTCAACAAACCCAATGATCAAAGAAAAAACCCTCCCCCAATGATAATTACCCATGAATCTAAGTTCTATGGATCGAAAAAAGGATTAGGAGAGTAAAATCCTCACCTTTAGCACCAAAAATCGTGGAAAACTATAAAGCAATCGCCTGGGGTTGTCTCCTAGCTCTTAAGAACAAAGGAACAAAATTGGAGTTTTATCCCGACTTAATTCATGACTGGTCCGCTACGGCGGCCCCGCCCCGATGGATTTTACTGAGATAGAGACTCGGAATTTGAGTTCAAAACTCTCATTTCGCAACACACATTTAACCCTTGACGTTCAAAAACTATCCTTTCACACTAAGTTTAGTTTCTAGAGCTATACTACCCCGTATTCGATTCCGTAAATTTGTACGGTTTCCTTAATGTCTTAGATATCTACTCTTTTCATCAAATCCATTATTAAATCTCTCACTAATTACCAGATTTCCCTAGCCTCACATGACTCTGATTTCTTCCAAATCTGGACTAGGCTAGAAATTCTCAAGTCACTACCCAAAAGTTTTTCTGGTCCCATTCTTTCCCAAGTGGATTTTCCCTAACGAAGAAATCAGGTCGTTACAATAGATACCAATTTATCCATCTATCTTCCTCGAGTGATCAACTAGGAAAGACTGGCTAAAGTAAGGGTAAAGTAGTACCTGAACCGTTGCACAACTTGGGATAATTGTCTTGCATGCCCTTCTTTGTTTCCTATGTAGCTTCCTTCACCAGATGATGCCTCAAATTAACATTCACAGACTGTTTCTCTTTCGTCCTCAACTTTCAGATATCACGAGCAAGGATTGAAACTGGTTCCTCCTTATACTGAAGGTCCTTGTACAAAACTAAGTCTCATTTCATGATGTTATCCCCGTCCCCATGATACTTTTTCAATATGGAAACATGAAATACTGGATAAACTCCAGATAAATTTGGAGGTAAGGCTAATCTCGAAGACACTTCCCTTACACAGTCAATAAATTAAATGGTCTAGAGTATCGAGGACTAATCTTTCCTTCTTGATGAATTTCATCACCCGTTCCACGAGTGACACCTTAAGAAGAAAGTTTCCCATAGTCTGAAATGTCATGTCTCTTACCTTATTGTCAACAAACTTTTTCTGTCGACTTTGAGCTGCTAGAAGCTTAGCTTGGATGTTTCTTACCTTCTCATGAGCTTCCTTCAAAAAGTCACCCCCCAAAGGTTTTACATCTCTAGCCTCAAACCATCCTATGGGTGGTCTACATCCTCTCCCATATGGTGCCTCAAACGGTGCCATATTTATGTTTGAGTAGTAACTGATATTATAAAAGAACTCACACAAAGGTAGAAGCTTATCCCAATGTCCTCCAAATTCAATCACACATGACCTCAACATGACCTCCAACACTTGAATAGTCCTCTCTGATTGCCCGCCCGTCTGTGGATTGAAACCGGAGCTAAAAGTGAGTTCATTAGCCATCTTCTCATGTAATGTTCCTCAAAACATGGACGTGAATTGCGTACCATAGTGTGAGTTGATAGAAAGGGGCACCCCATGCAGCCTCACTATCTCTTTCATATAAACATTAGCCAACTGCTAAGCATTATAATCTCTTCTGACTGGAATAAATTGGCCGACTTAATTAATCTGTCAAGCACTACCCAAATAGAATCATACTTTCCCAATGTCTTGGGAAGACCAACCACAAAATCCATAGCTATCTTCTCCCACTTCTATTCCGGACTTGTCATTCTTTGAAGCAATCCTGCAGGCCTTTGATGATCATATTTACTTGTTGGATGTTTTGGAATTTAGCCACAAACTCAACTTTGTCTTTCTTCATGCCAGACCACCAATAAAGTTGCCTTAAATCTCTATACATCTTGTTCACACCCAAATGAATTGAATGTCAGGAACAATGGGATTTTGTCAATACATTCTAAATAAACTTGTCAACTCGAGGAAAACAAATCTTTCTTTTGAAACTGAGCACACCCCCTGCATCAAGAACCATATCTTGTGCCTTACCAGAAACTGTCTTTGTCCTAAGCTAATTTAAGTTATCATCCTCAAACTGTTTGTCCTTGATCTTCTCAATGAAGGTGACCCTAAACTCAACGCTAGCTAATACCCCATCTCTTTATGAGTTGCCCAACTTCATGAACTTGTACTCCAAAGTTTGAATTTTCGTTACCAAAGGTTGCTTGGATGCACCCAAACAAGCTAGAGCACCCATACTCACCATTTCCATCTTAATGCGTCTGCCATCATGTTAGCCTTACCCAATTGATAATGGATGGTCACATCATAATCCTTAAGTAACTCGATCCACCTTCGCTATCTAAGATTTAGATCCATTTGAGTGAAAACATGTTGTAGGTTATGGTGGTTAGCAAATACCTCGCACTTGACACAATAAATGTTATGCCGCCAGATCTTGAGAGCTAACACTACCGTTGCCAACTCCAAATCATGTGTCGAGTAATTTCACTCATGCACTTTAAACTACCGCTATGCATAAGCTATGACACTCCTATCATGAATCAACACAAAACCCAAAAGTGAATATGAAGTGTCACAATAAACAATAAATTTTTTACCTTCAAACGGTAGTGCTAAAATTGGTGTTGTGGTCAAAAGAATCTTGAACTTTTGATAGCTCTCTTCACATTTTTGAGTTCATTCGAAAGACACCTTCTTTTTGGTAAACCTTGTTAGATGGGTGGCAATAGAAACAAAGTTTTTTCAGACACCGATGATAATATCTAGTGAGCCCCCACAAAACTCCTAACTTCAGTCATAGAGCTAGGCCAGACCCAATCCTTAATCGCTTCAATCTTTTGGGGATCTACCAAAACCCCTTCTCTTGAAACTACATAACACAAAAAGGCAACTAAAGTCAACCAGAACTCACACTTAGAAAATATAACATACAAATTTTGTCTCCCAAGAACACTTACAACAATATGAATATGGTCGACATTCTTTCCTTACTTCTTGAATTAACCAATATGTCATCAATAAAAAAAATAACAAACGAATCCATAAAGGGTTTGAACACACCATTCATCAAACTCATGAAAGATGCAAGAGCGTTTTTCAACCCAAATTACATCACTAGAAACTCATAAGGCCCTGAGCAAGTCCTAAATGTTGTTTTTTGTATATCTTCAGACCTAATCTTTAATTGATGGGAACCAGACCTTAAATAGATCTGAGAGAAAATTGAGGCACCTTACAAATGGCCAAAAAGATCATTTATCTGAGGCAACAGGTACTTATTTTAAATGGTCACCCTATTCAGTTGACGATAGTCTATGTACAACCTTATATTACCATCCTTTTTCTTTACAAACTAGATGGGAGCACCCAACGGAGAGGCACTAAGACGGATGAAATCTTTATCAAAACGGTCCTGGTTTTGAGCTTTAAAATCCCACAATTCTACCGGAGCCATGCGATAAAGAGGAATTGTGATGGGGCCAGTACTAGGTTCCAAATCAATACAAGAATCCATATATCTATCCGTAGGCATACCAAACAAATCAGTAGGAAACATTTCTCTAAATTCTGACACACGAGAATAGACTTAATAGAGGGGGACTCTACCTTAATATCCCGACTATAAGCCAAACAAGCGAAAGAACCCTACTTCACCAGTTTCCTAGCCCGAATGGAGCATATGACCTTAGCTGGCTTAGACTTTTACACCCCTTCCTAATCTAACTTTCCCCTACTCATTATCTCAAGAGTCACAAACTCAGTATTACAATTAATCACAATATAATAGGGGGACAACCAAGCCATGCCTATGCTTATATCAAAGTCATTCATATCCAAAATAATCAAATCAACTCAAGTTTGAAAACCCCCAAACAAGATAGGACAAGCACGATAGACATGGGTGACTCTCCAACTGGGGTAGAAACATGGATGGGGGCATCAAGTACATCACAAATCATATCAAATCACAAGAAAAACTGAACAGGCTCATACGAATAAGTAGAACCCGAATTCAATAAAGTAGTAGCATCCGTTCACATACAAGAATAGTACATGTGATCACTTTGTTAGAAGATTGTGCCTCACTCTTGCTAGTAAACACATAACACTGAGCCCGGTCATCTTGACATGAGACCTCCTTGCCTAGTTGCACTGCTCCTCTATATGCATTATAATTTCCTAGCCTCCACAACCTTGCTAATTTCCTCCTTGCCCGCCTTGTGGATGCCTTCTACCATTATTACCATTGCTCGCAGGTACCACTACTCTAGTTTGCTATTGCGGAGGGTCAAATTGGACAATCTCTCCTTATATTTCGGGGTTCTCAACAATTAAAACAAGTTCGATCAAAAAAGGGTATGATGCCCGTCGAAGGTGCAACTCTATGGATATCTTGAATAAAATTCTGATGTGGAGTTCCTGAGTAACTCCCTGTAGAAGCAGGAATAGATGAGTAAATTGGTCGGGCTTCAAGTGTCGGCCTCCCTGAACCTCTAGAGTAGGGACCCTAAAAAGTACATGTGCTCTTAAATTTCATAGCAAACACCTTAGCATGGCCAGCACGCCTAACCCATTCAACTTTCTTCACACAATCTTTCACCTTATTAAAATTTTCCCTTGTAAAGGTCATGTGAATAGACAATACCTATAATGGAGTTTAGTCCCTTGACGAATCGAAGAATCCTCTCATCCTTGGTAGTCACAATTTTCGTAGCATATCTAGACCAAACATGGAACTTTGCCTCATAAGCAACCACAAACATACCACATTTATCCAAAGCCATGAACTCATCATTATTACGATCTCTCAGGGTAAAGGCATATACTTTTCCTGAAATAGAGCATGAAATAGGGTCCGACTGAGATGGGGTAAAACTAACAATCTGCATTCCACATAAGCTCTCCATTACTACTTAGCCTCACCCTGGAGCTTGAAAGTCAAACTGTACTCTATGCTGATGGACGATTCCCAACTTATGAAGCTTCTCATAACAATCTAAGATTAATTCATAGGCGTCCTCACTCTCAAAACCATCAAGCACGGGTGACTTCAACTTCAGAAAATCAATCAACATCTCATGCTCATTACCAGTCGTTATGGGACCCAAAAAAGGATGGAAAAAGGCATCAATGTGCAATGTTGCGTCTCCCCTGGGAGAGGTAACATCTCCGGGGCGGTTGATCGGATGTTGAGTATCTAGAACTATTGGAAGGATTCTAGGACCAACCGATCCCTTCAGAAAAGACATGATCTGCTCATCTAACACTGGGTCTAAGGAAGGAATGTCGGTATTCCTAGCCTGTGTATCCTCTTCATGTCCAACATTTTCCTCATCCTTACTCTACATTTTTAGAGTAAGGATCACATATCATGCCTTTAAGGCCATTTTCAAAATACACATGTAACTTCATAAACTTCAAGTAAACACCGCCACCAAAGGTGGACCATACCACTCAAGAACTACTTCAATATAACTTAACCAAGATAGAAAAACTTACCATTCATCCAAGACTTTACCACTTATTCACAATTTATACAATAATCCATAATAAAATAGCCCTTAAGGAAGTAGCTAAATCTAAATAAAACCACCAAGAAGCAATAACTTTAACATTATATAGTCATGCTCATAGAGCCCATTTCATAAGCCAAAAGTTGATAAAAAGAATAGACATGATTCCATTGGGGTTATGACATTAAAATTATCATTTAAAGCTAAGAACAACTTACTTTAATCAATAAAACATTTTCAAGCAAAGACCCATTCTTAGAGTCAATGAATAAGGAAGTTTGAAGTTTGGAATCCTTTTTGTAATTTCTTTGAAATGGCTCCTTGAATGAAAGAAGAGTCAAGGATGAAATACCATACCTTAATATGAAGAAACCCACGAAAATGTGGAAAAGAAAACGTCAAGAACTTGGTCCTCTTCCTTGGAGCTTGAAGCCTCTTCAATGGAGGTTCTTTGAGAAATATGATTCGATCATTAGGTTGGAAATGATAGGTGAAATGAGGTTTAAAATGACCTAAATCAGTCCACAATGATCCCCAAAGTTTCCAAAAGACCCCCACACTAATTGAATCCTTTTCCAACTTGAAATTTGACTTAAAAAAGTCGCGGCCAAATCTGGGATTTAGCTACGGGTCATGAGGCAAGCTCCAGATTTTTCCTCTCAAAATTTCTGAGGCAGTGGACCTCGTGTCCTTGGCGCGTCGCGAGGTGGTCTTTCTTTGCACGCTGCCTTGGGCATCTTCTTGTCCAATGTTTGGGTCCTTCTTAGGGGACCTTAGGGTGGTCCCTGGGGCATCGTTATTGGACGTGTCGACCCTTTGCATATCACTCTACGCATAAGAACCATTAACACTCAATTTCACTCTCAAACCATCCCCGAAAACTTCACTGCAAAGACTACGACACACTAGTTCAACTTCGACTAGTTTTCGGACGTCTTGGGCGTTTGACTTCCAAACGCTCCCAAACTTTATGAACTTACTTCTAATGCCAAAATATACTATATTAATACATTATTAACTCATGAAACACATGTGTAGCTCTAGTTTGACATATTATTTTTTTAGGGTCGTTACAATCTCCCCCACTTAGAACAACATGCGTCCTCGAATGACACTAAACACTTCCGAGGACTTCAAGGACACAGCTAGAAGCATACCACATAAATCATCAAGGTCAAGACATTCATACTCAATGCAACAACTCACAAGGAGCACCAACTTCACATCAATAAAGTAGTAGTCATCCTTACACATACAAGAATAGTACATGTGATCACTTCGTTAGAAGACTGTGCCTCACTCTTCCTAGGAAACACATAACACTGAGCCCGGTCATCTTGGCAGGAGACCTCCTTGCCTAGTTTCACTACGCCTCTACATGCATTATAATTTCCTAGCCTCCACAACCCTGCTAAGTTCCTCCTTGCCCACCTTGTGGATGCCTTCTACCATTATTACTATTGCTCGCAGGTACCACTACTCTAGTTTGTTGTTGCGGAGGGTCAAATTGGACAATTTCTCCTTATATTCTGGGGTTCTCAACAATTAAAACAAGTGCAATCTAAAGAGGGCATGATGCCCATCGAAGGTGCAACTCTATGGATATCTTGAATAAAATTCTGATGTGGAGTTGCTGAGTAACTTCCTGTAGAAGCGGCAATAGCTGACTGAATTGGTCGGGCTTCAAGTGTCGGCCTCCCAGAACCTCTAGATTAGGGACCCTAAAAAGTACACGTGCTCTTATATTTCATAGCGAACACCTTAGCATTGCAAGCACGCCTAACACATTCAACTTTCTTCACACAATCTTTCACCTTATTAAAAGTTTCCCTTGTAAAGGTCATGTGAATAGACAATACCTATAATTGGAGTTTAGTCCCTTGACGAATCGAAGAATCCGCTCATCCTAAGTAGTCATAATTTTTGTAGCATATCTAGAGAAAATATGGAACTTTGCCTCATAAACAACCACAAACATACCACATTGATACAAATCCATGAACTCATCATTATTACGATCTCTAAGGGTCAAGGCATATAATTTTCCAGAAATAGAGAATGAAATAGGGTCCGACTGAGGCAAGGTAAAACTAACAATCTGCATTCCACATAAGCTCTCTAGTACTACTTAGCCTCACCCTGGAGCTTGAAAGTCACAACCTCTATTCCATGCTGATGGACGATTCCCAACTTATGAAGCTTCTCATAACAATCCAAGATGACTTCATAGGCGTCCTCACTCTCAAAACCATCAAACACGGGTGACTTCAACTTCAGAAAATCAATCAACATCTCATACTCATTACCAGTCGTTATGGGACCCCAAAAAGGATGGAAAAAGGCATCAACGTGCAATGTTGTGTCTCCCCTAGGAGAGGTAACATCACCGGGGCAGTTTATCGGAGGTTGAGTATCTAGAACTATTGGAAGGATTCTAGGACCAACCGATCCCTTCAGAAAACACATGATCCGCTCATCTAACACTGACTCTAAGAAAGTAACGTCGCTATTCCTAGCATGTGTATCCTCTTCATGTCCAACATTTTCCTCATCCTTACTCTACATATTTTCTTTGACCTCTCATGATGTGTGGGATGAATATCATCTCTGGGAACATTCTTAGTTAGGGATCCACCCCTAGTGGGTGCCACTCTTCCTCTGCCCCTGCCCCTTTTTCTTTCTCTACCCCTACCTTGATCACAACCTCAAGATGCGGACTCTTCGACTGGTTTATTTACGGGAGCTATGGTCCTGACGCAATTGAATACAGTGTTAACCATCTGCAGACAGAAGAGTGAAGGAGATTAGATACTAGTTTTGATCGTCAAATACCAATTGGAATCAAGTTATAGCACGAAAAGAGACAAGAGAAAACATAGATTTCCTAATGTCCTATTGCCTCCCATACAAAAGTACAGACATCTCCGTATTTTTCAACAAGACCCTAGTATATTCGTTTTGGTACACCAATATCAATGAACCTAAGGATTTGATACCAACTTTGTACCGACCGTGAAATTCCCTCAAAATAAAATGGGATGAACTAGAGTCTCACATGAGTTTTATGAGTTAATAAATTGTTAAAAATACTGAAGTACAACCTTTGAAGTAAACTTTAAAGAGTTTGGAAGTCAAACGTCAAGAGACGACCAAGACATCCGGAATTTAGTCATTTGTTGTCACATCCGGGGAGCACCCCCTAGAAGTAATATGGCGTACTTGATCTCTCGGAGGTCTTCTACAAGCCCATAGTTATCATTCATCGCGTTGTCATAGTAAATTTAATGGAAAATCTAAAACTCTCCATAGCACATAATATGCTACAAACATCACTTCATATATATACAAAATATAAGTCATAATACATATTTCGACCTTAAGTCTCTTTGCCATCCTAGACTCACCATCATAAGAGTACTTTAGGGATAAGGCCCTTACAACATAATACATAAGTACAATAATACTCAACTTTACAGTAAACCATAATTTAGGAGATCCTTATACATAAGGATTCCTTTCCTTGAGCTTGGAAATCACATATCAAGCTCCTAATCTTTTAAAGACATTCCTTAAGCATCCATAACCTACACTTTGTGTAACGACCCTCAAGTACACACTAAAAGTTAGGGTGATCCTTAGGGCATCACAAGGCGTACTCAACCTTTCGAAGGTCTTGCACAAGCCTCTTAGCTAACATTCATTACATAAGACATGAAAAGTAGTGCGGAAATTTAAACTTGTCACGATAAATAATAATAGGGAAAACATCTTTTACGAATACTAAGGATAATCTCATCGTCACAATCCAACTTAAAGAAACGACATAATATCTTAGGGACACGTCCCTTTACATTAAAAGAAATACATAATAAGTCTTAAAACAGAGAAACTAAAGAAACATATACTATGCCCTCAAATATATGAGGACATACTTAGTCTTGAGAGAGTCGATTCCTAAGTTTGCCTTCTAGCCTTCAACTCAACTCAAACCTATACTTATAAAGTATAGAAAAGTATGGGGTTAATACGAGACATTGTACTAAGTATGACGTACTAAGTATTACATTATACAATATCATGCAAAAAGGGACAATTTAGAGGAAACATACAAGTCATGCTATTTTGATAAAATCCTATATGTATTAAGTCACAAGACATTATTAAAACCATCAGTTAGCACATAAGGCAAAACATCCATTTTTCTCAACATAAAAGCATACCTATAGTGAACCCAAAATTATACATGAACTACACCTATCCTAAGTTGTCCAAAGGCTCGTCAAGTAAGACATAAGGAGATCACCCATACAACCTCCTCAATACCTACTCAAGAGATCCTTAAGACTACTAGGGATAGGCTACTTCATTTCATTTACATGAGTCACCATTCAATATCAAAGACACTATAGAATCATACATATCCTTAGGAAGTACTTCACATAAGAACCATCTTCCAAGGAAACCCCCAATTTACACTTAGTGCAATGTGAAAGTAGCATACCATACTACCACTGTCACATCTGGGTTTACCCCCCAGACGTAAGCGTCGTCGTCATCCTCTTTGAGGACTAAGACAAGTCCCTTAGCTTCGTCATAGCGGTCATCGATTAAAAATGTGAAGGAATTTAAAACTTTTTATCTATAACTACTCAGAGGTTTACATAGATCTCAACATACACGTAATTATATTTATATCAAGTATACATAGATTTGTTCATATACGAAGATTACATTGTCTTCTACTTCTATTTCATACACTTATACATTTAGGAAAAATAGCCATAAAAGCCGTCTCATCTCACAAAACATCTATCGAATACAATAAGTCTTGGGCATAGCCCTACATCAATAAAAGAAGCCACATATAGGCTATATACTACATCGTCTTAAATGAATAATAGAGTCAATACAGAATTAGAGTAACTAAGTAACATAGTAGTAAGATGTCGGCAACGCCCTCGGGAGAGTGAGGACCTACCACTTGGATGGCAAGATATCCAAGTCTTCCCTTCCAATAATTCGGAGCAAGTTCAACGACCCAAACCTAAAATGTTTGGGAAAAGGGAATGAAATGGGGTTAGTACTCCACATGTACTAAGTATGGAACCACATATATACAATTACCAATCAAGTATATTTAGAAAGGGACATTTAAGACAATTCATTATAAAACATCTATACCAGTGAAACATAGTAAAGCAAAGCATACTAACTATAACCTTCATAGAATCACAAGTGCAATGATCAAGTAAATTCCCATGTCTCTTACTCAATCAAGTAACCCACCAAGACTATAATTAGTAATTATCCTTGCCTAACATACTCTCCCATTTCATAAAACATTCTTCTTCAACCAAAGACAACCGCCTTATACTCACAAACATGTTATTCAACGTACAAGTCATTTACATTATATCATTACTTTACATACGTAATATTGACCTCTCAAAGCTCCTATCAAGGCAAACTAGTGCAAGGCGTAGGTAAAGTCCTATTCCCCTACCTAAGCTATAGCCAACCTCTCAAGTTACTTAGATTAATCTATATCTTATTCATTCATTTTAGTTTAGGGAAACCTTGCCTTAACCGACATATACCACATGAGCCAATGTGGAATCCGGTGTCATGAAACCTTACACCGATGGAAGGTGGTCTACCGGCCAATGTAGAACCTAACGTAAACGTAGCTATCTAGGTGGATCCACTAGCTAGTATCCTATGGTGGCAACATAGTTCAAGAACTAAGAGGTAGATATCCCTATTCATACCATTTGGTAACATGGGCCGCTCCTCACGGGAATCCCTTAACGTGACATATCCCTTAAACATGGGAGTTATCATCACATGGGCAACTTTATAATGAATCTTTCCTTTTATGGACAAGTCATCACCTACCGTTGTCAAGTTCACTCGGTGCTAAGCTAAGTCCCCATTTTAGAGAAGTCTTTAAACTTTATTACTCTTCTCAATTTAATTAGATAGAAGGGTCAATCCCTTGTATAATCATAATTATAGCTCAATAAGAATTGTATGAGAAATAGTCTTCTCATTAATAATTCGAATAGGTAAAGTTAACCATTGTACCTCTCATCATAGTAGGGCAAATCTTTACACAACGACTTCCCTATATCATGTACTCCTAGGCAACCTCACAACCAACCTAAGCATTTCAATTCAATCATCATACCAACCTATCACCTTAATCAAGGCATACTTCAACACAACATTATCACTTGATGACAATTAATCACGATTTGAGGTAAGGATTATGATAGTCAAGACTCACCAATACTTCTCCATAGTTCACCAATAAGGGCCTTACCATCAACCCATAGACCAACCCAATTTGGGTCATCATGCCAATGTAATCCAATAGTCAACATGAGAACTAATTTAAGAGAAACACTATGCCACAAAGCAATACTTAATCAAAGCTTTATAATATGATATCAAAGTCTATGTTCTTACCCTATATTCAATACTCAAGAAATAGGCATGAAGAACTTCAATTCACCACAATAGATTCATGATCGATGCAATAACAATCATTAAAGATGATTTAAACCATAACTAGATCAATTACTTCAATCCAACCCAAATTCATACCAATCTCATACCTAGGGTTAAGGGTTATGGGTCTTTACCCACAATCTAGATCAAACTACATCAATTCATCATAATCAAGTTGCAATACATGATAATCTATTCATTGTAACCCAAAGAATACATAAACAACTCAATTCATATAATCGAATTCGAAATTGGATGAAACCCGTATGAAACTCAACTCTTAGAAAATCTTTGAAGGAGAACTTTGAGGGAAGAATCTCAAAGGTGAATTAGATCCCATACCTTAAGATTTGATGACGTTTTGATGGTGAATTTCGTGCTAAATAAGCCCCCAATGATCTCCCCAAGTTGTTCTCCAATGGAATCTTCCAATAGAGAGAGAAAGTAGAGAGAAGGAAGAGAGTTTTGTTTTGAGAATAATCATTAGGCTAATGAGGGTTGGGGTATTTATAGTGGGGTCTTAAGTCACTTAATTAGTCTTCCCTTAATCCCCTAATTACCCCTAAGACACTTAATAAAATAATTAGAATAAAACTTAAATCTGGAAACCACCACAGGCCCTCCACGACGGGTCCCCGACGACGGGCCTTCGTGGGCGTGACGGACAGGACCCCTCCGTCTTGCACGTCCGTCGCACTAGTCAGAGACTGTGCAGGCGGAGGCTTTCTTCCCAGCATCTAAGGCTGGCACGACGGTGACCTCGACGCCCCGTCGCGCCTGTGACGCCCCATCATGGGGTTTGTCGTGGCCTACTGTCTCAAGGGTCCTCCTCGAGGGCCCTTAGTTGATCCTCGGGGAGTCGTACCCTGACTTTTCCAATATGAAACCATCCCACACTATGTGTTACACCTATTGTTACTAATTTTTTACTAAATTCCGACTCTTTAACTTTGTTAAACTAAAAGGACACTCTAGCCCTCTTATGAACCAACTTACCGGACGTTATGAACGTTTTGGTTCCAAAACACTTCAACGACTCCATATACGCCTAATTTGGCTAGTAAAAATGGTATAGACCTTAAGGAGCCTATTTAAGTCTTATAACATGACCTTGGGATTTCAAAAGATTGCATTATCCCCCCCTTAGGAACATTCGTCCCCGAATGACACCAAACACTCTTTAAATGAGGGAATAGACTCAAGACTAGCAGCTCAACCAATTCACAATATTCAATTAGTATGAATCATATTATTTCAATAAAAATACTTCAAAACATCAATTTATCATACATAAGCTCAAAATTTCCTCATGAGGTTTCTCCTTTTCACATATACATGAGCTCAATCATTTATTACACAAGTCAATTAGCACAAAGTTCACCTTATCAATATGTTCAATACCATATCCACAAGGATAAACTATATCTCAATACACGACTTGACTCAAATATGCAAGAAACAAGACAACTTTCAAATTTATCTAAGGTCACCCTATAGTGACTCCATTTTAGAAGTCTCCAAAACTAGGAGTTTTGCAAAGCTTCACCAAAACATCAAAGATTCACAATATCTAACGTATTTATATCATTAGAGAGAGATACTAACCTTAAACATAAAAAAGATGAGGATAATGGGTTTTCATGTCGGCCTCAGCCTCCCATGTTGCACCCTCAACTAGGTGATTCTTCCATAACACTTTTACGGAAACCACCTCTTTGTTCCTCAACCTCTTCACTTGCTTGTCAAGGATTTGAACCGGAACCTCCTCATAAGAGAGGTTATCCTTGACTCCAAGACCTTCAATAGGAAGAATTGACTCGGGATCCCTGACACACTTCTTTAACATAGAGACATGGAAAACCGGATGAACCGAAGCTAAATCATTAGGTAGCTTTAAACGATAGGCAACTTTACCAATCCTTTCCAAAATCTCATAGGGACCCACGTAACGAGGGCTCAACTTCCCTTTCTTGCCAAATCTTACCACACCCTTCATAGGTGAAATCTTCAAATACACCTTGTCACCTTCTTCAAACTCAAAATCCCTCCTTCTATTGTCGGCATAGGACTTTTATCGACTATAGGCTATTTGTAACCTATTTCTTATGATATGCACATTCTCCAAGGTCTTATATATCAATTCGGGAAAAAATCGATGATTCACCAACTTCAAACCATCCTATAGGAGACCTACACCTCCTACCATACAAGGCTTCATAGGGAGCCGTGGAGATGGATGAGTGAAAACTATTATTATACGCAAACTCCACCAATGGCAAATGCTTATCCCAACTTCCTTTAAAATCAATAATGCAAGCTCTAAGCATATCCTCAAGGGTTTGAATTGTACGTTCCGCTTGACCATCCGTTTGAGGATGAAAGGCAGTACTCAATTTCACTTTAGTACCCAAACCTTTTTGAAAAGACTTCCAAAATCTAGATGTGAACTGTGCACCCCGATCCGAAATGATGGATAACGGAATACCATGACTACACACAATCTCATCTATGAAAACCTTCGCATAATCCTCCGCTGAATACGTGTATTTGAAGGGAATAAAATGAGCGGACTTAGTCAATCTATCAACAATCACCCATATAGAATCATACGACTTTTGAGTCCGAGGCAATCCTACCACAAAGTCCATATTAATGTCTTCCCACTTCCAAGTAGGAATTTGGATCTCTTGTAGTAAGCCACCCGGCTTTTGATGTTCCGCCTTCACTTGTTGACAATTCGGACACTTAGCAACAAATTCCGCTATGTCTTTCTTCAAACCTTCCCACCTATATATTTCTCGGAGGTTATGATACATCTTAGTAGAACCCGGATGGATGGAATAGTGGGATCCATGAGCTTCATCAAGGATTTGATCCATTAATCCATCAACATCAGGAACACATAACCTCCCTTGGTACCTCAACACTTTATCTCCTCCTAAGGAGAAAGACTCATTCATCTTGCCAAGGACCGATTCCTTCAACTCCATCAATAGTTGATCAAGGTGTTGTTTGGACTTCACCTCAACCACCAATGATGACTCGGAGCTATGATGAACCGTGGCACCTCCATTTAGAGAACTCACCAATCGCACCCCTAATCTAGTCAAAGGATGAACATCTTTCACTAGATATTTCTTGCCTTCATCCATATGAGATACACTACTCATAGTCACACGGCTTAGTACATCCGCCACCACATTGGCCTTGCCGGGATGATATAGGACACTCATATCATAATCTTTCAACAATTCTAACCACCTTCTTTGTCGAAGATTTAACTCTTTTTGAGTAAATACATATTGAAGACTCTTATGATCGGTGAAAATATCCACATGGACAAAATACAAGTAATGTCTCCATATTTTCAAAGCAAACACTACGGCCGCTAACTCAAGGTCATGAGTAGGGTAGTTTCTCTCATGCACCTTAAGTTGTCGTGAAGCATAGGCAATCACCTTCCCATTTTGCATAAGCCCACACCCCAAACCTATGCGGGATGCATCACAATACACAATGAACCCTTTAGAACCTTCCGGTAAAGTCAACACCGGAGCGAAAGTAAGCCTATTTTTCAATAATTGAAAACTCTTCTCGCAGGCCTCTGACCACTCAAACTTTTTACCCTTTTGAGTCAATGTAGTCAAAGGAGATGCAATGGATGAAAAACCTTCTACGAACCTTCGATAATAACCTGCTAGACCCAAGAAACTCCTAATGTCAGTTGGGGTCAAGGGTCTAGGCCAACTTCTTACCGCATTAGTTTCCTTGGGTCTACCTCAACTCCCTCACTAGAGATGATGTGCCCAAGAAATGCCACCGACCTCAACCAAAACTCGCACTTGCTATACTTTGGCGAACAATTTATGCTCCTTAAGGGTTTGCAATACCACCCTTAGATGACCCAGGTGATCAACCTCATTTTGCGAATACACCAAGATATCATCGATAAATACAATAACGAATGAATCAAGAAAATCTCAAAACACTCTATTCATTAAGTCCATAAACGCCGCCGGAGCATTTTTGAGACCGAAGGGCATAACCACGAACTCATAATGACCGTACTGATTCCGAAAAGCCGTCTTTGGAATATCTTCATTTCTCACCCTAAGTTAATGATACCCTGACCTTAAGTCAATTTTGGAGAAGTAACTCGCTCCTTGGAGTCGATCAAATAAATCATCAATCCGAGGAAGAGGATACTTGTTCTTGATAGTGACCTTGTTGAGTTGTCGGTAGTCAATACACATTCTCAAAGACCCATCCTTCTTTTTAACAAACAAGACCGGAGCAACCCATGGAGAAATGCTAGGCCTTATAAAACCCTTGTCTAGCAAATCTTTAAGTTGTGCCTTCAATTCCTTTAACTCGACCGGAGCCATTCTATAAGGAGGAATAAAGATAGGGTTTGTTTTCGGTAGTAAATCAATACCAAAATCGATTTCCCGTTCGGGAGGATTGCCAGGAAGGTCATCAGGAAAGACCTTCGTAAATTCACTCACCACTGGGACCGACTCAATAGGAGGAACTTCAGAATCAACTTCTTGGACTCTCACAATATGGTAAAGACATCCCTTTGAGATCATTATACACGCTTTTAGACATGATATGAAACGACCTTTAGGAAGAGAATTTCCACCCTTCCACTCTATAACGGGTTCATTTGAAAAACTAAACCTCACAACTCTAGATCTACAATCAATAGAAGCAAAACTAGCAGGCAACCAATCCATACCTAAAATGACATCAAAATCAAGCATGTCTATTTCAACTAGATCAACATGAGAAATTCTATGGGGTATTGAAATAGGACAATTTCGATAGACTCTTTTTGCTACCACCGACTCACCCACCGGAGTAGACACTACAATAGATTCATGTAAAACATCGGGTAAAGTACTAAACTTCTTAGCTACTAAGGGAGTAATGAAAGACAAAGTAGCACCCGGATCAAGTAATGCATATACATCAATAGCAAAGATTTGTAACATACCAGTTACCACATCAGGAGAGGCCTCTTGGTCATCCCTCGAGCGAAGAGCATAGAAACGGTTCTTCTTAGGAGCCTCACTTGCTTGCTTTTGCACATTCCTTTCTCGGTTCCTTATGTTAGGGCAGTCCCTAGCCTTGTGATCACTCTTCCCACAACTAAAGCAATTCCCCGTTCCGATCAAGCATTCACCATAATGTTCCTTCCCACACTTAGCACAAGTAGGCTTCTCATTAGATGAGTTTCCACCCTTTCCCTTAGCAACTTTTGGTCTAGGGGCTTTAGAATCCCTAGTCTTGGAAAATTTGGATGGAACTTGATTTGAGAACCTCTTCTTGAATCTAGGCTTGTCTTGAATTCCAAACCTCTCTTTAGTGGTTTCACTCTCGTAAGACCTTGTCCTTCTTGAGTCCTTATCCTTATCCTTCCTTTTTGCTCTAGCCTCTTCAACCCTTTTTGCATGCACCATGACATGACCGATATTCATGTTATCATGAAGCATAACCGATTGACATTCTTCTTGCAAGTCATCCGACACACCTGTCATGAATCGACTCATCTCGTCTCTAGGGTCGGAGACCAAGGAAGGAGCATACTTAGCCAATTGAATGAACTTCAAAGAGTACTCATGAACACTCATTTCTCCTTGACGAAGATTGATGAACTCTACCACTTTAGTTTCCCTCATCTCTCTAGGGAAGAACCGATCAAGGAAGGCCCTTTTGAACAACTCCCAAGTTAATGGTTCATCTTGGAGTGGCCTATTGTCTTTCCATTGTACATGCCACGTCTCGGCCACATCCTTGAGTTGGTATGAGGCCAACTCAGCATTCTCACTAGAAGACAACCCCATAGCACACAAAATCTTATACACCTCATCAATAAATTCTTGAGGGTCTTCATCAACCTTAGACCCATAGAAGATAGGAGGATTCATTCGCGTGAAGTCTCTAAGTCGGGAAGCCATAGTTTGTTCACGAACTCTAGGTGCCATATCCCTATTGGCTTGGGCAGTCATAGCTTGGGCTTGCACCGTTGCGGCTTAAGCTTGAGTAGTCATGGATTGAGCTATTTGAGCAATAATAGCCCTCATCTGAGCCTCTGTCATAGGTGGAGGGTCAACAGGAACCTGATCATCAACAACAATCTCTTCAAGAGGAGGAACTGGATCATTACGGGGAGGAATTCCCGCAGCAGCAATCTCCTCCTCAAGTCTTCTGGCCACATTCCTTCTAGTATTCATCTCCTATCACCAAAACACAAGGTTTAGGCGAAAGCATATACGACGTATATTCTAGAGGCACGATATGGATTTCCAACAATGAGAGTGATTCCTAAGCATCAAATAAGTTCCTATTCATAAGTGTGGCGCGCTTTACAATTATGAATACAAACCTAAACAACGTGGTTGAGAGAGACGTTAACATCAACGATATTCAACCTCATGCTCTGATACCAAGTTTGTCACATCCGGGTTTACCCCCCAGACGTAACCGGCGTCGTCGTCCTCTTTGAGGACTAAGACAAGCCCCTTAGCCTCGTCATAGCGGACATCGATTAAAAATGTGAAGGAATTTAAAACTTTTTATCTATAACTACTCGAAGGTTTACATAGACCTCGACATACACGTAATCATATTTATATCAAGTATACATAGATTTGTTCATATATGAAGATTACATAGTCTTCTACTTCTATTTCATACACTTATACATTTAGGAAAAATAGTCATAAAAGTCGTCTCATCTCATAAACCATCTATCGAATACAATAAGTCTTGGGCATAGCCCTACATAAATAAAAGAAGCCACATATAGGCTATATACTACATCGTCTCAAACGAATGATAGAGTCAATACAGAATTAGAGTAACTAAGTAACATAGTAGTAAGATGTCGGCAACGCCCTCGGGAGAGTGAGGACCTACCACTTGGATGGCAAGATATCCAAGTCTTCCCTTCCAACAATTCGGAGCAAGTTCAACGACCCAAACCTAAAATGTTTGGGAAAAAAGGAAAGAAATGGGGTTAGTACTCCACATGTACTAAGTATGGAACCACATATATACAATTACCAATCAAGTATATTTAGAAAGGGACATTTAAGACAATTCATTATAAAACATCTATACAAGTGAAACATAGTAAAGCAAAGCATACTAACTATAACCTTCATAGAATCACAAGTGCAATGATCAAGTAAATTCCCATGTCTCTTACTCAATCAAGTAACCCACCAAGACTATAATTAGTAATTAGCCTTACCTAACATACTCTCCCATTTCATAAAACATTCTTCTTCAACCAAAGACAACCGCCTTATACTCACAAACATGTTATTCAATGTACAAGTCATTTACATTAAATCATTACTTTACATACGTAATATTGACCTCTCAAAGCTCCTATCAAGGCAAACTAGTGCAAGGCGTAGGTAAAGTCCCATACCCCTACCTAAGCTATAGCCAACCTCTCAAGTTACTTTGATTAATCTATATCTTATTCATTCATTTTAATTTAGGGAAACCTTGCCTTAACCGACATAGACCACATGAGCAAATGTGGAATCCTGTGTCATGAAACCTTACAGCGATGGAAGGTGGTCTACCGGCCAAGGTAGAACCTAACGTAAACGTAGCTATCTAGGTGGATCCACTAGCTAGTATCCTATGGTGGCAACATAGTTCAAGAACTAAGAGGTAGATATCCCTATTCATACCATTTGGTAACATGGGCTGCTCCTCATGGGAATCCCTTAAAGTGACATATCCCTTAAACATGGGAGTTATCATCACATGGGCAACTTTAGGATGAATCTTTCCTTTTATGGACAAGTCATCACCTACCGTTGTCAAGTTCACTCGGTGCTAAGCTAAGTCCCAATTTTAGAGAAGTCTTTAAACTTTATTACTCTTCTCAATTTAATTAGATAGAAGGATCAATCCCTTGTATAATCATAATTATAGCTCAATAAGAATTGTATGAGAAATAGTCTTCTCATTAATAATTCGAATAGGTAAAGTTAACCATTGTACCTCTCATCATAGTAGGGCAAATCTTTACACAACGACTTCCCTATATCATGTACTCCTAGGCAACCTCACAACCAACCTAAGCATTTCAATTCAATCATCATACCAACCTATCACCTTAATCAAGGCATACTTCAACACAACATTATCACTTGATGACAATTAATCAAAATTTGAAGTAAGGATTAGGATAGTCAAGACTCACCAATACTTCTCCATAGTTCACCAATAAGAGCCTTACCATCAACCCATAGACCAACCCAATTTGGGTCATCATGCCAATGTAATCCAATAGTCAACATGAGAACTAATTTAAGAGAAACACTATGCCACAAAGCAATACTAAATCAAAGCTTGATAACATGATATCAAAGTCTATCTTCTTACCCTATATTCAATACTCAAGAAATAGGCATGAAGAACTTCAATTCACCACAATAGATTCATGATCGATGCAATAACAATCATTAAAGATGATTTAACCATAACTAGATCAATTACTTCAATCCAACCCAAATTCATACCAATCTCATACCTAGGGTTAAGGGTTAGGGGTCTTTACCCACAATCTAGATCAAACTACATCAATTCAGCATAATCAAATTGTAATACATGATAATCTATTCATTGTAACCCAAAGAATACATAAACAACTCAATTCATATAATCGAATTCGAAATTAGATGAAACCCATATGATACTCAACTCTTAGAAAATCTTTGAAGGAGCCCTTTGAGGGAAGAATCTCAAAGGTGAATTAGATCCCATACCTTAAGATTTGATGACTTTTTTATGGTGAATTTCGTGCTAAATCAGCCCCCAATGATCTCCCTAAGTTGTTCTCCAATGGAGTCTTCCAATAGAGAGAGAAAGTAGAGAGAAGGAAGAGAGTTTTGTTTTGAGAATAATCATTAGGCTAATGAGGGTTGGGGTATTTATAGTGGGGTCTTAAGTCACTTAATTAGTATTCCCTTAATCCCCTAATTACCCCTAAGACACTTAATAAAATAATTAGAATAAAACTTAAATCTGGAAACCACCACAGGCCCTCCACGATGGGTCCCCGACGACGGGCCTTCGTGGGCGTGACGGACAGGACCCCTCCGTCTTGCACGTCCGTCGCACTAGTCAGAGACTGTGCAGGCGGAGGCTTTCTTCCCAGCATCTAAGGCTGGCACGACGGTGACCTCGACGCCCCATCGCGCCTGTGACTCCCCGTCATGGGGTTTGTCGTGGCCTACTGTCTCAAGGGTCCTCCTCGAGGGCCCTTAGATGATCCTCGGGGAGTCGTACCCTGACTTTTCCGACATGAAACCATCCCACACTATGTGTTACACCTATTGTTACTAATTTTTTACTAAATTCCAACTCTTTAACTTGGTTAAACTAAAAGGACACTCTAGCCCTCTTATGAACCAACTTACCGGACGTTATGAACGTTTTGGTTCCAAAACACTTCAACGACTCCATATACGCCTAATTTGTCTAGTAACAATGGTATAGACCTTAAGGATCCTATTTAAGTCTTATAACATGACCTTGGGATTTCAAAATGTTACAACCACTTCCACTTAGTGCTGCTTAGGATTAACCTTAGAATAGGCAAATCACATTCATCACATACTAAGCTTTCATAATAAAAGTCATAACATCATCATGCTTCCTTAACATTTAACATAAAGTCACATTACTTTCATTTACATCATATCATGACCCGTTCATACATTTTATATAAGGACACTATAAGACTCCCTCAAAATGTCTACTTGTATAATGGATAGGTAGCGTCCCATTCCACCATATACCCTAAGTAATACACCTTTAACAAGACTTAGTTCATTTACATACATTTGTGGTTGCTAGCTTTAACTGACATAGACCATGAGAGCTTGACATGGAATCCCGGTACTACCCTTAGCGGATGAGGGATCCCTACTTGCCTAAGGTAGGGTCATATTCTTTAGCATTTACATGGGTTCTCCAATATATACACCTACGCGGGCACATAGATAAGAGATAAGGAGATTGCTACTAAGTAACTCATTCTTTAATAACGAGGATCACCCATCTCAAGAGGTACAAATGATACAACATCTCTACTCGCGAAGTGTACCCAACCCTTGTTCAAATCCTCTCGGTGCTAAGCATAACACCCCAATGGAGTATTAAACATTCATTGACTATAGGTTAGGAAATAACTATTGAACACTCCATCTCAACTCACGGAGGGTATCTAACCTCCAACCTATCTTGGAAATCTCATTGGGAATATTGAGGTTGCTACTAACCACTTCATCTCTACTCACAAAGAGTGTTCACCCCAAAATACCCCATTTTCATACTTAGGAATAGTAGGGATGGTCTAGACACTTCAGCTCTTCTCACGAAGAGTTTCTACCCTACAATCCCCCATTTTCATTCATTGACTTGATTCATGCATTCAAGTGTGCGTGTGAGTACATGTGAGCACACCTTTCACATAATGATCATCATTCATAACATTAATTTCTAGACATGCTCATACCCACATTTATAATGATTTACACACTATCATAATTCACATATCAAATAGATACTTCATTTAGACATAAACCCTTCAAGATACTCATTTCAACCTTCTAACACATATCATACATATACATATCAAAATCATCACTTCGCATCACATATCATGCCTTTAAGGCCATTTTCAAAATACACATGTAACTTCATAAACTTCAAGTAAACACTGCCCCCAAAGGTGGACCATACCACTCAAGAACTACTTCAATATAACTTAACCAAGATAGAACAACTTACCGTTCATCCAAGCCTTTACCACCCATTCACAATTTATACAATAATCTATAATAAAATAGCCCTTAAGGCACTAGCTAAAACTCAATAAAACCAACAAGAAACAATAACTTTAACATTAGATAGTCATGCTCAGAAAACCCATTTCATAAGCCAAAAGTTGATAAAAATAATAGAAGTTTGAACATCATTTCATAGCCCTTATGACATTAAAATCATCATTTAAAACTAAGAACAACTCATTTTAATCAATAAAACATTTTCAAGCAAAGACCCATACTTAGAGTCAATGAATAAAGAAGTTTGAAGTTTGAAATCCTTTTTGTAATTTCTTTGAAATGGCTCCTTGAATGAAAGAAGAGTCAAGGATGAACTACCATACTTTAATATGAAGAAACCCTAGAAAATGTTGTAAAGAAAACGTGAAGAATTTGGTCCTCTTCCTTGGAGCTTGAAGCTTCTTCAAAGGAGGTTTTTGGTGAAATTTGATTTGATCTTTAGGGTTGGAAATGATGGGTGAAATGAGGTTTAAAATGACCTAAATCAGTCCACAATGATCCCCAAAGTTTCCAAAAGACCCCCACACTATTTGGACCCTTTTCCAACTTGAAATTTGACTTAAAAATATCGCGGCCAAATCTGGGACTTGGCTGCGCGTCGCGAGGCAAGGTCAATATTTTGCCTCTCAAAATTTCTGAGGTAGTGGACCTCTTGTCCCTGGCACATCGCAAGGTGAACTTCAGATTCTTCCCTTGCACGCTTCCTTGGGCATCTTCTTGTCCAATGTTTGGGTCCTCCTCAGGGATCCTTAGGGTGGTCCCCGGGGCATCATTCTTGGACGTTTAGACCCTTTACATGTCACTCTACGCATAGGAACCATTGCCACTGAATTTCACTCTCAAACCATCCCCCAAAACTTCACTACAAAACACTATGACACATTAGTTCAACTTCGACTAGTTTTTGGACGTCTTGGGCGTTTGACTTCCAAACGCTCCCAAACTTTACGAACTTACTTCTTGTGCAAAAATATACTATATTAATACATTATTACCTCATGAAACACATGTGCAAATCTAGTTTGACCTATTTATTTTTAGGGTCGTTACAATCTCCCCCACTTAGAACAACATTCGTCCTCGAATGACACTAAACACTTCCGAGGACTTCAAGGACACAACTAGAAGCATACCACACAAATCATCAAGTTCAAGACATTTATACCCAATGCAACAACTCACAAGGAGCACCAATTTCACACTATTAAGCATTTAAGCAACATAAGCAAGTTGGAACAAGTTCCACAATTCACACCACATGCTCATTTCATCATTTATGGAGGAACTACCTTCTCGACCATTATTCATGATCGTACACATCATTTCTACACATATTGAGACCATCATTCATGAAAAAGCAATTGAATCAAATTTTGATATTCTTTACAGTGAACACTACTCCTTTATAGTGAAACATGCTCAAAATTCAAGAATTCATCTTTCAAACAATCTAATCATGAAGGCATGACAGCATAAGGACAAGACCATATAAACTCATATCATAACATAAACATAACAACCAAAAGGAATTATGACTTACCCGGGACTTTACTCCGGATTAGTCGCTTCTTTGGCTCCGAGAGCATAGAAACGATTCCTCTCAGGAGCATTGGGATCCGGACTACCATGAGGAGCTTGTTTGACCTCTTTCCCTTTTGTCTTGAGGTTAGGGAAATCTCTCATTTTATGACCCCTATTACCACATCTAAAGCAACTATCCATGCAGGCAAGACACCTACCCAAGTGTTCCTTCCCACAACTAATACACCTAGGCCTCTCAAAAGCATAACGACCTCCTTGAGAATTTTGTTGGAAACCCTATCCTTGTTCCCCATGGAAGAGTCTTGAATAAAGAATCTCTTCTTAACCTTAGGTTGACTTGACTCATCCGATCTAGGACTCTTTCCATCCATAGTCGTCTCTCTAAGTTTGGACTCCTCAATTTGTTGAGCATACACCATGAGCCTAGGGATATCCATATTATTTTGGAGCATAGTCGTATGACATTCTTTATCAACAATACTATATACCCCCATCACAAACTGATTCATCCTAGCCATAGAGTTGGCTATCAAAGGTTGGGGCATATTTAGAGAGTTGGGTGAAATTGAAAATACTCCTAGACACTCATTCCTCCTTGAAGAAGGTTCATGAATTCCACTAACTTCCTTTCCTCAACTCTATGGGAAAGAACCTATCAAGAAAAGTCGTTTTGAACACCTCCCAATCTATCGGGCCTTCCCTTAAGGACCTCTCATCTCTCCATTGTTCAAACCATACTTCTGCAACATCTTTTAGTTGATAAACAGCTAATTCCACTTTCTCTATAGGAGTCAAACCCATAGCATCCACCACCTTGAACACATCATCTATGAAGCCTTGTGGATCTTCATCCACCTTAGTGACATGGAAAGTAGGAGGGTTCATCCTCATGAAATACCGGATTCTAGAAGCGGGAGTACTTAAATTGGGTTGAGGTCCAACTCCTAGGTTAGCTTGGGCAACCACATGATCTTGAGTTGTTATTAGTTGAGTCAAAGCTCTAAGAGCAACACTTATCTCCGCATTAGTCATATCCTCTTCAAAATAGGAACCTTGAGGACCTTGGGGCATTGGAGGCATTTGGGGAACTTGAGGTCCTTGAGGTTTCGGAGGGGGAACCGCCACATTCACATCCTCTTGGTCTACTATAGGTACTTGCTCATTCCGTAGAGGAATTCTCTCGTTGGCTACTTCCCCCTCCTACCTTTTAGCAGGTGTCCTCCTCGTATTCATGTCCTATAATCACAAGAGAAGAGGTTGAGAAAAGGAACATATATAACTCAACTCTATGGCACGACACTAGAGTAATGACGAAAGTGAAACTTCTATCGCCTTATAGCCTCTCTCCCATAGATGTGTTGCGACTCACACCGATGAACAAGACTCTACTAGACGTGGCTTGTGAGACATTAGACCCTAATCTATTTCCCGAAACCTTATGCTCTGATACGAAGTTTGTAACGATCCGCAAGTACGCCCAAGAAGTTAAGGCGACCCATAGGTCATCACAAGGTGTACTCGACCATTCGAAGGTCTTGCACAAGCCTCTTAGCTATCATTCATTACATAAGACATGAAAAGTAGTGCAAAAAATTAAAATTTTCACAATAAATAATAATAAGGAAAACATCTTTTATAAATACTAAGGATAATCTCATCGTCACAAGACAACTTAAAGAAACGACATAATATCTTAGGGACACAACCCTTTACATTTAAAGAAATACATAATAAGTCTTAAAATAAAGAAACTAAATAAACATAGACTATGCCCTCAAATATATGAGGACATACTTAGTCTTGAGAGAGTTGATTCCCATGCTTGCCTTCTAACCTTCAACTCGGCTCCAATCTATACTTATAAAGTATAGAAAAGTATAGGTTTAGTACAAGACATTGTACTAAGTATGACATTATGATAAATCATGCAAAAAGGGACAATTTAGAGGAAACATACAAGTCGTGCTATTTTGAGAAAATCCTTCATGAATTAAGTCACAAGACATTATTTAAAACCATCATTTAGCACATAAGGCAAAACATCCATTTTTCTCAACATAAAAGCATACTTACAGTGAACCCAAAATTACAAATGAACTACTCCTATCCTAAATTGTCCAAAGGCTCCTCTAAGTAAGAGATAAGGAGATCGCTCATACAACCTCCTCAATACATACTCAAGAGATCCTTAAGACTACTAGGGATCCGATTACTTCATTTCATTTACACGAGTTACCATTCAATATCTAAGACACTATAGAATCATACATATCCTTAGGAACTTCGCAATAAGAACCATCTTCCAAGGAAACCCCAATTTATACTTGGTGCAATGCGAAAGTAGAATCCCATACTTCCACTTCCACTTAGTGCTTCTTAGGTATAACATTAGAATAGGCAAATCAGATTCATCACATACTAATCTTTCATCATACAAGTCATAACATCAACATGCTTCCTTAACATTTAACATAAAGTCACATTACTTTCATTTACATCATATGATGACCCAATCATAAATTTTATATAAGGACACACCAAGACTCCCTCCAAATGTCTACTTGTGCAATGGATAGGTAGCGTCCCATTCCACCATCTACCCTAAGTAGTACACCTTTAAGAAGACTTAGTTCATTTACATACGTTTTTGGGGTCTAGCTTTAACCGACATAGACCATGAGAGCTTGACATGGAATCCCGGTTCTACCCTTACCGGATGAGTGATCCCTACTTGCCTAAGGTAGGGTCATATTCTTTAGCATTAAAATGGGTTCTACAATAGCTACACCTACGCGGGCGTATAGTTAAGGGATATGGAGATTGCTACTATGTAATTCATTCTCTACTAACAAGGAGCACCCATTTCAAGATGTACTTTGGATATAACATCTCTACTCACGAAGTGTACCCACCCCTTCTTCAAATTCTCTCGGTGCTAAGGATAACGCCCCCACAGAGTCTTAAACATTCATTGACTATAGGTGAGGATATAACTATTGAACACCCCATCTCAACTCACGAAGGGCATACAACTTCCAACCTATCTTGAAAATCTCATTGGGAATAGTGAGGTTGCTACTAAACACTTCATCTCTACTCACGAAAAGTGTTCACCCCAAAAACCCCCTTTTTCATACTTATGAACAGTAGGGATGGTCTAGACACTTCATCTATCTCACGAAGAGTGTCTACCCTACAATCCCCCATTTTCATTCATTGAGTTCATTCATGCATTCAAGTGTGTGTGTGAGTATATGTGAGCACACCTTTCACATAATGATTGTCACGACCCGAAAGCACCCCCTAGAAGTTAGGGAAAACCTTTGAATAGTGACCGGGCATACTTGACCCCTTTGGGGTCTCGTACCAGCCCTCTAACTAGCATTCATTACATAAGACAGGAAAAGTAGTGCGGAATTAAAACTTTTCAAGAACATTTAATAAAACTAGTCTTTCATAAATATTTAGAAAATGTCATTGTCACAAGCCAACTTAAGACACGATATAATATCTTAGGGACACGGCCCTTTACATTTAAAAGAAATACATAAATAGTCTTTAACTAAGAAATAAAGAAAAGGACTATGCCCTCGAATATATGAGAACATACTTAGTCTTGAGAGGAACTTTCCCAAGCTTCGCCTTCAAACCTTCAAAATCTTCCAACCTATACTTATATAGTATAGAAAAGAGTACGGGGTTAGTACAAAACAATGTACTAAGTATGACATATGCAAAAACATGTAAAAAGGGACATTTTTATCAAAATAAGCTTTCATGCCAATTTAATAAAACATTCATGAACTTAGAAGTAAATCAACATAAGAACCATCATTTAGCACTTAAAGAAGAACTCACATAATTTCAAAACCAAGAGACACTTTACAGTAAACTTAATAAAACTTACAGTAAACTCAATTTTTGCCTTTACAGTGAACTACTAAAACTTACAGTAAATTGAAGGAATATTACAGTGAACGTTTTTAACTATTATAATGAAGACCATACATTGATTGACACGGTCCAAGTCATATGAACTCTTTTTCCTTTGAAGTTTCCCTAACCCAAGGTCATCCTAAGACTCCCTAAGTTGAGCCAAGAAGGGATCTTCAATACACCCCCCTTCAAGGCACACCAAAGCGACCCTTAAAACCATCTAATCTTAGGCTTACTTTGTTGGAAATCAAATCCACGCCCTTGGCTAACATATACAAAACGCTCATGGAAATATAGGTCACACTAAGTGCAATGTGAGAGTAGCATCCCATACTTCCACTCCCACTTAGTGATCCTAATGGATTCCATTTACTCAAGCACTTCACAATAATTATCCATAACACCACACCATAACACTCATTCACACGGATTTCATAAAATTACTCTTCTCCCATAGTAGGTATAGGTCACACCAAGTGCAATGTGAGAAGAGCAATTCATAATAGCACCGCCACCCAAAAGGTGGACCATACCACTCCAATAGCAATTCATAATAAGAACTATACAATGAGAGCAACTCATCAACAAATCAAACCATCATAAACCATAAGCTATTTATCAATATTTCACCATATTAAGTCCCTTAGGGAAGTAGCTACACCAACATGACAAATACAAGAAGACCCAAGTTCATACCCTACTCAAATCATACTCACATAACCCATTTTCAAGCCAAAAGTTAAAGTATGCATAAACAAGAGTTTCATTAGAGTTTTAACAACAAAATCATCAATTCAACCTAAACTAAATACATTTAAACCATAAGAACACAAATAGAAGAGGACCCATACTAAAAATCAAAGTTAGAAGAAATTTAAGTTTAGAAACCCTTTCGAAAACTTTTTGGAAGTTGGCTTCTTGAATGAAAAGATATTAAAGAATGGATACCATACCTCAATAACCAAGAAAAAAACAAGAGGTTTTGATGAAGGAATCACGTCCAACCATCCCTGTTTCCTTCCTTGACCTCTAGCATTCAATGGAGTCTTGAGATAGTTTGTCTTTACAGAGAGAGTTTTAATTTTAGAAGTGAGGGGTCTTGTCTAGGTCTAGGGCTTAAAACTAACTTAATATAACCTAAAAACACTATAATTATAAACCTAGGGTCTTAAAAGACTTGGGGTGTATTTACATAAAACACCTCAAGTTGGCAGTCACTTAACAACTTTACAGGCCTCACAGACGAGACCTTAACCAACGAACCGTATGTCCATCAACGTGCCATTGGTAGGGTCTCCTGGTTTGGGACTTAGCTCCAAATGGATACTGGTCACCTTGACCCTTCTGGTACAATCGACGACTTAGTTCGACGGACCGTTGGTGGACCAACGGACCGTCCTTAGGGTCGTCGTTGGTCACTGCTTTTTGGCAGTTTTTCCCAAGTCTTGGGCCTTTCATCTAGGTCCCCTTGTGGGTCCTAGGTGGGGTCGTGCCCGGACGTTAAACCCCTAAACTAAGTAGTCCAGGTCTGAGGAACATCCCACCTTAGTTTCAAGGAAAACTAACACGTAAAACTCATCCAAACACAATAAGACACACAAGTACATTCTAAGGCATACTTTCCGAACGTCATGGACTTTCTTGGTCGATTGACCTTCAAACTCAAGAAAACTTCACACACTTCCTAATAACACTAAAGTAACTCATTTTAACTTAAAATCAACTCAAGAAACAACCACAAGGCTCTAGTTATCCTTAGTTTGTTTTGGGTCGTTATATTCTCCCCCACTTGGAATAACATTCATCCTCGAATGACACTTAAACTTTTAGAACAACAATAACTCAATTAGCATCACATAACACACTTAAATCATGATCAAAACACTCAACAACAAAGCATCAACTAACAACAAGCATCATTTGACCCTTCAAACTCTTAGCAACACAAACACTTTTATCAAAACTCCAAGAAGTCAAAACTCATTCTTAGCCTTCTTTTATGGGGGAATTACCTTCTCCAACATTAAACATGCTCATATACAATACCTTACACACATTGAAACTTCAATTCAAGACAACACAATTTCTCTCAAAAAACAAAATTCTTACAGTGAAGTTCATTGTGTTCACTGCCAAGCCTACCAAAATTTTCGAAAATTCATTCCTTAAGCAATTCATCAAGGTGACATGATCATATGAACTATAAAACCATATAAACTCACTTCATAACATAAAAGAAACAATCATAAAGAGTTAAGACTTACCAAAATTATCAAATCCGGATTAATTATCCTTCCTAGCCCCCATCCCATAGGAAGGGTTCTTCTTGGGAGTAATAGCATCTAGGGAAGCTTGATTGACATCTTTCCCCCTTGATTTGATGTTTGGGAATTCCCCCATCTTGTGTCCCTTATTACCACATGCAAAACAACCATCCGTTCCGTCAAGACACTTACCCACATGTTGCTTTCCACAAGTAGGGAACCTAGCCCTTTCATAGGAATGGCCATCACCTTGGGAATGTTGATTTGGAGACCTATACTTGTTTCCCATAGAAGAATCTTGGTGATAGAACATCTTCTTAGGCTTTTGGTGACTAGAATCATCCGACCTAGGTCTCTTACCCTCTTGCCTTATCTCCCTAATTTTGGACTCCTCAATTTGTGGTGAATAAACTAGGAGCCTAGAGATATCCATGTCATTAAGAAGCACTGCCGTACGACACTATTTTTCCACTAAGATAGACACGCCCATCACAAAATTGTTCATCTTAGCCCTAGGGTTGGCTACCATGGTTGGGGCATACTTAGAGAGTTGGGTGAATTTGAGAGAATACTCTTGCACACTCATTCCCCCTTGACGAAGGTTCATGAATTCAAAAATCTTCTTCGCCCTCCACTCTAAAGGAAAGAACCTATCTAGGAAAGCCTCTTTGAATTCCTCCCAATCAACTGGACCTCTTTCTAAGGGTCTCTCACCCCTCCATTGCTCATACCACACTTGAGCCACCTCCTTAAGTTGGTAAGCGGCTAACTTCGCTTTTTCATTAGGGTTCACACCCATAGCATCTACCACTTTGAAAACCTCATCTATGAAGCCTTGTTGATCTTCATCCACCTTAGTACCATGAAAGGTAGGAGGTTTCATCCTTATGAAATCCCGAATTCTAGAGGTGGGAGTACTAGCATTTGGTTGGGGCCTATCTCCTTGGTTAGCTTGGCCCACAAAGTGATTGTTGACAATATGAGCTTGAGCCGTCTTGAGTCAGGTCAAGTTCATTAGGGCAGCCCTCAACTACGCATTAGTCATATCACCCTCAACAAAAGGAGCTTGAGGCATAGGAGGCACTTGAGGTCCTTGGGGTTCCGGAGGCAATTGAGGTTCCAACAATAGGAACTTGATCAACACGGGGAAGGACTCTCTTATTTGGTACACCACCCTCCTCCCTTCTAGTGGTCGATCTCCTCGTATTCATGTCCAAAAACACAAAAAGAAGAGGTTGAGAAAAGACACCTTATATACTCAACTCTAAGGCACAATATTAGAATAGAGAAGAAAGTGAAACTTCTATCATTCTGTAGCCTCTTGTCCATGGATGTGTCGCGACTCACACCATTGACCAAGATACTACTAGATATGACTTATGAGACTTTTAGACTTTAAACTATTTCCCAAAACCTTATGCTCTGATACCAAGTCTGTCACGACCTGAAATCACCCCCTAGAAGTTAGGGAAAACCTTCGAATCATGACCGGGTGTACTTGACCCCTTTGGGGTCTCGTACAAGCCCTGTAACTAGCATTCATTACATAAGACATGTAAAGTAGTGCGGAATTAAAACTTTTCAAGAACATTTAGAAAATCTCATCGTCACAAGCCAACTTAAGACATGATATAATATCTTAGGGACACGGCCCTTTACATGTAAAAGAAATACATAAATAGTCTTTAACTAGGAAATAAAGAAAAGGACTATGCCCTCGAATATATGAGGACATATTTAGTCTTGAGAGGAACTTTCTCAAGCTTTGCCTTCAAACCTTCAAAAGCTTCCAACCTATACTTATATAGTATAGAAAAGAGTATGGGTTAGTACAAAATAATGTACTAAGTATGGCATATGCAAAAAACATGTAAAAAGGGACATTTTTAGCAAAATAAGCTTTCGTGCCAATTTAATAAAACATTCATGAACTTAGAAGTAAATCAACATAAGAACCATCATTTGGCACTTAAAGAAGAACTCACATAATTTCTAAACGAAGAGACACTTTACAGTAAACTTGATAAAACTTACAGTAAACTCAATTTTTGCCTTTACAGTGAACTACTAAAACTTACAGTAAATTGAAGGAATATTACAGTGAACGTTTTGAACTATTATAATGAACAACATACAGTGAATGGCACGGTCCAAGTCATATGAACTCTTTTTCCTTTGAAGTTTGCCTAACCCAAGGTCATCCTAAGACTTCCTAAGGTGAGCCAAGAAGGGATCTTCAATACACCCCCCTTCAAGGCACACCAAAGCGACCCTTAAAACCATCTAATCTTAGGCTTACTTCGTTGGAAATCAAATCCACGCCCTTGGCTAACATATGCAAAACGCTCATGGAAATATAGGTCACACTAACTCACACTCCCACATAGTGATCCTAATGGATTCCATTTGCTCAAGCACTTCACAATAATCATCCATAACAACACACCATAACACTCATTCACACGGATTTCATGAAAGTACTCTTCTCCCATAGTAGGTATAGGTCACACCAAGTGCAATGTGAGAATAACATCCCATACTACTACTCCCTCTTAGTGCTCCTAATGGTTAACTAATGTGGATCGAGCACTTCACGACATACATACACAATATCACAATATACAAGTTAACTAGTTCAAATCAATTCTTTTGTGGGAGTTAGCTTAACCGACAAAGACCCTGAGAGATAGACATGGAATACCGATATTAACCCTTATCGGATGAGGGATCCTTAGTTGTCTAGTGTAAGGTCATGCTTCTTAGCGTTTACATGGCTTTTCCAATAGGTACACCTATGAGGGCACATAGTTAAGGTATAAGGAGATTGCTACTAAGTAACTCACTCTCTACTAATGAGGAGTACTCATCTCAAGAGGTACTTTGGACTACAACATCTCAACTGACGAAGTGTAATCCACCTCCCCTTCATGTCCTCTCGGTGCTAGGCATAACTCCCCACGGATTTGTCAACATAATAGTCTATCATAGAATTCTCACAAGAAATGGAGAGGTTGCTACGAGACACTACATCTCAACTCACGAAGAGTGTCCACCTCAAGATACCCCTTTTTTACTCAACTTTGCATAATACATTTCTTAAAGTGTATGTGTGTGTACACGTGAGCACACCTTGCATATAAGCATTATTTCATTATTATCAAGTTCTACACATGCTTCAACCTTGATTCATTAAGTTGCACACTCTACATGCTTCACATAATCATATACTTCATTTAGACATGAACTAAGTCAAACATGCAATTCAAGCTACACAAAACACAATACAAGACCCATTTCCAATATCTCTTCATTTCACAAATTAGATCTTCAATATTATATATTCAATATATAATAAATAACATCAACTTCATCAATTAGCACCGCCACCCAAAAGGTGGACCATACCACTCCAATAGCAATTCATAATAAGAACTATACAATGAGAGCAACTCATCAAAAAATCAAACCATCGTAACCCATAAGCAATTTATCAATATTTCACCATATTAAGGCCCTTAGGTCAGTAGCTACACAACGATGACAAATACAAGAAGACCCAAGTTCATACCCTACTCAAATCATGCTCACATAACCCATTTTCAAGCCAAAAGTTGAAGTATGCATAAACAAGAGTTTCATTAAGGTTTTAACATCAAAATCATCAATTCAACCCAAACTAAATACATTTAAACCATTAGAACACAAATAGAAGAGGACCCATACTAAAAGTCAAAGTTAGAAGAAATTTTAGTTTAAAAACCCTTTTGAAAACTTTTTGGAAGTTGGCTTCTTGAATGAAAAGATATTCAAGAATGGATACCATACCTCAATAAGCAAGCAAAACCCAAGTGTTTCTGATGAAGGAATCACGTCCAACCATCCCTCTTTCCTTCCTTGACCTCTAGCTTTCAGTGGAGTCTTAGAGAGTTTGTCTTTAGAGAGAGAGTTTGAATTTTAGAAGTGAGGGGTCTTCTCTAGGTCTAGAGTTTAAAACTAACTTAATATAACCTAAAAACACTAAAATTATCAACCTAGGGTATTAAAATACTTGGGGTGTATTTACATAAAACACCCCAAGTTGGCAGTCACTTAACAACTTTGCAGGCCTCACAGACGAGACCTTAACCAACGAACCGTATGTGCATCAACGGACCGTTGGTAGGGTATCATGGTTTGGGACTTAGATCCAAATGGATCATGTCCACCTTTACCCTTCTCGGAATCGACGCTCTAGGTCGAAGGACCGTTGGTGGACCACCGGACCGTCCTTAGGGTCGTCGTTGGTCACTGCTTTTTGGCAGTTTTTCCCAAGTCTTGGGCCATTTATCTAGGGCCCCTTGTGGGTCCTAGGTGGGGTCGTGCCCGGACGTTAAACCCCTAAACTAAGTCGTACAGGTATTAGGAACATCCCACCTTAGTTTCAAGGAAAACGAACACGTAAAACTCATCAAAACACAACAAGACACACAAGTACATTCTAAGGCATACCTTCCGAATGTAATGGACGTACTTGGTCGATTGACCTCCAAACTCAACCAAACTTCACACACATCCTAAGAACACTAAATTAACTCATTTTAACTTAAAATCAACTCTATAAACAACAACGAGGCTCTATTTATCCTTAGTTTGTTTTGGGACGTTATATTCTCTCCCACTTGAAATAACATTCGTCCTCGAATGACACTAAACTTTTAGAACAACAAGCAATAAATTAGAATCACATAACACACTTAAATAATGATCAAAACACTCAACAACAAATCATCAAATAACAACAAGCATCATTTGACCCTTCAAACTCTTAGCAACACAAACACTTTTATCAAAACTCCAAGAAGTCAAAACTCATTCTTAGCCTTCTTTTTATGGGGGAACTACCTTCTACAACATTAAACATGCTCATATACAATACTTTTACACACATTGAATTATTAATTATAGACAACACAATTTCTCTCAGAAAACAAAATTCTTACAGTGAACTTCACTGTGTTTACTGCCAAGCCTACCAAACTTTAAATTCATTCCTTAAGCAATTCATCAAGGTGACATGATCATATGAACTATAAAACCATATAAACTCACTTCATAACATAAAAGCAACAATCATAAAGAGTTAAGACTTACCAAAATCATCAAATCCGGATTAATTATCCTTCCTATCCCCCATCCCATAGGAAGGGTTCTTCTTGGGAGCATTAGGATCTAGTGAAGCTTGATTGACATCTTTCCCCCGTGATTTGAGGTTTGAGAATTCCTCATCTTGTGGCCCTTATTACCACATCAAAAACAACCATCCGTTCCGGCAAGACACTTACCTCTATGTTGCTTTCGACAAGTAGGAAACCTAGCCCTTTCATAGGAATGGCCACCACCTTGGGAATGTTGATTTGGAGCCCTATCCTTGTTTCCCATAGAAGAATCTTGGTGATAGAACCTCCTCTTAGGCTTTTGGTGACTAGAATCATCCTACCTAGGTCTATTACCCTCTTGCCTTATCTCCCTAATTTTGGACTCCTCAATTTGTTGTGCATAAACCATGAGCCTAGAGATATCAATGTCATTAAGAAGCATTGCCGTACAACACTCTTTTTCCACTAAGCTAGACATGCCCATCACAAAATTGTTCATCCTAGCACTAGGGTTGGCTGCCATGGTTTGGGCATACTTAGAGAGTTGGGTGAATTTGAGAGAATACTCTTGCACACTCATTCCCCCTTGATGAAGGTTCATGAATTCAACTATCTTCTTCTCCCTCCATTCTAAAGTAAAGAACCTATCTAGGAAAGCCTCTTTGAATTACTCCCAATCAACCGTACCTCTTTCTAAGGGTCTCTCACCCCTCCATTGCTCATATCACACTTGAGCCACCTCCTTAAGTTGGTAAGCGGCTAACTCTGCTTTTTCCCTAGGGTCACACCCATAGCATCTACCACTTTGAAAATCTCATCTATGAAGCCTTGTGGATCTTCGTCCACGTTAGTACCATGAAAGGTAGGAGGGTTCATCCTCATGAAATCCCGAATTCTAGAGGCGGGAGTGCTAGCATTTGGTTGGGGTCTATCTCCTTGGTGAGCTTGGCCCACAAAGTGATTGTTGACAACATGTGCTTGAGCCGTCATGAGTTGGGTCAAGTTTATTAGGGTAGGCCTTAACTACGCATTAGTCATATCACCCTCAACAAAAGGAGTTTGAGGCATAGGAGGCACTTGAGGTCCTTGGGGTTCCGGAGGCAATTGAGGTTCTTGAAGAGGAACCTCCTCATTTTCCTCCCCTAAGCAAACAATAGGAACTTGGTCAACAAGGGGAAGGACTCTCTCATTTGGTACACCTCCCTGCTCCCTTTGAGGGGTCGATCTCCTCGTATTCATGTCCTAAAATAGAAAAAGATGAGGTTGAGAAAAGACACCTTATATACTCAACTCTAAGGCACGATATTAGAATAGAGAAGAAAGTGAAACTTATATCGCCTTATAGCCTCTTGTCCATGGATGTGTCGAGACTCACACCGATGAACAAGACTCTACTAGACGTAGCTTGTGAGACTTTTAGACCTTAAACTATTTTCCAAAACCTTATGCTCTGATACCAAGTCTGTCACGACCCGAAAGCACACCCTAGAAGTTAGGGCGACCCTTAGGTCGTCACAAGGCGTACTCGACTTTTCGAAGGTCTTGCACAAGACTCTTAGCTATCATTCATAACATAAGACATGAAAAATAGTGCGGAAATTTAAACTTTTCACGATAAATAATAATAAGGAAAACATCTTTTATAAATACTAAGGATAATCTCATCGTCATAAGACAATTTAAAGACCCGACATAATATCTTAGGGACTATACCCTTTACATTGAATGAAATACATAATAAGTCTTAAAATGAAGAAACTAAAGAAGCATAGACTATGCCCTCGAATAAATGAGGACATACTTAGTCTTGAGAGAATCGATTCCCAAGCTTGCCATCTAAACTTCAACTCGGCTCCGACCTACACTTATAAAGCATAGAAAAGTATAGGGTTAGTACAAGACATTGTACTAAGTATGACATTATGCAAAATCATGCAAAAATGGACAATTTTGAGGAAACGTACAAGTCATGCTATTTTGATAAAATCCTTTATGAATTAAGTTAGAAGATATTATTTAAAACCATCATTTAGCACATAAGGCAAAACATCCATTTTTGTCAACATAAAAGCATACTTATAGTGAACCCAAAATTATACATGAACTACTCTTATCCTAAGTTGTCCAAAGGCTCTTCTAAGTAAGACATAAGGAGATCGCCCATACAACCTCCTCAATACCTACTAAAGAGATCCTTAAGACTACTAGGGATAGACTTAATTCATTTCGTTTACATGAGTCACCATTCAATATCAAAGGCACTATAGAATCATACATATCCTTATGAACTCCACATAAGAACCATCTTCCAAGGAAACCCCCAATTTATACATGGTGCAATATGAAAGTAGCATCCCATAATACCACTTCCACTTAGTGATTCTTAGGAATAACCTTAGAATAGGCAAATCACATTCATCACATACTAAGCTTTCATCATACAAGTCATAACATCAAAATGCTTCCTTAACATTCAACATAAAGTCACGTTACTTACATTTACATCATATCATGACCCAATCATAAAATTTATATAAGGACACACCAAGACTCCCTACAAATGTCTACTTGTGCAATGGATAGGTAGCGTACCATTCCACTATCTACCCTAACTAGTACACCCGTAAGAAGACTTAGTTCATTTGCATACGTTTGTGGGATCTAGCTTTAACCATCATAGACCATGAGAGCTTGACATGGAATCCCAGTACTACCCTTACCGGATAAGGGATCCCTACTTGCCTAAGGTAGGGTCATATTCTTTAGCATTTACATGGGTTCTACAATAGCTACATCTACACGGGTGCATAGTTAAGGGATAAGGAGATTGCTACTAAGTAACTCATCCTCTACTAATGAGGAGAATCCATCTCAAGAGGTATAATGGATACAACATCTCTACTCGCGAGTGTTCCCACCCCTTCTTCAAATCCTCTCGGTGCTAAGCATAACTCCTCATGGAGTCTTAAACATTCATTGACTATAGGTTAGGAGATAACTATTGAACACCCCATCTCAACTCACGGAGGGTATCCAACCTCCAATCTATCTTGGAAAGCTCATTGGGAATAGTGAGGTTGCTACTAAACACTTCATCTCTACTCACGAAGAGTGTTCTCCCCATTATCCCCCTTTTCTATACTTAGGAATAGTAGGGATGGTCTAGACACTTCATCTCTACTCACGAAGAGTGTTTACCCTACAATCCCCCATTTTCATTCATTGACCTCATTCATGCATCCAAGTGTGTGTGTGAGTACACGTGAGCACACCTTTCACATAATGATCATCATTCATAACATTAATTTCTTGACATGCTCATACCCACATTTATAATGATTTACACACTATCATAATTCACATATCAAATAGATACTTCATTTAGACATAAACCCTTCAAGATACTCATTTCAACCTTCTAACACATATCATACATATACATATCAAAATCATCACTTCGCATCACATATCATGCCTTCAAGTCCATTTTCACAATACACATGTAACTTCATAAACTTCAAGTAAACACCGCCACAAAAGGTAGACCATACCACTCAAGAACTTCAATATAACTTAACCAAGATAGAACAACTCACCTTTCCTCCAAGCCTTTACCACCTATTCACAATTTATACAATAATCTATAATAAAATAGCCATTACGGCTATTGCTAAAACTCAATAAAACCACCAAGAAACAATAACTTTATCATTATCTAGTCATGCTCATAGAACCCATTTCATAAGCCAAAATTTGATAAAAAGAATATACATGATTCCATTGGGGTTTTGACATTAAAATCATCATTTAAAGCTAAGAGCAACTCATTTTAATCAGTAAAATATTTTCATGCAAAGACCCATACTTAGAGTCAAGGAATGAAGAAGTTTGAAGTTTCAAATCCTTTTTGAAATTTCTTTGAAATGGCTCCTTGAATGAAAGAAGAGTCAAGGATGAAATACCATACCATAATATGAAGAAACCCACGAAAATGTGGTGAAGAAAATGTGAAGAACTTGGTCCTCTTCCTTTGAGTTTTTATTTTTATTTTTTTAACACCCGGCATACGGGTGAGGGGCTAAGCAACACCCCTAGGCTATGACATAAAAAAACCAAAATATAGACTGGAGGGGGACGTGGTGCCTGACCTCAATTCTATGGTGAGTTTGAATTACCCTCCTATATGAAGGCATTTCATTCTCTTACAAACGTGGTCTAGAACTAAGGTTCAAATAGGAAATGAATCCTAGTACTAGAATGCGTAAAAGAGGGAGACTCTCCCCTTACAATCCAAAAACCATCTAAACCTATTCAAAGTAGCTATACATTTAATATAGCTAAGTTTAAAAGGTTGACCAAATTAAGTAGGCTCTTTAATTCCCTGATTTTCCTCCGTCTGAAATTCCGTATTTCTTGCCTGTCCATGCAGTAGTATGCTTTTGATTCCTTAGGCAAGGCTTGACATTCAATATATATTTGAGGAGTTGTGTGTTGATGACTATGTTTTTCCAGTGCATCCGCGACAGTGTTGGATTCTCTGTAAATGTGCTTGCAGCTAAAGTTGTGAATTTGGTTGTTGACACTGTGTATTTTCTCCACCACGTTGCTTACTCCCCATTGTGCTTTGGATTTGTTCATAATCCAGTTGACTGCCAGCTGAGAATCCATCTCCAATGCAATGTTATTGTATCCCAGTTGTACTTCCCATTTTAAACTAAAATGTGCAGCCTCCAATTCAGCCTGATTTTTTGTTCCCAGTCCGAGTGGTACAACATAAGATAATATCATTCGTCCGTTTGCATATCTGATTATTCCACCAGCCCCAGTTCTTTTCAGATTACTGAGTACACTTCCATCCGAATTGATCTTCACCCACTAATCCGGAGGCCTCTTCCACGATACTATTTTAACTTTGGTTTCATGGCTGCATCTCCCTTCTTTCTGAATCAAGTCCATCCATTTATCCGGCCATGTGATATATGGGTATGCGTTAGTTAGAATTTTATAACTATCTTTGTATATCGCATATTTGACCCTGCTCATGTTGGATGGCTTTCCTTCATATTTGTGTGTGCACCTGTTCTTCCATAGATTCCAACAAATTAGTATTGGAGTAGCTTGTAAAATAAATTTATGAGCCTCGTTGTTGGACTTTGTGTTCCACTAGTTTGCTATCAGCTGCGGCAATGACTGATGGTTGCATGTAATTCCAGTTGGTCCGGCAAAGCTCCTTCACACATGCCTAGCAAATGGTCCACTGTTGAATATGTGATCAGTGCTATCTTCCCCTGTCCTATTCATGCAACAAAAACAATTAACTAGTTCTATTCCAAAAGTAACCAGTCTATCATTAGTAGGGAGTTTACTCTTCAAAGTTCTCCATAACAAAAAGGAAATTTTAAAGCGGATGCGCTTATTCCAAATCAGTGATTGAAATTGATTTTTGTTCCTCTTTTTCCGAATCTCATTCCAGGCTGAGGAACAAGTGAAATTTCCATCAGTGTTGAGGGTCCAAATTGCTTGGTTTGGAAGCTGTCTTTGCACAGGAATCTTAGTGTCTAGGATGACTGCCATTTGTTCTGCTGGAGCTTGCTGAATAAGCTTATTCCAGTTCCATTGGCCCTCATCCCAGAATTCTGCCACCATAGTGATATTAAACCTGTTGGAGTTGTTAAAATAATGATATAGGGGTCCCACCCCTAATCAATTATCCCACCAAACGAACAGTTGCCGGAGTTGATCTTCTATTTGATATGTTTTTCGACTTGGCCTCTATTTCTTAAGATGGTTTGCCAAGTCAGTGATTCTCTTGTGTCCCCTTTTTTAGAAACCGGGTTGGCTCTTTGGAAGTATTTCCCTCTTAGAAATTCACCCTATAGTATATTTTTTGCTCTGAAGATCCACCATTGCTTATGTTGGAATGACTTGCTGACTTCCATAATGTTTCGTACCCCTATTCCTCCTTCCTCATGTGGAAAGCTGAGATTTCTCCAAGATGTCCAATGGTACTGTTTCCTCCCATTTTTCCAGCCCCAGAAAAAGTCAGCCATCAATTGTTGAAGCTACTTCAGGATGGTGGATGTTGGAGTCACAGCCGATAGGAGATGGATGGGCATGGATTGGAGAACATGCTTTGCCAACACTGCCTTGCCTCCGTAGCTTAGCTGCTTAGTCTACCACCCTGTGATCCTACATACAAACTTATGAATTATATCAGAGTAATAGATATTCCTAGGTCTGCCACTGTAAATAGGGCATCCTAGGTAAGTCAACGGACCCTGTTTTTGCTTAAATCCGGCAAGTTGCTTGACTCTCTCCTTTGTTCTTGTAAAGGCATTCGGATGCATCATGAAGTTGATCTTGTCACCATTTATAAGTTACCCGAATGTCTCCTGATAGACCTTCAGGGTGTGCATAAGTGTTTTCAAAGTTTTGGCCCTCCCTGATGTGAAGAAAATGATATCGTCAGCAAAACTGAGATAATTCACTTGGGGTCCCCTCTTTTCCATGTAAAAACCATGAAAATCCTGATGATTGTGAAGTCTATTTAAAGATCTCGACAATACCTCCGCACCTAAAATAAATAGGGCCGGAGATAATAGATCCCCCTGTTTTAGACCTCTAGTGGATTTAAAGAAACTGTGTCTTTTACCATTCACAATAATAGAGTACCAATTGTTAGCCATAATCCTCCATACCATATCAATAAAAATCTCATTGAAACCCATTTTCCTCAACACTAGGCAAGTATAGGACCAAGACACTCTATCATACGCTTTTTCCATGTCTAGCTTGATAACACCATTGCTCCCAATATTAGGCTTCTTGATTTGATGGATAATTTCTTGCGCAAGCATAATATTTTAATAAATACTTCTGCCCTTCACAAAGCCAGACTGATTTGGAGATATTAATTTCGGGAAAATAGGACTAATACTGGAACTTACTAGCTTTGAAATTATTTTTCTAGTAAAATTACTCAGACTTATAGGCCTAAATTCCGTTAACTTAGTCGGATTGCTCACTTTAGGAAGAAGGATAATACATGAGTGGGAGAAGTACTTTGGTATAATTTGTCCACTGAAGAAGGCTTGAATTACTCCCATAAGATCACTCTTTATAATACCCCAACATTTTTGAAAGAAATAGTCGTTCACACCATCAGGCCGTGCTGCCGAATTGGGATTCGTGGCAAAAACAACACTTTTGAGCTCTTCCATAGTAGGAGTGTTAATAAGGGTTCATTTTGATCATGAGTGATAATTCTTGGGATGCAATCTAAAATATCTGCATTAATCCTTTCCTCGTTACCATTGAATATTTCCTCAAAGTGATCACAGGCAGTCTTGGCAATAATATCCTCTCCTTAAATCCAATCACCTTCTGTATTCATAATTCGGTGTATAAAAAGTTTCCTTCTGCTCCCCTTAATTATTGAATGAAAGTATTTGGAGTTCCTATCACCCTCTTTGAACCAATGCATTTGAGTTTTTTGCTTTAGGATGTTGTCCTCCAATTTCAGGAATTTAATGTATTTAGCATTAATTTCATGAAGATTGGTTCTGTTCTGATCACTGTCATGCAAGATATACTCTTCCTCAGCTTCCTTTACCTTTTCCTCATAATTCTTGACGTTTTGAAAAATATCACCAAACTCCTTTTTGGATCAACAACTTAGAGTTTTAGACAACCTCTTGAGTTTTTGATGAAAAACCCACATACTATTGCCCTCCACCTGTTTGCTCCAGCAAGTTTCTACCACCTCCATGAAAGAAGGATTGTCCACCCAACTGTTTAGGAACCTGAAGTATCTTACTGCTTCCTTTTCTTGAGGCACCATTTCCATTAATAGAGGGCAGTTATCAGATCTTGTAGCCGGGAGATGAGTAATAGTGGTTTGCGAGATCTTATCTAACCACTGGTCATTAGCCATTGCCCTATCCATCCTCTTCCAAATTCTATGATTGATACCCCTTTTATTATTCCAGGTAAATTTTTGCCCGCTGAAACCAAGATCCATAAGCCCACAGGCTTCAATCACTGCAATAAACTCGAGACTTTTTCTCATATTATAGGGAATACCCCCCAACTTTTCATCTATGTCAGTAATTACATTGAAGTCACCCACAGTGCACCACGGTCTGTCTTCAATATTAGCCCGGTTCAGCATATTATACCATAGGGGCCTTCTCAGTTGATCCTTTCTCTTTGCATAAATAAAAGAGATAACAAAGGAGATTTGTAAAGCATTGTGTTTAATTTCACAATGATCCCCCAACTTTGAGCTAGAAGCTTCTTCAATGAAGGTTTTTGGAGAAACTTGATTTGATCTTTAGGGTTTGAAAACGATGGGTGAAATGATGTTTAAAATTAACTAAATTAGTCCACAATGATCCCCAAAGTTCCCAAAAGACCCCCACACCATTTGGACCCTTTTCCAACTTGAAATTTGACTTAAAAATGTTGCAGCCAAATATGGGACTTTGCTGCGCTTCGCGAGACAAGCTACAGATTTTGCCTCTCAAAATTTCTGAGGTAGTGGACCTCGTTTCCCTGGTGCGTCTCTAGGTGGACTTCAGATTCTGCCCTTGCACGCTGCCTTGGGCAGCTTCTCGTCCAATGTTTTGGTCCTCCTAGTGGACCCTTAGGGTGATCCCTGTGGCGTCGTTCTCAGACGTTTCGACCCTTTACATGTAAATCTACTCATAGGAATCATTGACACTCAATTTAACTTTCAAACCATCCCCCAAAACTTCACTACAAAACACTACAACACACTAGTTCAACTTCGACTAGTTTTCGGACGTCTTGGGCGTTTGACTTCCAAACGCTCCCAAACTTTATGAACTGACTTCTAATGCTTAAATATACTATATTAATACATTATTAACTCATGAAACACATGTTAAGCTCTAGTTTGACCTATTTAATTTTTAGGGTCATTACAATCCCCCCCACTTAGAACAACATTCGTCCTCGGATGACACTAAACACTTCCGAGGACCTCAAGGACACAACTAGCAGCATACCACACAAATCATCAAGGTCAAGACATTCATACTTAATGCAACAACTCACAAGGAGCACCAACTTCACATCATTAAGCATTTAAGCAACATAAGCAAGTTGGAACAAGTTCCACAATTCACACCACATACTCATTTCATCATTTATGGAGAAACTATCTTCTCAAACATTAGTAATTCTCTTACACATCATTTCTACACATATTGAGACCATCAAAGTAATTCAATCAAAATTTGAAATTCTTTACAGGGAACACTACTCCTTTACAGTGAAACATGCTCAAAATTCAAGAATTCATCGTTCAAGCATTCTAATCATGAAGGCATGACAATATAAGAGAAAAGACCATGTAAACTCATATCTTAACATAAACATAACAACCATAAGGAATTATGACTTACCCGAGCCTTCACTCCGGATTAGTCGCTTCCTTGGCTTCGAGAGCATAGAAACAATTCTTCTAAGGAGCATTGGGATCCGGAACACCATGAGGAGTTTGGTTGACCTCTTTCCCTTTGCCTTGAGGTTAGGGCAATATCTCATTTTATGACTCCTATTACCACATCCAAAGCAACCGTTCGTGTCGGCAAGACACCTACACAAGTGTTGCTTCCCACAACTACTACACCTAGGCCTCTCAAAAGCATAACCACCTCCTTGAGAATTTCGGTTGGAAACCCTATCCTTGTTCCCCATGGAAGAGTATTGATTAAAGAATATATTCTTAGCCTTAGGTTGACTTGACTCATTCGGTCTAGGCCTCTTTCCATCCCTAGTCATCTCCCTAAGTTTGGACTCCTCAATTTGTTGAGCATACACCATGAGCCTAGAGATATCCATATTATTATGGAGCATAGTCGTACGACATTCTTTATCAACCATACTAGATACCCCAATCATGAACTTATTCATCCTAGCCATAGAGTTCGCTACCAAAGGCTGGGGCATATTTAGAGAGTTGGGTAAACTTGAGAGAATACTCCTAGACACTCATCCCCCCTTGAAGAAGGTTCATGAATTCCACTAACTTTCTTTCCCTCAACTCTATGGGAAAGAACCTATCAAGAAAAGCCGTTTTTAACGCCTCCCAATCTACCGGGCCTTCCCTTAAGGACCTCTCATCTCTCCATTGTTCAAACCACAGTTCTTCAACATATTTTAGTTTATAAGTACCTAATTCCTCTTCCTCTCTAGGAGTCACACCCATAGCATCCACCACCTTGAACACCTCATATATGAAGCCTTGTGGATCTTCATCCACCTTAGTGACATGGAAAGTAGGAGGGTTCATCCTCATGAAATCCCGAATTCTAGAAGCTGGAGTACTTACATTGGGTTGAGGTCCAACTCCTAGGTCAGCTTGGGCAACCACATGATTAGTGATGACATGATCTTGAGTCATTATAAGTTGACTGAAAGCTCTAAGAGCAGAACTTATCTCCGCATAAGTCATACCCCTTCAAAATTGGGAGCTTGAGGACCTTGGGGCATTGGAGGCATTTGGGGCACTTGAGGTTCTTGAGGTTTCGGAGGGGGAACCGTCTCATTCACATCCTCTTGGTCTACTATAGGGACTTTCTCATTTCGGAGAGGAATTCTCTCGTTAGCTAGTTCTCCCTCCTCCCTTCTAGCGGGTGTCCTCCTCGTATTCATGTCCTATAAACACAAGAGAAGAGTTTGAGAAATGAAACTAATAGAACTCAACTCTATTGCACGGCACTAGAGTTATGAAGAAAGTGAAACCTATATAGCCTTATAGCCTCTCGCCCATAGATGTGACGCGACTCACACTGATGAACAAGACTCTACTAGACGTGGCTTGTGAGACATTGGACCCCAAACTATTTCCCAAAACCATATGCTGTGATACAAAGTTTGTAACGACCCTCAAGTACACCCTAGAAGTTAGGCCGACCCTTAGGTCGTCACAAGGCATACTCGACCTTTTGAAGGTCTTGAACAAGCCTCTTAGCTATCATTCATTGCATAAGACATTAAAATTAATGCGGAAATTTAAACTATTCACAATAAATAATAATAAGGAAAACATATTTTTATAAATACTAAGGATAATCGCATCGTTACAAGACAACTTAAAGACACAACATAATATCTTAGCTACACGACCCTTTATTTTGAAAGAAATACATAAAAAGTGTTAAAATAAAGAAACTTAAGAAACATCGACTATGCCCTCGAATATATAAGGACATATTCAGTCTTGAGAGAGTCGATTCCCAAGATTGCCTTATAACCTTCAACTCGACTCCAACCTATACTTATAAAGTATAGAAAAGGATAGGGTTAGTACAAGACATTGTACTAAGTATGACATTATGCAAAATCATGCAAAAAGGGACAATTTAGAGGAAATATAAAAGTCATGCTATTTTGATAAAATCCTTCATGAATTAAGTCACAATAAATTATTTACAACCATCATTTAGAACATAAGGTAAAACATCCATTTTTCTCAACATAAAAGCATACTTACAGTGAACCCAAAATTACACATGAACTACTCCTATCCTAAGTTGTCCATAGGCTCCTCTAAGTAAGACATAAGGAGATCGCCCATACAACCTCCTTAATACCTACTCAAGAGATCCTTAAGACTACTAGGGATAGGCTTACTTAATTTCATTTACACGAGTCACCATTCAATATCAAAGACATTATAGAATCATACATATCCTTAGGAACTTCACATAAGGACCATCTTCCAAGGAAACCCCCAATTTATACTTGGTGGAATGTGAAAGTAACATCCCATACTACCATTTCCACTTAGTGCTTCTTAGCAATAACCTTATAATAGGCAAATCACATTCATCACATACTAAGCTTTCATCAAACAAGTCATAACATCAACATGCTTCTTTAACATTTAACATAAAGGCACATTACTTTTATTTACATCATATCATGACCCATTCATACATTTTATATAAGGACACACCAAGACTCCCTCCAAATGTCTACTTGTGCAATGGATAGGTAGCGTCCCATTCCACCATATACCCTAAGTAGCACACCCTTAAGAAGACTTAGTTCATTTACATACATTTGTGGGGGCTAGATTTAATCGACATAGACCATGAGAGCTTGACATGGAATCCTGGTACTACCCTTACCGGATGTGGGATCCCTACTTCCCCTAAGGTATGGTCATATTCCTTAGCATTTATATGGGTTCTCTAATAGCTACACCTACGCGGGCGCATATTTAAGGGATAAGGAGATAGCTACTAAGTAACTCATTCTCCACTAACGAGGATCACCCATCTTAAGAGGTATATTGGATACAACATCTCTACTCGCGAAGTGTACCCACCCCTTCTTCAAATCCTCTCGGTGCTAAGCATAAATCCCCCACGAAGTCTTAAACATTCATTGACTATAGGTTAGGAGATAACTATTGAACACCCCATCTCAACTCATGGACGGCAACCAACCTCCAACCCATCTTGTGAAGCTCATTGGGAACAGTGAGGTTGCTACTAAACACTTCATCTCTACTCATGAAGAGTGTTCACCCCAAAATCCCCCTTTTTCATACTTAGGAATAGTAGGGATGGTCTAGACACTTCATCTCTACTCACGAAGAGTGTCTACCCTACAATCCCCCATTTTCATTCATTGACTTCATTTATGCATTCAAGTGTGTGTGTGTGAGTACATGTGAGCACACCTTTCACATAATGATCATCATTCATAACATTGATTTCTAAACTTACTCATACCCACATTTATAACAATTTACACAGTATCATATTTCACATATCAAATACATGCTTCATTCAGACATAAACCCTTCAAAATACTCATTTCAACCTTCTAACAAATATCATACATATACATATCAAAATCATCACTTCACATCACATATCATGCCTTCAAGGCCATTTTCACTATACACATCTAACATAATAAACTTAAAGTACACACCGCCACCAAAGGTGGACCATACCACTCAAGAATTACTTCAATATAACTTAACCAAGATAGAACAACTTACCCTTCATCAAAGCCTTTACCACCTATTCATAATTTATACAATAATCCATAATAAAATATCCCTTAGGGAAGTAGCTAAAACTCAATAAAACCACCAAGAAACAATAACTTTAACATTATCTAGTCATTCTCATACAACCCATTTCATAAGCCAAAAGTTGATAACAATAATAGACATGATTCCATTGGGGTTTTGACATTTAAATCATCATTTAAAGCTAAGAGCAACTCATTTTAATCAATAAAATTTTTTCATGCAAAGACCCATATTTAGAGTCAAGGAATGAAGAAGTTTGAAGTTTGAAATCCTTTTTGAAATGGCTCCTTGAATGAAAGAAGAGTCAAGGATGAACTACCATACCTTCATATGAATAAACCCACGAAAATTTGGTGAATAAAAACATGCAAAACTTGGTCCTCTTCCTTGGAGCTTGAAGCTTCTTCAATGGAGGTTATTGGAGAAATTTGATTTGATATTTAGGGTTGGAAATGATGGGAGAAATGAGGTTTAAAATGACCTGAATCAGTCCACAATGATCCCCAAAGTTCCCAAAATACCCCCGCACAATTTGGACCCTTTTAGAACTTGAAATTTGACTTTAAAACGTCACGGCCAAATATGGAACTTGGCTGCGCGTCGCGAGGCAAGTTCCTGATTTTTCTCTCAAAATTTCTGAGGAAGTGGATCTCGTGTCCTTGGCGCGTCGCGAGGTGGAATTCAGATTCTGCCCATGCACACTGCCTTGGTCAGCTTTGATACGCTCAAACTTACTTCTCAAATAAGAAGTAAAACATTCGTATCAAGTAAAGAACCCAACTAATGCAGTTGGGATCGATCCCACGAGGAAAATAGTTCAGACTTAGCTTTATTCTATTATTACTACTATTTAGTCAACTATTTCCCTGGAAAACAATAGACAAAAAGTTTTTTTTTTTAAATTAATGAAAATGATTAACTTAATTAAAGTAGACAACTAACAGATTCAAATCTTGGAGTTTAATCAATTAATAAAAGTAACTAGGGCTTAAGTGTTCCCCACAGGTTCCTAACTTGATAATTCTAACTATAACAATTCTTTCCTAGTATCTTGCATGTAAAGTGATAAGTTATGTATCTCTAAATCCTTGGTCCGGCATCTAGAAAATTTCACTCCGCACCTTGGTTCGTCTACGTGTGTTGCTATACTAACCCTTATCTTTATCTCATATTAAGCATTGTGTTCGATATTTGACTAAGTTATTACCTCGTACAAACCGACACTAGCCTATTAGATAGTATACACTAAATCTATGTTGATAATTCTTTTCCTATTATCTACCTCCTTGGTCCAGCAAGTAGCATGAAGGCGAGTTCTAACGTTGGCCATCCGTTAAAAAGACTTTTACACGAAAGAATTATCAATACATGCAAGACACTATTCAGAATTGTTATTTTAGTTAGATTTTACCTTATTATTCACCCATGGTTCTCACAACCCTAGTTATGGAGTTTAGTTACCCATAGTCATAATCACACTATTCATATTTTTAATGTAAGAATTCATGCACTTACTTTAATGAGAAAGAATAAAATCCAGAAATTCACTTGATTAATCAACAAAAACACCAACAATCAATTCCAAAAAAAGTGTATCAATTACTGAAATTCATTTTTCAATACTTGAACAAGAGAACTAAAAATTATCCAAAAGTCTAACCCCAAAAACGAGGTTTTTCGAACTATTTATAAAAAAACAAAACCTAATAAAAGAAGGATTCTAATTAATAAAAAATTGTCCAAACGCGTCTGAGTCGACGGACATCGTGACGGACCATCTTGGGCACGACGGACCTTCATGGGCACGACGGGCCGTCTTGGCCTCCGTCATCCCATACTTCACAAATTCTTCTGCTGCTTTCTTCATTACCCTCGACGGACAATTTCAATTACGACGGTCCGTCGAGGGGCTCCGTTCCATAATACTTAACTTCTTGGAATTGGGTACTGGAACTACTCTCTGATCATCACAATGAACAAGCAGGACGGACCGTTGTGGCTATGACGGTCCATCATGAACTTCCGTAGTCCCACACTTGGTCAGACTTCCCCATCTTCATTCAGCAGCTTCTCTCCTCACTACGATGCCACCTACGGACCTTCACAGCCTCAACGGACCGTCATAAGCTCCGTAGGTGGTCTCTTCTGCATTTCTTGCTCAAAAACTCTCGTGTTCATCTTTGGACAGATTTCCTGCAAATAAAGAGAAACCTAGATAAAAAATAAATACAAAAAGGCTTTAGACACACACTAAACTTATGAAATTAAAAGTACCGTGAAACCACTATACATCAACACCCTCAACTTAAATTCGTTGTTTGTCCTCAAGCGACGCACTATGACTCACTACAAAATCTTTGTACAAGAGTATCCACATTTTAGCTTTCGCATTCATTTGGCTATCAATCCCGATCATTCTCATTATGTTCATGCATGTTATCACTATTAGGCTTGAATTATGTGGAATCAGACCATGACACAGACTCACTATGCAATGACACCTATCCTCTTCAATTTCTCACCGAGGTGCTAATGTTTCCGGTATTGCAACTAGTGTCCTCACTTCAAAATAATATCCTCATTTTTCACACAATGATTTCAGTTTGAGTATAAGGATTACTTTTCAACACTCACTCTCAGAAAAAATTCACAACTAATTTATACATATTGCCATAAGTTTGCCCTTATTTTCACTGCTTTAAGTTCGTCATACAACTCTTAGGATCACGATAGGACTTTCTTAGCTTGTAACATAGTCTCAGGGTCAGGTAGGGTACATTTAGATATACTTTAGTGACTTGTTGCCCTCCTTGACATATCGGCTAAGCGTACCACCTTTTTATCGTTTATTTTGCCCTATTTCTCAATTTTGTTTTCACCTTGCTGTTTTCCCTTTCTTATCCTTATGTGTAAGTGACTTTTCTCTTTTCTTCTGTTTATTTTGTTTCATATGTATACTTTTTTTTTATAGTCACTTTTGTTTTGTTCTTTCTTTCTCTTCATTCTTTCAACCCCACTTTCCGGAGTATTCCTTATAACAGCCACCCTCAACTTATGACTTTGCCATGAGTCAAGGTTCACAATACCCATGGTTGGGTCAGGGCCACGACAAGGTTGCTTTCTGCATTAGCCACCCTCAACTTATGCTTTTGGCATAAACTGAGGTGCACATATCCAAGGAGGGACCAGGGCCAACACATTGTTCCCAGAGAAGATCAGTTGGGGTGAAAAAGAAAGATCTCTTTTTAGGCTCAAATCATTTGGATCAATAAGGGATTAAGTTCATTTGGTTTTCTGTTATTTTTAGGCTCAAGATTGACTATTTCGAACAAATGCCTATGATCCTTTCCTAATTGTTTATTTTGGCTTACTTTTAGCAAGACTAACCAGGCAAGTTCTAGCTCAGTATCAATGGTGGATCATTCAAATTTCCCTCACACTCACTTGACATTCATTACATTACCAGATTATTAGACACCTAGTTCGAGTCTTAGATTTAGGGTCATGCAGTAGTGTATCTCTATGTCATGTTTAGAGCCACACAATTCTCAATTACTATGCCTAGTCATGCATCATTTTCATTATATCGGGATATCATATTTGTTTTAGCCATCATGCTTCAGAGTTATATTATGTACACAAGATATAACATGCCGGTTCAACAATAAAAGTAATCAGTATTTTGGGGAAAAAGAACACAGGCAAGAAAACCCCAAAAGTGGATCGTGAATCGGGCTACTCAGACTTCACCCTAGCACTCACTTTCCATTTACCCCACCCCCAACAAAAAGATATGCAATTGTCCCCAATGCATAAAAAAACTAAAATACGCGAGTGGTAGGTGAAGCAAACCTGAGGTGCAAAGCGCCTGCGATCAGCAAGCTGGTGGGTCCAGTTCCCCGAAACCCACTCCCTCTGTAGTATGGACACCTTCAGTAGTGTCCTCATCAGCAACAGCACTATCAGTCATGCCTCTCACTGTCTCCACAACTCTGGAGCTAGACGCCCCGGCAGCTAACTCTACAGCCCTCAACGTAAGGGCCTCCTCATCAGTAATCGAGGCTCTCCTCGCAGCCTCCGTCTCACGGCGCTCCTTCTTCCTCCCCTAGCCTCATCCTCCTTTCGACCCCTGCGCCTCTTGGCATGCTCTCGTGGGGGAGGTGGTGGAATATCAGAAGTGGCGAATAAAGCAGCCATCGCTGTGTCCTCAGCCGTCTCTGCAGAAGGGGCCTCAGACTCAGGCACCCTAGCCTCTAGGATCGTATCAAGATCCGCTCGCAAACTCTCAACCGCAGCCTGAAGGGTCGACACGTCCACCGTAGGGGCTGGCCGGGCTAGCACCCGCAACTCAAAAGCATCTTAGCGCTGATGAACCTCCGAGATCTTTCTGTCTGTGTGCTGTGCCATCTTACGCTCCATGCGCTCCTCCGCCTCAGCAATAGACCTCTGCATCCAAGGCTGGATGTGATGCAGAAGTGTGGCCATCTGAACCTCTAGTTTCTGGACCCTAGCAAGTGGGACCAGAGCGGGGGAAGGGGCTGAGGGAGAGGAGCTCGGGGCAGTGCTACTACCCGAGATAGACTCGACCGGGGTAGTGTCAGTGGGTGCAGAAGCAGCCTGGGTAGCCGCTTGAGCATGCGCTACAGTATCTGCCAGGTTCTCACCAAGTGGAGGCACCTCCGGGCGAGGCCCTCTGCGTGGAGCCAACTCATTGGCCTCATCCCTGATGAGGCCGATATCAACATTGCCCTGCGGGGTCTTGAGCTGATCAATGTGCCAGATGGGCACACCTGCGGACCTGCATAAGGAAAACACCATGCACGGAAAAGGGTAAGTAGTGGTGACCTTGAAAGCCCTCTCGTGCATGACCGCCTGAAGAAGCCAAGCGAAGTCAACCTCAAACCCTACCATCATCGCTGCCATCAGAACTGCGCAATCCCATGTAACTATATTATCTGTAGCAGTGGGGGAGAGGCAGTGGCGGACAATCAACCATAGAAACTTAGCCGTGAAGGTCAAGTTAGCCTTCCTGATGGCTCCCTTCGGCTCCATTACCCAGTCAGCAGCCTCTCAATCAATAGATAAGTGCTGGGCCATCCAACTCTTGGTGGTCTCTCTCAGCGATGGCTCACGCAAGAACCGGCCCTCTTTAACAATTTGCCACCGGTAGTCGAACTCGGTGGTGAGAGGGGTCCTGGTGGCATCAACATCCTCGCCGTACAGATACCGGCGGATGGCTGGCAGGGAGATGTCGACCTGTATGCCGCGGACTCTGACATGATCAAGTGGGGCCTATTTGGCGGGGGTATCCCACCTATCGATCTGTGATCGGAGAGTAACCACATAAGAGGCGTAAAAATCTCGGACCAACTCCTCACTTTATCGGCCCAAAGAACGAGCCGTCCACTTTAGCTGATGTCTGGTGAAGAGAGTGTGGATATCCGGCATGGTGGGGAGACTTCCCGTAAGGACCAGCCTCTCCAATGTAAGGGTCCGTATCATGACACCCTTATCATTTAGCAGCTTGGCATCTAAATACACTTGGTATTGCCCGTCGACACACCACCGGTTGGGCTGGTCGGCAACCGGGGCGGGAACTCCAGTCGGTGAGCCTGGAGTGGAATCAGTATTGTCAGCCTCATAAGACGAGGCATACTGTGCAGCTGTGGCGGGTGCAGAGGCTTCTGCGGACCCGGAGGCTTCCTCCGACCAAGAAACGCCTAAGGATCCAGACGCTCCTTCGTCTTGTGCAGCTGACCCAGAAGGTGTGCCGGTCAGTGTGCGCTCCTCATCAGATTGGGAGGCAGTGACTACGCCGGACGCCACCTTCTTGGGCGTGGCTCTGGTTGCACGTGCAGCTCGTGCTGGAGTGGCAGTGCTTGGGGGTACGTACTCGGGATCATGCTCATCATCAGAGCCTATAACTAGTCGGGCAGACAGGCGACGGACTTTGAACACCCACGTACGTAAGCTCGATCTTGTTTTGGTGCCATGAGAGATAGTACCTGTAAAGAATCGTTATTAATACTAGAAGGAGCAAACAAGACAAGCAAAAACGAAACAAAATACACATAAGATCAAAGTTGTAATGACATCTCTGAAGTAGCAGTGAAACACGATGCACCAGTTGACGGCCCGTCGGTCATGGGGTCCGTCATGTATTACTTAAACAATATTTATTTGGAGACCCTCAGAAGGAAAGTCTCTGACAGTTATGACGAATAAGCACGACGGACCGTCATGATCATGACGTTCCGTTGTAGATGTCCGTCATGGGGAACTTAGAAAAAGTATGGAGACCCTTATGAGAGGGATCTCTGACCGTCATGACAGTTGTGCAGGACAGACCGTCGTGGGTACGACGGTCCATCGTATAGGTCTGTAATTGGACACTTAGAAAAAGTTGGAGACCCTTAGGACTGGGGTCTCTGACAACTATGACGTTTGTACAGGACGGACCATCGTGGGTACGACGGTCCATCGTATAGGTCCGTCAACGGGCTCTCATTCTATCATTCAGTGACAGTACTGAGGATGCCACAATCAGCTCCTGTGAGTCCAAACTAAAGGCTCGATAGTAACCCACATATTTCTAACCCAAATACCCAGGAAACTAGCAATGCTAAAGCACTATTTTCTCGAGTTTTAACATGTGAAATCGGGGGACTATCAACCTAGGTCAGACAAGTTTTCAAAAACATATACCCCCGCTTTGATTCGGTTAACCCACTACCCACATCAATTTTATTTATCAGTGTGGGTCTTTAAAGCATGTAATAAGGTATTTAGCATTCAACAAGGAGTCAAAAATAAAAAACCCAACAAAAAGAAACAGGCCAATAGTAATTAAAAACAATAATGTAGTGTAAATGGGTAGAGATCAGAAACACATACCTGAGACCTTGAGAAGTGGAGAAGAAACAAACAGGTGAGGCACACAACTAGATAGATCAGAAACACAGCAGAAGACTCCGACCAGCAAATAGGAGATTTTAGGAAGGGGAAAATGAGAGTGTGGGAATATGGGGAAGTGATGGTGGATCAATTGATATGGAAGAGGATGAGAGTGGAAGGAAGTTGAAAAGGGAGGAAATGGGAGAAAGAGGGAAAGAAATGGTCTAAGTGAAGGGGTGGGGAGTTTAAAAGGTTTAAAACTTTTAAAATTCCCCAGTCGGGTCGGGTCGGGTTGCTGGTTAATGACGCGATGAGTCCCCGACGATGGTCCATCACATGTGTGACGGTCCGTCGTGGGTTCCGTCGCGGGTGCCCTAACTTTCAAAACAAATGACAAACTTACCTGTCATGACGGATTCATGCGACGGTCCGTCGCAAGCGTGATGGTCCGTCTATGTATCCGTCAGGGAATGTTGCAGAGTAATTTTCTGCAGAATTTCCTAGTGATGTGCTACCTGCAAAATTAACACCCATTAGGTTATTCATTATGTGCTTGACTGGACAGTTAGTGGACACGGACCCTAAACTACGCTCTAGCCAACACTTCTAAAAAAAAAAAAAAAGAGAAAATGCTACCATTACTAGAAAGAAAACTATAGTTGGCTTAGAGGATACATATTGGGTTGCCTCCCAACCAGCGCCTGATTTAACATCGCGGCACGACGAAGGACACTCGATTACTCAGACTTCATCAAGATGGTATGCCTCAATCACTTCATTCACCGATTCAGCATGCCCTAAATAGATTTTTATTCGTTGTCCGTTCACCTTAAACCGCACACCTTCCTTGTTTTCCAACTCAACCGCTCCATGAGGGAATAGTTGGGTGATCAAGTAAGGGCCAGTCCATTTGGACTTGAGCTTGCCCGGAAACAAGCGCAACCTAGAATTGAATAAAAGCACCAAATCCCCAACCACAAACTCTCGTTTATCAATCTTTAGGTCATGGTACTTCTTCATCTTTTCTTTGTAGAGGGCTGAGCTTTCATAAGCTTTTAGGCGAAATTCATCGAGTTCATTCAACCCATTTAACGGTTGTTCTGCAGCTTCGTTCCAATCCATTTTAAACTTCTTCATAGCCCACATGGCTTTATGCTCTAATTCAACCGGTAGATGACAAGCCTTTCCATATACAAGTTGGTATGAGGACATACCTATGGGAGTCTTATGTGCTGTCCGGTAGGCCCAAAGAGCATCATCAAGCCTCCTTGGCCAATCCGTTCTACTAGCGTTCACTATTTTTGACAAAATCTGTTTGATCTCCCTATTTGACACCTCAACTTGCCCACTAGTTTGAGGATGGTAAGGAGTGGCCACATTATGGCGAACCCCATATTTCTCCAATAATCCCTTAAACAATTTGTTGCAAAAGTGGGATCCCCCATCACTAATAATTGCCCTTGGGGTACCAAATCGAGAGAATATATTCTTTTTCAAGAACGCAGTGACACTCTTCCCTTCATTGTTTGCGAGGGCGATAGCTTCCACCCATTTAGATACATAATCAACCACTACTAAAATATACTTCATTCCATGAGAACTCACAAAAGGACCCATAAAGTCAATACCCCAAACATCAAATAATTCAATCACAAGAATGGGGTTTAGAGGGAGCTCTTGCTTTCTTGAAATGCCGCCATCTCTTTGGCATCTATCACATGCTTTGGCGAACTCATGAGCATCTTGATGAATAGTTGGCCAATAGTAACCACATTGTAAGATCTTATGAGCGGTCTGGATACCACTATGATGTCCACCAACGGGTGAGGAATGGCATGCCTCTAAAACACTCAACATCTCAACTTCTGGTACACAATGCCGAATAAGCCCATTGGCACAACTCCTATATAAGTATGGTTCATACCAAAAGAAATTCTTCACATTGTACATGAACTTTTTCCTTTGATGAAAGGACAAGTTCGATGAACAATATCGCTAGACAAATAGTTCGCAAAATCTGCGAACAATGGAATCAAGTCTTGTGAGGCAGCCAATACATGATCATCGGGGAAAGTATCATCAATATCAGTCTTATCCCCTAACTCTCTCATAGCTTAATCTTCTAAACGGTACAAGTGATCAGCAACTTGATTTTCGGTCCCTTTTCTATCCCTCACCTCAAAGTCAAATTCTTGCAGTAGTAATACCCAACGAATCAACCTCGGTTTTGCATCCTTCTTTGCCATCAAATATCTCAACGCTGAATGGTCAATATGCACTATAACTCTAGTACCTAGCAAATAGGAGCGAAATATTTCAAAAGCAAAGACTACTGCAAGGAGTTCTTGCTTAGTCACTGTGTAGTTCTTCTAGGCTTCATTTAGGGCTTTACTAGCATAGTAAATGGGGTGAAGGATTTTGGTCCTTCTTTGTCCCAATACCACACCAAGAGCAACCCCACTAGCATCGCACATCACCTCAAATGGAATGTTCCAATCCGGGGAAATAATGATAGGTGCAGACACCATTTTTTCTTTCAACTCGCCAAATGCCTTGAGACAGGATTCATCAAAATAAAATTTGCACTCTTTTTCCAGCAATTTGCATAATGGATGCGCGATTTTTGAGAAATCTTTGATAAATCGTCGGTAGAAACCAGCATGCCCAAGAAAGCTTCGCACACCTTTTACAGAGATAGGTGGGGGAAGTTGTTCAATTACCTCGACTTTAGCTCGATCAACCTCTAGGCCCTCCTCTGAAATGCGATGACCCAAAACAATACCTTCTTTCACCATGAAGTGTCATTTTTCCCAATTTAGTACTAAATTGCAATCGTCACATCTCTTAAGAACCTCAGATAAATGGCTCAAGCACCGCTCGAATGAGTCACCAACCACAGAAAAATCATCCATAAACACCTCAATAGTATCTTCCACCATGTCAGAGAATATCGACATCATACATCTCTGAAATGTGGCGGGTGCATTGCACAACCCAAACGGCAATCTCTTGAATGCAAAGGTCCCATATGGACAAGTAAATGTGGTTTTCTCTTGATCTTCTGGTGCAATAAAAATCTAATTATACCCCGAATAACCATCAAGAAAACAGTACCACCCTTTTTCGGCAAGTCTATCCAACATCTGATCCATGAAGGGCATAGAAAAATGGTCTTTTTCGATCCATGCATTTAATTTCCGGTCATCCATACACACCCTCCATCCAGTCACCGGTCTAATTGGAACAAGTTCATTTTTTTCATTGGGGACCACAGTCATTCCCTCTTTCTTAGGTACACACTGAACAGGTCCTACCCAACTACTATCGGCGATCGATTATATTACTCTGGCATCCAACCACTTAATGATTTCCTTCTTCACGACCTCTTGCATAGGTGGATTTAAGCGTCTCTTGTGCTCAATACTTGGCTTATGGTCGGGCATGAGTTGGATTTTATGAGACAAATACCAGGAGGGATCCTAATAATGTCCGCAATAGTCCACCCAATAGCTCTTTTGAACCTTTTTAGCACTTTCACCAAACTCTCAACTTCTTGATCATTCAGGTCTGATGCAATGATTACCGGCAAAGTGTCACCATTTCCTAAGAATTCATACCTGAGATGAGGTGGGAGAGCTTTTAGTTCTAACTTTGGAGCCTCCTCTATAGATGGTTTCACGGGTGGAGACTCACAATTCTTCATATCTAACTCATATTTCTTCGGTTTAAACCGAACATCACCACGATCAAGAGCCGCGACTAATGACCCATACTCTTCAATGCAATCGCTATCAAAATTCATTATCACTACTTCTAGTGCTTCTACACCTACACGTTCTTCTATTTGCATCTCGGATGACTTATCAACTTTGTAGGATATAGCAGATACCGATTGGAGATCACCACTCTGCCTCATGGACCTACAAATGTTGAAGGTCACTTCTTCATTGTTCAACCGAAATTTCATCTGCCCCTTTTCCATATCAACTAAGGCTCTACCCGTAGCAAGGAATGGCCTCCCAAGAATAATAGGCACCTCAAAATCGACTTCACAATCAAGAATAACAAAATCTGCCGGAAATATGAACGAATCCACTTTTACTAGCACATCGTGGAGTATCCCAATGGGCCTTTTTACTGTTCGATCGGCCATCAGTAGCCGCATCGCAGTGGGCTTTGGATCACCCAAACCCAACTTCTTGAAATCGAGAGGGGCATGAGATTTTTGCTTGCCCCTAGATCACATAATGCTTTCGCAAAATGTAATAACCCGATTGTACAAGGAATAGTGAACGCACCCGGATCTTCTTTCTTTTGCACTAGAGATCTTGTAGCAATAGCACTACAATGCTGCATTCTATCATCATCCTCAAAAGTGACCGATCTTTTCTTTGTAACCAGATCTTTCATAAACTTGGCATAACCGGGCATTTGTTCTAGAGCTTCTACCAATGGGACATTGATGGAAAGCTGCTTCAACATTGTTATAAAACGCCAATATTTACCATCCTCGGTCTTTTTCACTAATCTTTGAGGAAAGGGGGGGGGGGGTCTAGGCATGGGAGTCACCTTTTTGGGCACTTCAGCATCTTTTCCAGTTTTATCTTCTAACTCACCACTAACCTCTACCACTTTATCATTATCTCTTATCACCTTTTCCACATTAGATGGCATAGGTGGGTCAATGGTTTTCTTACCACCTCAAGTAGTGATTGCCATAAAGTGTCCATCATTTTTCGGATTTTGGACAGTGTTGCTAGGGAGAGTGCCCGGTTGCCGTGTGTTCACAGTCGCAGATAATTGGGCCATTTGCAACTCAAGCTGCTTAATCGATATTGTATGTGTATCGACTTTCTGCCCAATACCCGCTAAATCACTCCTTAACTCTTTAGTGTGCTCATTACTAGCATCGAACCTCCTCATCATTTTGTGCAACATATCCTCAACTCGCGCCATACTACCTCCACCATCCCTAGGAGCAACTTCACGATTTTGAGGAGGAACATAGGGCCCACTCCTATCATTTCTGTTACCATAGTTAACCCTGTTGAAGTTGTTGTTGCGGTTGTAATTTCCATCTCGGACATAATGACCCTCACGATTATAAGTACCATAGTTCCGACCTTGGTTTCCTTGACCCTGGCGAGAATTCTCCTGATTGGAGCCTTGGGCATTCGGTCGTAAACCCCCCGTCTGTTCATTTACCGCATAGAAATCCTCCTCATAATAATATTCATCAGTTGGTGGTGGTGGTTTAGACAAGTAGTTCACTGCATTTATCTTTTCTGCACCCCCAGTGACATGTTTTAATACCAACCCAAGCTCAGTTCTCATCTGAGCCATCTCTTCACGAATCTCGTCTGTGGCTGGGTTGTGTGTGGATTGCACTGCAAAGGTATTTCTTCCAGTATCTGACTTCCTAGTACTCCAAGCTTTATTATTCTGCGAGATTTTCTCTAACTTTTCAGCAATATCGGCATAAGGATACTCCCCATAAGAACCACCCGCTATAGTATCCAGTACCGCTTTATTATTATCATTTTGTCCCCGATAGAAGTATTCTTTCAGTGACTCATCATCTATGCGGTGATTGGGACACTTCTCAAAAATGAAGTGAACTATCCCAAGAACTGCTAACTGACTCTCCTGGTAGTGCCACAAAGTTGTTCACTCTGTCTTTGTGATTTAGTTTCTTGGAGACTGGGTAGTAACGTGCTAACAAAGCGTCCCTTAGTTGGTTCTAAGTGAAAATTGAGTTATAAGGGAGATCAGTGAACCAAATAGCAGCCTCTCCCGTCAGTGAGAGAGGAAATACTCTTAGCCCTATTACATCCATATTCACATCAGGCCTCCCTACACAACTTTTACACACTGCCCTCACCTAGCTATATGGGCATGTGGGTCCTCGGAAGGTAGCCCTGAAAACAAACCTCTAGCAGTAAGCATTTGCATCAGACTACTAGTTACCACAAAGGTGTGGCCTTGTGGTAAAGGGGGCAAGACAAGTGGCCCATCAGAGTTTGCAATATTATCATAACCTCTGTAGTATTCTTGAGGACGTGGAGCGGGATTTCGTCCCCTTTGTTCATCTTCACCAGGATTATCAGGTAATAACCGACCATGAGCATCAACTGGAGCTGGGATGTTCTGGTTTGGATCATCATCGTTAATACCCAAGTTTCGATTCATATTGCGTAGTGTACGCTCTAATTCGTGGTCATAGGGAAACAAGGGTTTTCTTCCTCTACGCGTATTTGGCATACAAGGAAGTTAGTTCTGCAAAAATAAAAAACAACAGAAAAAGTAAAATTAGGAAAATATTGATTTAACTTTAGTAATAAGTTTAAGTTAATCTAAAAGCTACTTTCCCCGGCAGCGGCGCCAAAATTTGATACGCTCAAACTTACTTCTCAAATAAGAAGTAAAGCGGTCATATCAAGTAAAGAACCCAACTAATGCGGTTGGGATCGATCCCACGAGGAAAATAGTTCAGACTTAACTTTATTCTATTATTACTACTATTTAGTCAACTATTACCCTGCAAAACAAAAGACAATTTTTTTTTTAAAATTAATGAAAATAATTAACTAAATTAAAGTAGACAACTAACAGATTCAAATCTCGGAGTTTAATCAATTAATAAAAGTAACTAGGGCTTAGGTGTTCCCACAGGTTCCTAACTTGATAATTCTAACTATAACAATTCTTTCCTAGTATCTTGCATGTAAAGTGATAAGTTATGTACCTCTAAATCCTTGGTCCAGCATCTATAAAATTTCACTTCGCACCTTGGTCCGGCTACGTGTGTTGCTATACTAACCCTTATCTTTACCTCATATTAAGCATGGTGTTCGATATTTGACTAAGTTATTACCTCATAACAACCGACACTAGCCTATTAGATAGTATACACTAAATCTATGTTGATAATTCTTTTCCTATTATCTACCTCCTTGGTCCGGCAAGTAGCATTAAGGCGTGTTCTAATGTTGGCCATCCGTTAAAAAGACTTCTACACGAAAGAATTATCAATACATGCAAGATACAATTCTAGAATTGTTATTTTAGTTATATTTTACCTTATTATTCACCCATGGTTCCCACAACCCTAGTTATGGAGTTTAGTTACCCATAGTCATAATCACACTATTCATATTTTTAATGTAAGAATTCATGCACTTACTTTAATGAGAAAGAATAAAATCCAGAAATTCACTTGATTAATCAACAAAAACACCAACAATCAATTCCAGAAAAAGTGTATCAATTACTAAAATTCATTCTTCGATACTTGAACAAGAGAACTAAAAATTATCCAAAAGTCTAACCCAAAAACGAGTTTTTTTGAACTATTTATAATAAAAACAAAACCTAATAAAAGAAGGATTCTAATTAATGAAAATCTGTCCAAACGCGTCTGAGTCGACGGACCTCGTGACGGACCGTCGTGGGCACGACGGACCGTCATGGCCTCCGTCATCCCATACTTCACAAATTCTTCTGCTGCATTCTTCATTACCCTCGACGGACAGGTATGACGGACCATTTCAAGCACGACAGTCCGTCGAGGAGCTCCGTTCCATAATACTTAACTTCTTGGAATTGGGTACTGGACTACTCTCTGATCATCACGACGAACAAGCAGGACGGACCGTCGTGGCTATGACGGTCCGTCATGAACTTCCGTAGTCCCACACTTGGTCATACTTCCCCATCTTCCTTCAGCAGCTTCTCTCCTCACTACGATGCCACCTACGGACTGTCACAGCCTCGACGGACCGTCATAAGCTCCGTAGGTAGTCTCTTCTGCATTTCTTGCTCAAAAACTCCCGCGTTCATCTTTGGATAGATTTCCTGCAAATAAAGAGAAACCTACATAAAAAATCAATACAAAAAGGCTTTAGACACACACTAAACTTAAGAAAAAGCATTAAAAGTACCGTGAAACCACGGTACATCAAGCTTCTTTTCCAATGTTTGGGTCCTCCTCAAGGACCCTTAGAGTGGTCCCCGAGGCATCGTTCTCAGACGTTTCGACCCTTTACATGTCACTTTACGCATAGGAACCATTGACAATAAATTTCTCTCTCAAACCATCCCCCAAAACTTCACTACAAAACACTACGACACACTAGTTCAACTTCGACTAGTTTTTGGACGTCTTGGGCGTTTGACTTCCAAACGCTCCCAAACTTTACGAACTGACTTATAATGCTAAAATGCACTATTTTAATACATTATTAACTCATGAAACACATATGAAGCTCTAGTTTTACCTATTTCATTTTTTAGGGTCGTTACACTTTGTGGAAAAATGTAGAGAAGAATGGAGTTAGTACAAGAATGCACCAAGTATGACAACCATGCAAAAACATGCATTTAAAAGGGACATTTTTCTTGAAATCATACTTCATGCTTTTTTGAGAAAATCTTTATAAAACTTTGATACAATAAGAATTATACCATTTACATACTTGATACAGGCATATTCAATGATCATACATCATATAAAATCACATATAGAATTTAAGCCACATTTAGGGTCACTTTACAGTAACCTATTTGCACTTTACAGTAGGATATCTCATTTTAAGTGAATCCTTTTCTTCTTACTTTCTCATTCCCCCAAGTAACCCTCTAGTGATACTTGGTGAAATGCATCACCTTAAGGCTGCAAGGAAGTCATACATACAATCTACATAAGCCAACACATACCATCATGGAAATATAATACACCACAAGACACCTTTATGACTAAGACCCTAAAGACATTACAGTGAACTCTATTCACTTCCCATAGAACCTTATGAGACCTTACTCAGAATCTCAATCTATGTCTACTAGTGCAATTCACATGTGAAACTTCATAACCTCACACATACTTAGTAAACCTATCATGAGACCACAAGCCTTAACATCCAATTCATACATCAACATAGTAAGTGAAGACAACTTCATTCATGTCAAGCAAGACATTCATCATATAGTCATTAAGACCATCATAGTGCATATAAGAACAAGACCACATCCCATAGATTCATATCATGCACATCTTCATGACAAGTTGACATATACTACAAAGTCATGCATAAGGAACATATACACAGACACATGCATTAGAACACCTTACTATGACTTCCCTCAAGGGCCACTTGTGCAATGCATAGGTGAAGTCCCATACCACCACCTACACTAAGCAACTACCCTTAGGTTATCCGAGTTAGGGTCCTTACTTTACTTCCATTTTCCATTTTACTTTAGGGAAACTATATCCTTAACCGACACTAAGACCATGGGTGCGACATGGAATTTGTTTTTTTAGAGCCTTACACCAAGGGAAGGTGTTCTTACCTAGCCAAGGTAGAACATTAACACATGCTAGCATACTAAGTTAATTCACTTGCTAGATCCTATGTGGCAAGCATAGTTATGGAACTTGGAGGTACAGTGAACATGCTACATTAGGATTCATGGAAGATAGAAGAACATAGGCTAATCAAACCTTGATCCACATGGATCACTTATAAACAATTCATCATTAATATTCATGTAAGGCAGTAGATACTATTATACATACACAAATGAGTCCCACAATTATGCATTATAGATTCAATGTTACAGTGAATGCCATACTTAACACTCAATAAGAAGTAGAGATCAAGTCCTTTAAGACTCAATCCACATTTATCCAATATCACATAATTCATCATCAATACACGTACTAGGGAGTAGATATAAGCAATTCAATATACTATAATCATACTTCAATCGATGTACATTCAACATCACAAAGCCCACACATAGGCTAAATCAAGACTTTGAAGGGAGCATGGATTCACCATGAAATTGGATTAAAATTCACGTTTCAATCAACATGTTATCTTAAATTCATCATTAGGAAGCCTTTAAAAATGTTTTAAGAAATAACCCATGGATAGATGGAAGAAGAAGAGATTTGATTATATTTTCTCTTTGAAAACATTGAGATTAACTCTCTAAATTTAAGGATAACTAGAGATGAAGGATCACCATACCTTAATGTAGAAGAAAACCTCAAAAACTTGATGAAGAACCCATAGTAATTTAAGCTCCAAGCTGTTCTTGAGCTTCACCTTCAATGGAGGTTCAAGAGAGAACATTTTTGGAGGGAAAGTCTAATTTGTGAAAAATGGATTGGGAATGGGGTGATCACGTTTTTTATCATCTATATACACCCAAAAATAACTAAATAAACCATGCAGGGTAAGATTAGCACGTGGGGTGAATTTTCCGTTCACCCATTTAATGAAACAGTCGCCTGGCACTTTGACACAACTTGTATCGACGGACCAATCGATGCCTAGTAGGTCCATCAATGACCATTCCGATGGCCGTCGTTTGGGTTTGAGGATTGTCAACTCTTTTATGACTTCACCAGTCTATGTCCTGAACGATGAGCCCCCATCAATGGGGCGTCAGTCAACTGACGAGGCGTCATTTGTCTTAGTCGATTGACACTGCCAAGGCAGTGTCTCGATAGCCATTGGGTCCTTCTTGAGGTCCTCTTGCGGGGCCCTTGGGATGTAGTACCTAGACGTTTATAACATGAATATACACCTATACATGTTTAAGACCTTCCACATCAGTTTCACCCAAAAATATTAAACGCAACACGTCTAAATATGCTAGGCACACTTAAGACACACATGCACGTCTCAAGGGCTATCTTTCGAACGTCTCGGACGTTCTTGGACGTTTGACCTCCAAAATTTATAAAAATCAATATAATGGATATAAAAACCATTATTACTTATATAAGGACTTCATAAGATCATGACACACACATGTACACATAAAATCATGTAAGGCCCCGTTGGTGACTAGTCATCGAACGTCTTGGTCGTCTCTCGACGTTTAACTTCCAAATCCCCTCAAACATTAGACACTGCCTCAATACCACATTATAAACTATTTTAGGACCTTCAACCTTTATGATGAACATGTTAAGCTCTAGACACCCTAACTCATTTTGGGGGTCTTACAATTGTGTATTGGTGTGTTCTAGTGTGTCGTTCATGTTTTTATGTGTCATTTCGAGTCTAAAATCAGTAGAGGCGACCCCAGTGTCTTAATAAATGTGTTTAGGGTCAAAAAGTTTTGGTAAGACTCCCCGAGGACCATCTAAAGGGTCCTTGAGGAGGACCCAAATTTTGGATAAGCAGCTGCCAAGGCAGCGTGCAGTTGATACGCTCAAATTACATCTCCCTAAATAAGCATAAGCGATCGTTATCAAGTGAAGAACCCAACTTGTGTTATGGGGTCGATCGCAAGAGGAAATGATTTAGACTTAATCTTAACCAACGATTATATTCGTTTAGCCAATGTATTTCTGAAACAATTAAGAAAAAATAAGGGGTCGGGGGGTTGGTGAAACAAATTCCAAAAATCATGCAAGTGTTTAAGAAGGAAAATCTAATGTTGGTTGTTATCAAGATGAGAGAATAACTAGAGTATATGTGTTCCCACAATCTCATAATGCGGTAATCCTAGCAATAACAATCTCTTCCTAGTGTATTACATACAAAGTGATATGTTAGACATCTCTAAATTCTTGGTCCGACATCTAGCGAATGTCACCCGGCATCTTGGTCTCGCTACATGTGTATAATTTACTAAAACTTTGTCACATCCGGGGAGTACCCCCTAGAAGTAACATGGCGTACTTGACCTCTCGGAGGTCTTATACAAGCCCATAGTTATCATTCGTCGCATTGACATAGTAAATTTAGCGGAAAATTTAAAACTTTTCATAGCACATCATATGCTAGAAACTTACTTCATATATATATAAAACATAAGTCATAATACATACTTAGACCTTAAGTCTATTTGCATCTTAGACTCAACAACATTAGAGACACGACCCTTAAAGACACATTACATAACTGTACAATATTTCAACACTTTACAGTAAAGACATAAAAAGACATAAGTAGGAGATCCTTGAACTTAAGGATTCATTTCATTGAGCTTGGGAATCATATATCAGGCTCTTTACCATTCAAGACATACTTTAAGAATCCATAACCTACGCTTTGTGGAAAAAGTAGAGAAGAATGGTATTAGTACAAGAATGCACTAAGTATGGCAACCAAGAAAAAACATTCATTTAAAAGGGACATTTTCTTGAAATCATACTTCATGCCTTTTTGAGTAATATTCATAAAACCTTCATCCAATAACATTTATATCATTCACATACTTCATATAAACATATTCAAAGGCCAAACATCATAGAAAATCACATATAGAATTTAAGTCCCGTTTGAGGTCACTTTACAGTGAGCTCCTATCCCTTAACAGTGAACCCCTTTTTCTTTTAACTCATCAACCTCCCAAGTAACCCTCTAGTGATACTTGGTGCAATGCATCACCATAAGGCTACAAAGAAAGCATTCATACACATACACAAGCCAACACATATCACCATAGAAGAATAGCCCATTACAAGACACATTCAAGTCAAGGATATAGGACATTACAGTAAGCTACATCAACTTACACATACTTTTACTTCTTTTCATATTCATCATTTATAAGACCTTGTTCATAACCCCAATCATAGTATACTAGTGCAATGTACATGTGAAGCCCCATAACCCCACACATACTTAGTAAACTCTTTATGAGACCACAAACCTTACCATACAATTCATACATCCTCATAACAAGTAAAGACAAGTTCATTCATGTCAATACAAGACCTTCATCATATAGTAATTTAGACCAACATAGTGCACACAAAGATAGATCATATCATATAGATTCATACCATGCACATCTTCATAACAAGTAGAAAAATACTACCATAACATGTATAAAGACATATTCATAACCATACACCTTGAACACCTTCCTAGAATTTCCTAAGGAGATACTTGTGCAATGTCTAGGTGGGTTCATTACTTTAACCTATCCTAAGTAACTTTCCTTAATTCATTCTAGTAAAGGTCCTAACCATTTACTTCCATTTTCCATTTTACTTTAGGGAAACTATAGCCTTAACCGACACTAAGACCATGGGTGCTAAACATGGAATTTGGTGTTGTAGAGACTTACACCAATGGAAGGTGTTCCTACCTAGCCAAGGTAGAACATTATCATACAGCCTAGCATCCTAAGTGAATTCACTTTGCTAGATCCAATGTGGCAAGCATAGTTTATGGAACTAAGAGATAGGTAGTTCCCTCTACATGCCATTGGACAATTAGGGCCTCATTTCATGAGAAAACAATGGTGATCCCTTCCTCAAAGGGAAATTAACACCTCATGTGGGTTCATAGGTGAGTATTCCTCTAAGGGAAGTCAACACTCTATAAGAGACAAATGGTGAATCTTCCTCAAAGGAAAGTCAACACTTCTCAATCTCAAGTTCACTTGGTTCTAAGCTAAGTTTCCTTTATTGAAAAGTCTTTAATTACATTTTCATAAAACATAGGCTTAAGATATTCATTCTTTATATGATTATAGCATATTCAAGAACCTATCTAGTTTAGAGTATTCTTGGGCACCCATCTCAAGGCCCCTCTCACTTACTAAATCATCTTCCATGTGTGTGTGTACATACATGTGAACAAACCTTTCACATAACACATTAATATCCCAAATGTTCATACATCAATGCATAAGTCTATAGGTATAAATATATGAGCAATCCTTTCAAATAAACCCACTAAGACTCTATGCACATTCATACTTCATCATACACATAAGCTTAACATGCATAGCAAGAGACTCTAGTGAATATGAGAACAACCTTTCATTAGACACTATGATTCTATACTACTTGTAAGCATGCATGAAGTGTGAGTGTGTACATTGGTCAACATGATCACATAATTTCCATCAACAACTCATTGAGGCAGCCACCCTCTTAGACCACAATACTCTTCAATCATAGACCACACAACACACAATAGCATAGAAGACAAGTTAACTTCATAGAACACTTTAAGACTCCTAACATTGGCTATTCACACATTCACATAGGGGTACATGGGTAGGGGTCATCAATCATTAACACTTAACCCATGCCAGCACCTACGCAAGCTCTTACAAAGCCATTCACATGCTCATAACAATAGTAACACAACCTAGGTTCACAACTATAATGGAAGACTAGGCACAAGTTACACATAAGGTGATCATCATAACCACTCATTCATATAATCATTAATTTGCCTTCAAGGCCATGGTCAACACATTATTATGACAATAAAGTAAACACCACCACCATAAGTGGACCATACCACACAATACCATAGAGGCCTTATCAACTACATTAATATAGAAAAGTAGAGGGATGAGCTATTCTTACCAATTCATCAATCTTTGATCATAATTTATCAATACTCCTTTTTCATCATTTATACATTATAGAGCAGTATCTGTAAGTTCTGAAATCATAAACGAAAACATGTACAAGTCGTCACAAGAGCATGATTCAACTAGTGCACTATATCACATATATGGTACGAAGTAGAGAGTTATAGATCATCGAGTAACTTCCCTAGTTTTGCTCATCAATCACAATGTATCAATAATATACATCTATGGCATTAGTCAAATAAATATAAATCTAATATAAATCATGCTTCATCTACCCTAGAATTAAGATCACATAATGTTCATTACAACATTCAAATTGTAGGCTAGAAGAACCTATATCAATACATTCCAAGACTCCTTTTCTTATATCATCAATAATTCATACCCACAATTCATTAATATGATCTATACAAGGCAGTAGTTAAGGAAAATATAATCTACACGAAATCCTACTACCATTGCTATAACCTCTAGATCACAGTGAACATGCTATTCTAGACATCAATGGAAAGTAGAAGAATCGTAGGCTAATCGACATTGATCCACATGAATTCATTATTTACAATTCATTATCTCATTACATCATAGGCAGTAGCTACAAGAACCACAACATACTTGAATTCCACTACTTTCATTAAAACACCAATATTACAGTGAATCATGGAAAACTAGGCTAAGCATGTTCAAATATTCATACATTTATCCTCATGGATCCTTCAACATCAAGTCAACATTAATTCACGTAAATAACAGTAGGTATAAGAAATTCAATGTAATAGAATCACAATTCAATCGATTACAATTCAAGATCACAAAGCCCATGCAAGGACTAAATCATGTTTGGGAAGGGACATGGGTTAATCATCCAATTGGATTCAAAATCACGTTAAAACACTATATTAACTTCAATTCATCATGATTTAATTAATCAAAACGTTTTCAGAAAGAACCCATGGCTAGATTGAAGAATTAGAAGTTTGATCATAAAATATCTTTTGAAACTTTGAGATTAACTCTCTAGACGGAGAATAACTAGAGATGAAGGATTACCATACTTTTATATAGTTAAAAATCTCTAAAACTTGGTGATTCATCCATGGAAATCCAAGCTCCAAGCTATTCTTGAGCTTCACCAACAATTGAGGTAACTAGGGAGAATTGGTTTTGGAGGGAAACGTTCAATTTGTGTGAGTTGGTTTGGGCATGGGTTGATCACGTTTTTGATCACTTAAATACACCCAAAAATCACCAAATAAATTATGTAGGGTCAGGTTAGCACGTGGGGTGAATTTCCCATTTATCCCTTTAATGAAACAGTCCACATGCAGTAGCTCCAGGCCACTTTCGACGGACCCAATCGACTGGTCGTTGGTCAATTGACTGGTCGTACTTTGGCTTCCGTCGATTGGTCCTTGGACAACTTTTGGTTTGATAAATGCCCAAGATAATTATCAATCTATGAGACCTCACCTACAGTCCATTGGTCAAACAACTGGCCGTTGTTTGGTCTGTCGATTTACCCTGCCAAGGCAGTGTTTCGACCAGCCTTGGGTCCTTCTTGTGGGCCATTTCTCGGGGCCCTTTAGAAGTCATACCCGGACGTTTACAACGTAAATACAACCCTTAAAAAGATTTAGAACTTCCACATAAGTTTCACCCAAAATAAACACCTGCAACTCGTTCAAACATGCAAGGCCCCATCAAGACATACACATGCATGTCTCTAGGCTATCTTTCGAACGTCTTCGACGTTCTTGGACGTTTGGCTTCCAAACTTCACGAAACTCAATATACTACCATTAAACATCATTATAACTCATTTTAAGACTTTATAAGCTCATTTAATACAACTTTAAGCACACATAGACATATGAGACACATAGGTGACTAATCGTCGAACGTCTTGGTCGTCCCTTGACGTTTGACTTCCAAATTACCTCGAACATTATACACTTCCTCTAAACCATATTATAAGACATTTTAGGACCTTAAAACATTAAGACAAACATGTTATTATGTAGACACCCTAACTCATTTGGGGGTCTTACAATATCCCCCACTTGAGAACATTCGGCCTCGAATGACACTTAGAACACTTTAATCACAACAAGGACTTCAATGCATCATAGAGCAGTTCATCATATTCGTAACATCATATCATAGAAGTTAATGAACAAATATTACAAGGAACACAACTTCAATTCATTTTAGCACATAATGCACACAAGCAAGCAAAACATCATGTTCATAGGAGGAACATCATTCTCCTATCATAACATGGTCATTACACTTCAATTCATTAAGAGATAATCTTGAAAGGCCACACATAGGCAGATTACAACATATACTCAAAAGATATTTAAGCACTCATACAGGTACATAGTCTTGAGTTAATTGAATCTACAAAGATATTTATTAGTTAGGCCTAGTTCCATGAAGGTCATACTCAACCATACCATGCTTAGTTGTGTCCATGAAGGAATGTCCCTTTCCTCAACACACTTATATGTATCATGAGTTCACACATTAGCAAGGTACAAGGTCGATTTCCTTTTAAAATGAGAGATCCTCAACTTTTAAACCAAAACATGTTCATGTTTTCCTTCCTAGTGAAGTCAAAATGGTAAGTCACACCAAGTGCATCACAACAATTAGGAAGCCATTTCACACAATGTCAATTTATATCATAGTACTCACCTTCACAGTAAGCATGATTTGGGAAAATTAATACAAATCATAGGCACATACATGAGTACTAAGCTAAACATGCTTTCAGTTTTCAAGAGTGAGCCTACAATCATGCTTTCCCAACCATAAAGTCACATAGTTTTCAAGAGACTCCACATATTTCATTTTAAAGAGACTAAAACCATGTTTCTTATCTTATCTCATGGAATCAAATTCACAATTTGCATGTTAAGATACGCAATACACAGGAGAAAACATGGATTTTATCAAAATTTCCATTCATGCACTTTGGAATATTCATTATATCTTTAAGGTAATGTCAATCAATACCATACTAAACATATAAGGTTCATGCAATTCGTACTTTATGCAAGACTATATTCATGAACAATCTTACTAAGAATTCATAAGTTTCAAGTTCAAGTAAAAATAGAAGGACAAGGTTGAAAATATCTACAACCTTACTATTCCATCACCATCCCCCACTTAGGGTAAACCCAATTAAGAGCAACTTAACCCAAAATTTTAAGAGGATTTTAGTTATCAAACCAATAAAAGAATTACAGTAAGTCAACCAAGGTATTCTAAACTTTACCACTTAGGCACTTTATCTCCAATCATCAAGTTAGGTCATCTCACTCAACCACATAAGGTTTTCATACCATACAATAGACACCAAGGTCATACAACATTAGGGAAAACAACAAGGAGACTTAGCCATAAAATTTCTTCTTTTCCCTAGAACATTACAGTAAGGTGACTTCTAGGTCACTAAAACCCACATCATCACCCTACCAAGTCATGCATACTACCTTTACACCTAGTATCAAGTATATACAAAGGACCCCAATTCATAGTAGGTAATCATGAATGTTCACACATCCCAACTAAGGCAACATTTGAAACATCATGCATATATTCAAAGGGACATATTGAATACCTTTAAGAACATATTCTTAAGTAGCATGCTTTCATAGGTAGTCACTACATATCTCAAGCTCAAATTATAATATTAAGTTACCAACATATAAAACCATATAGTAACACATCATTCCAAAATAACTCATGTCAACCACAACAACTTCTAGCATGCTTTAACCATATTATTACACACATTCTTCAACACAATATGCTATTTCACATAAGTCTCATACATAGACATAAATGGCATCATATCATCAAAACATGTCAAAATTCACCTTCAAACATACTCATTCAACCATAAAACCAAGTTAAGCATTAAATCACCTTTTCTCCCTCAAGCATAGAGATACAATCTCATCCAAGCAATCACATCTAAAGGACCACCGGACAAGAAAACATAAGAGAGAGATCTTATAGAGTTAAGTTCTATGGAACGATATGAGAATGATGAAGAAGGGAAACTCTATCGTCCTATATCTGCCCGTACCATTTGATGTGTCGCGACTCACCACCAATGCTACGAGACTCTACTACACGTGGCAATATGAGACTTTTAGAACCTAGATCCACTTTATAAAGCTCATGCTCTGATACCACGTTTGTCACATCCGGGGAGTACCCCCTAGAAGTAACATGGCGTACTTGACCTCTCAGAGGTCTTATACAAGACCATAGTATTCATTCATCTCATTGACATAGTAAATTTAGCGGAAAATTTAAAACTTTTCATAGCACATCATATACTAGAAACTTTACTTCATATATATAAAACATAAGTCATAATACATACTTAGACCTTAAGTCTATTTGCCATGTTAGACTCAACAACATTAGAGTACATTAGGGACACAGCCCTTAACACACATTACATAACTATACAATATTTCAACACTTTACAGTAAAGACATACGTCGGAGATCCTTGAACTTAAGGATTCCTTTCATTGAGATTGGGAATCATCTATCAAGCTCTTCACCATTCAAGACATCCTTAAAGAATCCATAACCTATACTTTGTGTAAAAAGTACAGAAGAATGGGATTAGTACAAGAATGCACTAAGTATGAAAACCATGCAAAAACATGCATTTAAAAGGGACATTTTCTTGAAATCATACTTCATGCCTTTTTTGAGTAAATCTTCATAAAACCTTTAGCCAATATCATTATTTCATTAACATACTTCATATAAATATATTCAAAGGCCAAACATCATATAAAATCACATATAGAATTTAAGTCCCGTTTGAGGTCACTTTACAGTGAGCTCCTATCCCTTAACAGTGAACCCCTTTTTCTTTTAACTCATCGACCTCCCAAGTGATCCTCTAGTGACACATTGTGCAATGCATCACCATAAGGACATAAAGAAAGCATACATACACTTACAGAAGCGAACACATATCACCATAGAAGTATAGCCCATTACAAGACACATTCAAGTCAAGGATATAGGACATTATAGTAGGCTACATCAACTTACACATACTTTTACTTAGTTTCATATTCATCATTTATAAGACCTTGTTCATGACCCCAATCTTAGTCTACTAGTGCAATGTACATGTGAAGCCCCATAACCCCGCACATACTTAGTAAAATCTTTATGATACCACAAACCTTAACATACCATTCATACATCCTCATAGCAAGTAAAAACAACTTCATTCACGTCAATACAAGACCTTCATCATATAGTCATTTAGACCATCATAGTGCACATAAGGATAGATCATACCATATAGATTCATACCATGCACATCTTCATAACAAGTAGACAAATACTACCATACCATGCATAAAGACATATTCATAACCATACACCTTAGAACACATTCCTCGAACTTCTTAAGGAGCTACTTGTCCAATGTCTAGGTGGATTCATTACTTCCACCTATCCTAAGTAACTTCCCTTAATTCATTCTAGTTAGGGTCCTAACAATTTACTTTCATTGTCCATTTTACTTTAGGGAAACTATAGCCTTAACCGACACTAAGACCATGGGTTCTAAACATGGAATTTGGTGTTGTAGAGCTTCACACCAATGGAAGGTGTTCCTACCTAGCCAAGGTAGAACATTAACATACATCCTAGCATCCTAAGTGAATTCACTTGCTAGATCCTATGTGGCGAGCATAGTTTATAGAACTAAGATATAGGTAGTTCCCTCTACATGCCATTGTACAATTGGGGCCTCATCTCATGAGAAAACATGGGTGATCCCTTCATCAAAGGGAAGTCAACACCTCATGTGGGTCCATAGGTGAGTATTTCTCTAAGGGAAGTCAGCACTCTATAAGGGACAAATGGTGAATCTTCCTAAAAGGAAAGTCAACACCTCTCAATGTCAAGTTCACTCGGTTCTAAGCTAAGTTCCCTTTATTGAAAAGCCTTTAATTACATTTTCATAAAACATAGGCTTAAGATATTCATTCTTTATATGATTATAGCATATTCAAGAACCTATCTAGTTTAGAGTATTCTTGGGCACCCATCTCAAGGCCCCTCTCACTTACTAAATCATCTTCCATGTGTGTGTGTACATACATGTGAACAAACCTTTCACATAACACATTAATATCCCAAATGTTCATACATCAATGCATAATTCTATAGGTATAACTATATGAGCAATTCTTTCATATAAACCCACTAAGACTCTATGTATATTCATACTTCATCATACACATAAGCTTAACATGCATAGCAAGAGACTCTAGTGAATATGGGAACAACCTTTCATTCGACACTATGATTCCATACTACTTGTAAGCATGCATGAAGTGTGAGTGTGTGTACATTGGTCAACATGATCACATAATTTCCATCAACAACTCATTAAGGCAGCCACCCTCTCAGACCACAATACTCTTCAAGCATAGACCACAAAACACACAATAGCATAGAAGACAAGTTAACTTCATAGAACACTTTAAGACTCCTTACATTAGCTATTCACACATTCACATAGGGGTACATGGGTAGGGGTCATCAATCATTAATACTTAGCCCATGGCAGCACCTACACATGCTCTTACAAAGCCATTCACATGCTCATAACAATAGTAACACAACCTAGGTTCACAACTATAATGGAATACTAGGCACAAGTTACACATAAGGTGATCATCATAACAACTAATTCATATAATCATCAATTTTCATTCAAGGCCATGTTCAACACATTATGATGACAATAAAGTAAACACCGCCACCATAAGTGTACCATACCACACAATACCATACAAGGCTTTATCAACTACATTAATATAGAAAAGTAGAGGGATGAGCCATTCTTACCAATTCATCAATCTTTGATCATCATTGATCAATACTCCTTTCTCATCATTTATACATTATAGAGCAGTATCTATAAATTCTTAAATCCTAAACGAAACCATGTACAAGTCACAAGAGCATGATTCAACTAGTGCACTATATCACATATATGGTAGGAAGTAGAGAGTTATAGATCATCGAGTAACTTCCCTAGTTTTGTTCATCAATCATAATGTATCAATAATATACTTCTAGGGAAGTAGTAAAATAGATATAAATCAAATCTAAATCATGCTTCATCTACCCTAGAATTAAGATCACATAATATTCATTACAACATTCAAATTGTAGGCTAAAAGAACCTAGATCAATTAATGCCAAGACTCCTTTTCTTTGATCATCAAGAATTCATACCCACAATTCGTTAATATGATCTATACAAGGCAGTAGTTAAGGACAATGTAATCTACACGAAATCCTACTACCATTGCTATAACCTCTAGATCACAGTGAACATGTTATTCTAGACATCAATGGAAAGTAGAAGAATCCTAGGATAATCGACATTGATCCACATGAATTCATTATCTCATTCTATCATAGGAAGTCGCTACAAGAACCACAACATAATCGAATTCCACTACTTTCATTTAGAAGCCAATGTTACAGTGAATCTATGAAAACTAGGCTAAGCATGTTTAAATCTTCATACATTGATCTTCACGGATCCTTCAACATCAATTCCACATTAATTCACGTAAATAACAGTAGGTATAAGCAATTGAACATAATAGAATCACAATTCAATCGATAACAAGTCAAGATCACAAAGCCCATGCATGGACTAAATCAAGTTTGGGAAGGTACATGGGTTCATCATGCAATTGGATTCAAAATCACATTAAAACCACTATATTAACTTCAATTCATCATGATTTAATCATTCAAAACGTTTTTAGAAAGAACCAATGGCTAGATTGAAGAAGGAGAAGTTTAATCATAAAATATCTTTTGAAACTTTGAGATTAACTCTTTAGATGGAAGGATAACTAGAGGTGAAGGATCACCATAAATTTATCTAGTTAAAAACCTCTAAAAATTGGTGATTAATCCATGGAAATCCAATCTACAAGATGTTCTTGAGCTTCAACAACAATGGAGGTTTCTAGGGAGAATTCGTTTTGGAGGGAAAGGTTCAATTTGTGTGAGTTGATTTGGGAATGGTTTGATCACGTTTTTTATCACTTAAATACACATAAAAATCACCAATTAAATTATGTGGGGTCAGGTTAGCACGTGGGGTGAAATTCACATTCACCTCTTTAATGAAACAGCCCACATGAAGTGGCACCAGGCCACCATCGACGGACCTAATCGACTAGCCGTCCTTTGCCTTCCGTCGATTTGTTCTTGGCCAAATTTTGGGTTGAGAACTGCCCAACATAAGTATAAATCGACTACACCTCACCTACGGGCCGTTGGTCAACCAACTGGCCGTTGTTTGGTCCGTCGATTGACACTGCCAAGGCAGTGATTCGACCAGCCTTAAGTCCTTCTTGTGGGCCCTTTTGCGGGGCCCTTTAGATGTAGTACCCAAACGTTTACAATGTAAATACAACCCTTAACAAGTTGTAGACCTTCCACATAAGTTTGACACAAAACAAACACCTCCATTTCGTCCAAACATGCAAGGCCCCATCAAGGCACACACATGCATGTCTCTAGGCTATCTTTCGAACGTCTTGGACGTTTGGCCTCCAAACATCACGAAACACCATATACTATAATCAAAAATCATTATAACTCATTTTAAGACTTCATAAGATCATTTCATACAACTTTAAGCATGCATAGACATATGAGGCACATAGGTGACTAATCGTCGAACGTCTTGGTCGTCCCTTGACGTTTGACTTCCAAATTACCTCAAAATTTATACACTGCCTCTAAACCATATTATAAGCCATTTTAGGACCTTAAATAATTAAGACAAACATGTTAGGCTCTAGACACCCTAACTCATTTGGGGGTCTTACAACCTTACCCTTACCTCATATTAGACATCATAATAGATGTATGAATTTGTTTTTACTTCACACCAATCGACACTAGCCTATTAGATAGTATCACACTAAATATATGTTGATAATTCTTTTTTTGTTGACTACATTCTTGGTCTGGCAAGTAGCAACAATGCAATTTATAACATTGGGCACCGTTAAAAAATATTCTATGAAAAAGAATTATCAATGCATGCAAAACACTAATCGAAGAATGCTTAATAACTAGTCATACATTTTTAATTGCTCATTGTTCCAACAACTCTAGTTGTGGAGTTTAGTAACCCATACTCATATGAAAAAAATTCATTACTTTAGATGAAAGAATTGTGAACTTATTTATTGAGAATTAAAAACCCAGAACATCAACTTGAATTTCAATACCATAATCTTTAAAAAGAGCATAGGAAATCAGAAATCTCTAGGTTTAAAATTAATCTCCCATGTCACAATGATAATGTCTCCCCCCTGAAAATGAGGTTTACATCCCCTATTTATAGAAAACAAGTCCTAAATAAAAAGGAAACAAAAAAGGAAATAAAACTGTAGGACGCGTCTTCAATATACGAGGATGACCTACGGTCATAGGTCAAGTTATAGTTTGTAGGTCCATGATGTTGCTCCATACTTATACAATTCTCCATCTTCTTAAATCTACACTTTCTCAGACAACTTCTACGACCCTACAGTACGGACCGTAAGTCAGACTACGGTTCGTATGTTAAGTCTGTCACTCCATACTTAGATTATTTTAGCATAAGGTACCAAAACTACTTCTCAGATCACATCTACGGAGCTGCAGCACGGATAGTAAGTCATTAGACGGTTTGTAGTTCACCATTCTTAGTCAGATTTCCCTGAGCTTCCACACTGCCTTTGCATAGCCATCCCACGACCCTCACCTACGGGCCATAAGTCATTCGACGGTCCATGGTTTCCTTTGTAGGTATCTCTTTTCTACATTTTCCTCATCTATCTCCTCAAATCTTTGCGCCTGAGTTTATTTCTGAAGCAACAACAAACAAAAGCAAAACTAACATAAAACGACCTTCAAACACACAAAAATCTTAAGTAAAACGTATTAATAGTACTGTAAACTCATTGTACATGAACACCCTCAAAATAGAATTTTTGGTTGTCCTCAAGCAACATATTATGACTTTAAACGACACTTGTATAGAAGCAAGCAATTTAAACCCAAGCAATAATATGGATGTTACAACCGTCAAAATGAACTAGATTAAATTAAAGCCTATCATGTGTTTTTGAGTTAATAAAGTGTTAAAAATAATAAATATTAGCATTAGAAGTTAATATGAAGAGTTTGGATGTCAAACGTCCAAGAACGACCAAGACATTCAGAAGTTAGCATTTCTATGTGCTAGTGTGTTCTAGTGTGCCTTCGCATGTCCTTGAGGAGGACCAAAAACCTTGCAAGCAAGCTGAGAAAATTGTCCCCCCATCGACGCCCCATTCATCAAATGACACCCCGTAGTTCATGGGAATTGCTCCACACTTGGTTGTGGGAGCTAAATCCCCAAAAATGGAGGATCTGACCAAAATCACGGACCAGCAGGACGGTCCGTTTGTTTGTTGACGCCCCTTTGATTGGAATTCTCGATTGACACCTGCAACTTTCTACAGGTGTCTCGGCCAAGGCAAGGGCAAGTTGGAAATTCACCCAATATTCTAATTATGTCCTAGATGGTTATTTGGGGTTATTAATGGTATTTTAAGTTTGTTAAGACTATAATACCTAAACTTCAACTTCATTATTCAAAATCAAAACACCAAGATCAAAAGAAGTTTCTCCAAAACCTGCATGGGAGCTTGAAGTCAAGTTGAAGCTAGGATTGAAGTTCTTCATTGATTCTTCTTCAATTTTGTTATATTTCTTCAATAAAGGTATGGTGATTTCATCCTCGACTCTTCTCTCATTCAAGAAGTCAATTTCAAAGGCTTTTCAAAGATGTTCAAAAACCTTGAAGTCCTATTTTGAATTCTAAGCATGGGTTCTTGCATTAAAATGTTTAAATCAATGTTTTATGAAGTAATTGATGTTAATTGGTGGTTTTAAGATAAAAAATTCCATGAAACCATGTATTCGTTGAATTCCTAATTTTGGCTCTAAAGTTGGTGAATTGATCATGGCTTGATATTATTGAACTCATGTGTGGATTGTATTGGACTATTGAAATATGTATAGATCATGATAGAATTGTAAATGACCTGCCTTATAATGTTGATGCATATATATTGAATGTTGTTTGATCATTGATATGGATTGATTATTTGCTTATTATTGTGTACATTGATATTGGTAAGAGCTTTTGTTATGAGAAATTGTTGAAAAGGCTAAGGATTGGTAATGATGATGATTGAAAAGTGGTGAGTTGACCTAATGTAATGACCCGAGGGTATACCCTAGAAGTTAGAGCACTCCCTAGTCTCCACACGGCGTCCTCGACCTCTTAGAGGTCTTATACAACTTAGACATCATTCATCACATATATAGATATGAAAAGTAGTGTGGAATTAAAACTTTTCATCACAATAGTCAAACTCTTTATTGAATATAAGGAAGAACTAAGTCTCTTTCATAATCCATCTTAGTCGCATATAAATCTTAGGGACACAACCCACACATCAATTTAAAAAAATAGGTATAGTCTATTACAATGTCTTTTGGAAAAAGGAAACTAAACATAAACTATGTCCTCGAACCTATGAGGACATACCAAGTCTTCTTGAGAGAATACTAATCCCAAGCTTCACTTCTACTAGGTTTCTCACTTGCCACCAGCACTTGTAGAAATAGAACAACATATGGAATTAGCATATTAAATGTACTAAGTAGATGAACATGAAAGAAAACCATGCTAAAACGGAGATTTACTTTACAATCTGGTTTTCATGCTCTTTTGATATAAATATCATAAAACAAGTATAAGAACATCGTCAAGTCAACATCATATATAAGACATACTTAAGTAATCCACAATATGACAATAATCATTTTGAAACCATTCAAGCATTACCCCCAACTAAAGGTTATCCTAAGAATCACTTAAGTAAGACAAGAAGAGACAACCCATACACCCTCTTCATGTACACCTAAGTAATCCTTAAGACTACCCAAAGTAAGAATATGTTTTTATCACAATAATACATTTTTCCATATTCATCAAGTAACCCTTTTTGATCATTTAGACTCTCCATCTAGGATTACTCTAAGACTCAAAAAAGTAAGACATGAAGATACCGCCCATACACCCTATCCAAGCCCACCAAAGTGATCTTCAAAGCTACCTTAGACAAGAACCTTTCAATTCAATATACATTCATTAAATCAACATTATTCATTTAATGCCATTAAAGACACAAGACATCAAATAAAGGAATTCACATAGTGGTCTTGCAAGAGACCTAGGGAACTCACCTAGCATCTTCAAAGCCTACTCGTGCCATGTATAGATAGTGTCCCATTCCAATACCTACACGTTGTAGAACTCATCCAATATCTAGAGTGTACATCCCATATATTGATATTAGGCATTAACCGACATAGACCATACTAGGTAGGTATGGAATCTAAAGTCTAACCTACTCCGAGGAGGGTGTTCTACTTGCCAAGGGTAGAACTAGGACACATCCCATGTTGGCACATGGTTAAGAAGTATCAAGGGTTTCTTTGTACTCTAGTCTCGTCTTAAGTAGAGCCACTACCATAAACATATTTACTCGGTGCTTAGACTTTATTCTCATAGACTAATCATTCCTTAGGTGTATTAAAGAATGTACCATAACTAAGCCTTACAAACTTATAATATTTTTTCTTCCCAAGAATGGGTCCACTAAGTCTGCCAACCAAGAACTATTAGGATAGCTTTTATGACTTCCTTAGAGATGCTTTTATGCCGTTCCAGCCAACCTACCCCTAAGTCCATCATTCCACTCAAGAAGGCACCATTACGGTTTTAGACTTCAAGGCTTCTATAAACCTTATTTTCCTCATTCAAGGTTACACATTCTTGACCTTCTTTTCATATTCAAGATCCTCATTCATAAACTTCTTTACTTATTCAAGGTTATATATTAGTCATCCTTATAAGGGCACCATCTTAGGTCTAGCAATCCTAGACTTTCATTCATCATTCATTCATACACATACATGACAAAGGTGCCTAATCCTACGAAGTCAAGAGTTCACATTCACATATCTTTCATATATCAAGTAGAGGGACCTAAGTCTACCAATAAAGACACATATCATCATATCATGTATCCAATAACATTCAAGTACCAGTAGGGACAATTTAGTCTACCTAACAAGATACCCTATCAACCCATCTACCTAACAAGATACCCTATCAACCCATATAGAGAGATATCGTAGTCTATCTTATTCACTTATAGTCATTTAGAGGAATCATACTTTCACCTCACACATGCAACTACACATTATCATCCTTCACATTGATCATCCATACAAGTTATAACATGATAATAGAACAATTCATATATTAATTCCGACAAGGCCATATTCATAGAAAATATAATAATTTAACACCGCACCATAAGTGGACCATACCATACAATACAATTGAATATTAATTCTATACAAAATAGAGGAATTAGGTCAACTCACCACCTTCCATTCATGATCATTACCATCCCATAGCCTTTTCAACTAATTCATATTACAAAGGATCTTACCAATAGCCATATACACAATACTAAACCAACAATCGATCCATATCAATGATCCAACAATATATAATATAGATATCATCATTATAAGGCAGCCTATAAACAATTATATCATGATCTACACATAATTCAATAGCCCAATACAATCTACACATGAATTCTATAATATCAAGCCATCATCAATTCACCCACATTAGAGCAAAAATTAGGAATTCAAGGGCTACATGGGTTCATGGGAGTTTTATCTTAAAACCACCAATTAACATCAATTACTTCATAAAACATTGATTTAAACCTTTTCATGCAAGAAACAATGCTTAGAATTCAAAATAGGATTCAAGGAAAATTATTAATTGTGCCTAAGGGAACTTTAAGGACCGTTTTACAGTCCATGGTCATCACCACTAGACGTGAAAGTGGCAGTGATCCCTATGCAGTGTGCTACCAACATTGGGCAGCCTTGGCCCTTTGGGTAAGGCCTTCCACTTTACCCTTGACACATGTCCTTCAAAATCATAACCAATATTCTAAAAGGTCTTTTAAGATACGAGGTCTAACACATACCTTAACGTTCATTCACTAAACCCTCATTCTAAAAACAAAAAGTCTCATCTATAACTCAAATCTTCACTATCGCACTCTGGAACCCTAACTCATGGCTCTAGTTTAGTCTACTAGATTCCCGGTTGTTACAGCTATATCGTCACAATAGCTCTTATGTGATTGTAGTAGGTTAGAAAAACTCACACAGAAATTAATTAAATTGTATATACAAGTTTATTTGTATTTTTACATACATCATAGAGTTATATTGTATCTTTGCATACATACAAAGTTGATGACATGTTTTTAAACAACTTTACTTTATCTTGAATTTGTTTTGAATTGCTTTATATTCAAATGAGTTGAGTCCTGTAGTGTTGAGTTGATCAAGGTAAGTTCTTCAGATTTCCTTTCAAGTCCATGTTTGTGTTTTAGCATTCCAACTCGTATACTCATACATTAAATATACTGATGTATGTTGACCTACATTGTATTATGATGTAGACGCATGTAACTAGGATCGACATTCGGTGCACCGTTGATCCATTGAGAAGCTCAGAATCTATTAGTGAGCCTCCTTGCATTTTGGAAGGCATCTTTTATCACGAACTTTCTTGTTTTAAGTTGTTAGGATGATTGGGGGTCCTGTCCCAACATCCCTCTTTGTTTTATAGGCTTCATAAACATATAGTATTAGTTCTTTAGTCTTTTCATTGTCATCTTCTATGTTAAGACTTGAGTTGCCATTCTGGCCAACATGAATGTTTTACTTTTGAGCAGTCTCAATATTTATTATTTAAGTGAGTATAGTTCTATTCATCATTATAAATATGCATATAGTCTTCCACTGAGTAAGTAAGCCAGGACAAGGGTTCGCTTAGGACCAACACTGGTCAATCCTACCTAGGTTGTAGATCGGAGCGTGACAAACTTGGTATCAGAGCAAAAGGTTCAAAAGTCCTAGAGAGTCTATGAATCTATGTCTCTTGAGTTCTAGTTATCGGTGTGAAGCGGGCCACATCTATAATTAGGAGGCTGCAACACTTTGGAAATTTTTTCACTTATTTCATACTCGTTTCGAGCATTAGAGTTTGATTTCTGAAAGGTTTCATTCTAACTCGTGACTGTGCATGTTTAAGATAATCATGCCTCCACGAAGAGTAGTCAGACATCTCCCAACTAGGATAAATGTTGAATCACAAGAACAAGGGGTACCCAATGAACCTTAAGTGCAACCCCAAGGAGAAGTTACTTATAGAGTTTGGGGAGGCAATAAGGATGCTCAGTCATCTATGACAAATCAGTGTGGGCAACAAAGAGGATATAGGTAGGAAGTGGTTAATATTTTGAGGATCCGAGAGTTCTTATGGATGAATCGTCCAAGCTTCACTAGTTCAATCACTATTGAGGATCCGAAGAACTTCATTGAGGAGATGAAAACGGTATTTGATATGAGGCATGTCGTTGATACTGTGAGAGTTGAGCTTCATAAACTGAAGAGTGTTGCTAGGACTTGGTTTGATCTGTGGAAAGAGGGTAGAGATGAGGCTGCACCACATGCAAGTTGGACTTGTGTTGAGGAGGATTTTATTTAGGTGTTTGTTTCCCCATGAGCTGAAGGAGGCTATGGTAGAAGAATTTCGTACCCTTAAACATGATTCATTAAGTGTTCATAAGTTTCGGCTAAAGTTCACCCAACTATCCCGATATGCTCAAGAGATGGTTGTGGACATAAAGAGTAGGATTAGCTTGTTTGTTGTTGGGTTATCTCGTATATCGAGTAAGGAAGGTAGGGCTGCGATGCTAATAGGCGACATGGACATTTAGAGGTTGATGGCTTATGTGCAGTGCATTGAGGAAGAGAAGATGAGGGATAGAGAACATTTTAAGAACAAGAGTGACAAGACAGGGAATGAGTCTTAACAAAATAAGTGTAATGCCAACCGGTCATCCTTCCAATAGAAACAGAAGGGACCTTCTCCATTGTCTGCAAGTGAACCTGTACCGAAGAACAAAGGTGAGTACAATAATAAGAACTTTAGAGCTAAACCACATATTCTCAAGGTAGTATGGCACAAGGGGGAAGTAAGCCTCCTACATGTGCAAAGAATGGTACGAACCATTAAGGTACTTGTCGTGAGGGCTCCATTGGTTGCTTCAACTTGGGTCAAAATGGGCATTTCATGCGAGAGTATGAAAAGAATAAGCAGGGTCATGGTAATGGGGGCAATAGAGCCCAATCTTTTTCAGTTTCTCCATAAGACAAAGTTGCACCTAGAGGGACTACTTCCAATACTTTCGAAGGAACAATTCATTTGTATGCTATCAATAGTCGTCAAGAGCAAAAGGAGTCGCCAGATGTTGTCATTGGTATGCTCCAAGTGTTTCACCTTACTGTTTATGCTTTTCAAGATCCAGGAGAGAGTTTATATTTTGTAACTCCTTATGGTTTTATGAATTTTGATTTCACTCCTGAGCAACTTAGTGAACCATTCAGTGTTTGTACACCTCTTGGTGAGTCTATTATAGTAGAGAGAGTCTATCGTGAGTGTCCCTTTTTCATCAATCACAAGAGTACCATGGCTGATTTAATTGAGTTAGAGATGGTAGATTTCGGTGTCATTCTTGGTATGGACTTGATTCACGCTTGTTATGCCTCAATTGATTGTAGGATTCGAGTTGTCACATTTCAGTTTCTAAATGAGCCAATCTTAGAATGGGAAATCTGTTTTACAGTGTTAAGGGTCATTCGTTTCGTACATTTAGGTAAGAAGGTTAGTTTATAAGGGGTATGTCTATCACTTAGTCCAAGTTAGTGACTCTAGTGTTGAGATACCTCTTATTCAGTCTGTTTTAGTAGTAAAAGAGTTTCCAGAAGTCTTTTTAGATGATCTTCCCATTGTCCCTACTGAGAGAGTGATAGATTTTGGTATAGATGTTCTCCTATATACTCATCCTATATCAATTCCTCCATACAAAATGGCACCGACAGAGTTAAAAGAGCTTAAGGAGGAGTTGAAAGGCCTTCTAGAGAAAAGTTTTATTCGACCAAGTGACTCGCATTGGGGTGCTCTGGTCTTATTTTTGAGGAAGAAGGATGATTCCCTTAGGATGTTTGTAGATTAACCTCACTTTAAAAAGGTTACCATCAAGAACTAATATCCTCTTCCAAAAACTGACAATCTTTTTTGTCGGCTTTAATGTACCACCTATTTTTCAATAATAGACCTTAGGTCTGGCTAGCATCAGTTAAGAATGAGGGAATGTGATATTCCAAAGACATCTTTCAGAACTTGATATGGTCATTGTGAGTTTTTGGTCATGTCATTTGGTTAGGCAAATACACCAACAACATTCATAAACCTCATGAATAGAGTCTTCAAACTTTATTTAGATAGACCACATGAATAGAGTCTTCAAAACTTATTTAGATATGTTTTTTATCGTCTTTACTGATGACATACTAATCTATTCAAGGAATAAAGAATATCATGCTAGTCATCTCAGAATAGTTCTCCAAACCTTTAAAGATTTGTATGCCAAGTTCTCTAAGTGTGAGTTTTGGCTTGAGTCTGTTGCATTATTAGGCCACATAGTGTATAGAGAGGGAATAAAATTTGATACTCAGTAAATTGAGGCAGTGCAGAATTGGCCTAGACCCACATTTCTCATTAATATTAGGAGTTTCTTGGGTTTGGTTGGCTACTATAGAAGTTTCATAGAGGGGTTCTCACATATTTAATCCCCTTTGACTAAGTTAACTTAGAAAACAGTGAAGTGTCAATGGTGTGAATCTTGAGAAAATCTTTCTTGAAAAAGAGGTTGACTACTGCCCCCGTTTTGACCATACCAAAACGTACTTAAGGTTTTGTGGTGTATTGTGATGCATATAGAGTTGGCTTGGGTTGTGTATTAATGTAGAATGTCAAATTTATAGGTTGTTTCTCCACATAGTTCAATGTTCATGAGAAGAATTATCCAACCCATGACTTAGAGTTGGTCGTTGTAGTTTTAGCTCTGAAGATATGGCGTCATTATTTGTATGGTGTCCATGTTTATGTATTCACTAATCAGAAGAGCCTACAATATGTGTTCACTCATAAAGAGCTTAATCTCATAATATTAGACAAAGGAGGTAGTTAGAAGTACTCGAGGATTATGACATGAGTATTCTTTACCACCCAGATAAGGCTAATGTTGTTGTTGATGCCTTAAGAAGGTTGTCTATGGGTAGTATCGCCCATGTTGAAGAAGAAAAAAGAGAGTTAGCGAAAGACATGCATAGACTTGCGCGCTTGGGAGTCATATTAACAGATTCCACAAAAGGAGAAATAGTGCTGATGAATGGGGATGAGTCATCACTAATGTCAGAAGTAAAAGGCAAGATAGGCCGATATACCATTTTGCTTGAATTGATGACAAATGTTCATAGGCAGAAAGTATTAGCTTTTGAACAAGGGGGAGTTTGTGTCTTGAGATACCAAGGAAGTTTGTGTGTACCAATGGTGGAGGGTCTCCAAGACAGAATCATAGAGGAAGCTCATAGCTCCAGATATTCAATTCATCGGGTTTCCAACAATATGTATCACAATTTGAGAGAAGTATATTGGTGGAATGGTATGAAGAAGGGCATTGCAAAATTTGTCTCTAAGTGCCCAAATTGTCAACAAGTTAAAGTAGAGCACCAAAGTCCAGTTTTGGATTAAAATATAGAACTTCAGGAATAAAAATGGGAGATGATTAATATGGATTTCATCACAGTCTTGGCAAAGTCTTGCGGGCAGCATGATTCTATTTGGGTGATTATCGATAGAATGACAAAGTCAACCCATTTTCTACGTGTAAGGACTGCCTACTCAGCAAAAGATTATGCCAGGGTATATATTAAGGAGGTGGAAAGACTTCATGGAGTCCCAATGTTCATTATATTAGATAGAGGTGCACAATTTACTACACAATTAAGGAAATCTTTTCAGAAAGCCTTGGGTTCAAAGGTGAACTTAAGTACTGCATTTCATGGTCAAACAAATAGGTAAGCAGAGTGTACTATTCAGACCTTAGAGGATATGTTGAGCGAAGGTGTGATTTATTTCAAAGGTAACTGGGATGATCACCTACCTCTCATCGAATTTGCTTACAAAAATAGTTACCACTCCAACTACCAATGGATCCATATGAAGCTCTTTATAGGAGAAGATGCAGATATCCTATTGGATGGTTTGAAGTTGGTGAAACAGGGTTGGCAGGATAATATTTAGTTCATCAAGCTATGGTTAAGGTGAAAGTGATTCATGAGAGGTTTAAAACGACGCAGAGTCGTCAAAAATCCTACACTGATGTTAGAAGAAGGGAATTAGAGTTTGAAGTAGATGATTGGGTTTACATGAAAGTTTCACCCATGAAGGGAGTTATGAGGTTTGGTAAGAAGGTAAAGTTTATTACCTTGTATATTGGACCTTATTGAATCTCCTAGAGGATTGTCAATGTAGCTTACGAGTTGGAGCTACAACAAGAGTTAGCGGTGGTTCATTCGGCATTTCGCATCTCGATGTTGAAGAAATGCATGAGCGATCCTTCATAGATCATACCAACTGAAAATATTGAGATCAAGGATGGCTTATCTTATGAGGAAATTCCTGTTAAGATTCTAGATCGCCAAGTTTGCAAGTTGAGAACAAAAGAGGTAGTATCAGTCAAGTTATTTGGAGGAACCAATTCGTTGAGGAAGCTACTTAGAAATATGAGGAGGATATGAACAAGAGATATCCACATCTCTTTAGATCTGGAGAAAGTGCACACCAAGGTACTTATTCTTCTCTTTAAATTATGAGTGATCATGTTATTTGTTGGCATTTGCTTGTTAAGTGTATAAACTTGATGTTACTACTGTAAGCCTAGTAAGAGTAATCTCATTTAAGGACGAATTTTCACAAGGGGAAGATATTGTAACATCTTGCGATTCAAAATATCTAGGAAAAAGTTAACAACCTGAAATAGTCATGTTTTAAAATTATTCAAAAATTGGAAATTTAGTTAAGTTAGAAAAAGTGAGTTTTTCGTCAACTTAAAATGGTCATAACTTTTAGTTCAGGATGAGTTAGGAGCACTTCCAGATACGTTAGGAAATCTTTTGGAATGATCATTACAATGTCATCGAGTTTCCGCGATTCTAAGTTCGTATGAGTAAGTTATGGCCTTTGAAAATTGGGCTATTAGATCAAGGAAATTCTAAATTCGGATTTTAGAGGGGGAATTTAGTCTTTTCCTTACCTAATTATTTTAATTATTTTTAGAAGTTTAATGGGGTAAAGTCAGATTTTTGTCAGTTTTAGAAAAATTAAATTCACTCTAGCGCCTTGAGAAAGGAGAAAAAAGGAGAAAGGAGTAGAACGTTCAAGAATCATATAAGATTCGTTGAGATTAGCTTGTGGATTACATCAAGGGTGATCCCTACAAAGGAATTTGATATCACATAGCGTTGGGTCCATTTACCCACGTGTCAATCATGTTTAATTCGGCGATTTGCGTTCTAAAGAGTTAGACATTTATGTTCTTGAGTTGTGTTCTTGAATTGTTCTTCAGTCTTGATATTACCTATGATTGATGGATTTTGTTGAGGAGTTTTAGCAATTTTAAGAGTTTTTTCGAGTTAGATTCTAGTGTACATGCTTTGGGTATCTTAATCTAGGAAATTATTGAGAAAAGAAATCGATTTAAAATGATTTAGAATGAGAAAACGAGTTAAAAAATCAACCAGGCGTACCTGGAAGGGCAAGACGTGACACGCCCCATCTATGCCAGAAGGTATAGGGTGGCGCACCTGCAGTGCGCCCAAATGGGGATTCTAAACTTGGGGTCTGGGGCGAAGAACCTCGGACGCGCCTGGATCGATGTTTTTCACCCAGTATTCGTCATTCAGTGAGTTTAAGCCTCTCTAAAGTGTATTAACATTTATTTTTTGTTTTAACTACTCTAAATAATTCTAAACATCTACAAATCATCTAGAAAAATGAATTAAAACCTTGAATCCATAAATCTAAATTCAAGAAAAGTTGAGAACAAGGTCTAGGAAGTTCTAAGACTCTTTTCAAGAAGTCTTTTGCAAATTCTTTTAACTTGTTTTAAGACATGAAGTTCAAGATGACTAAAGAGTAAAAGAGTAAAGTTTTAAGTTCATTTATTCCAAGAATTATATAGGGACTAAGTATTACAAAAGACTTTTAATATGTTTTCACATTCAAATAAGAATGGAAACTGAGATTTCCAAAGAGCCTTTGAGCTAGTTTTCATAAAAGAGTCAATGCATTCATAATAAAGCAAGAGGGGAAACTTTGATTTCCAAGGTAGCCTTTGAGCTATGTTTTTAGCACTAATATCAAATTACAGAAGGAAGTATATTTTTAAAACACAATAGCTAATATAATACTATATTGGGAGTAGTATTGAACACTAATATGAGGGAGAGTTCAGACATTTCACAGTCCCCATACACCATGTACTATAACAATAACTCTTACGTGATGGTTGTCGGTTAGATAAACTCCCATTGAAGTTAATTGTATTTTATATACATAGTTTATTGGTATTTTTACATACATCTCAGAGTTATTGTATTTTTGCATGCATACAAAGTTGAAAACATGTTTTTAAACAACTTTTCTTTACATTGCACTTCTTTTAAATTCCTTTATATTGAAATAAGTTCTGTCATGTATAGTTGAATTGAGCCAGGTAAGTTCTTCAGATTTTCTTTCAAGCCTATGTTTGTGTTTTATCTTTCCAACTTGTGTACTCGTACTTTCAATTTACTAATGCTACTTGGCCTGCATCATATTATGATGCAAATGTAGGTAACTAGGATCGGCATTTAGCGCACCCTTGACCCAGTGAGCAACTCTAAGTCAGTTGGTGAGACTCTTTGCATTCCAGAGGACATCTTTTATCACTTTCTTTCTATATTTAAGTTTCTATGACGATTGGGGGTCTTGTTCCAAAATCGCTCTTTGTTTTAGAGGCTTCATAGATAGATTGTATTAGTTTTTTAGTCTTTTCATTGTCATCTTCTATGTTAAGACTTCAGTTCCCATTTTGGTCAAGTTGAATGTTTGACTTTAAGCATTCTCAGTATTTATTATTTAAGTTAGTATAGTGATATTTATCATAACAAATATGCATATAGTCTTCCACTGAGTAAGTTTGTCAGTCCAAGGGTTCGCTTGTGACCAACAATGGTCTTTGAGTGCTAGTCCCGCCCAGGGTGTAGGCTAGGGGCGTGACACGAACTAAGTGTTCCCAAGATTAAATGTTTTCACATTTAAAAGAGGAGAAAATTGAGATTTTCAAAGGGTTTTGAGTAGTTTAGTTACATCTCTTTTTAGAGAGATTTTGAGTAATAAACTCAAACCACATAAAGAGTTATGTTATTAACATATGAGTTTAGTATATTTTGGGAGTAGTATTAAGCACCGATATGGGGGAGAGTTCATACAACTCACAAACCCCATACACCATGTAGCTGACATGATTAAAAAGTGTCATACTTTTTAGATGATTCCTAGTGTTTTTTAGCACAAACTAGTGGATCAACATAGTTTAGAGGTCTTATAGCTTGGAAAGTATAGGAGAGTTCTGGTACGTGGTCAAGACGTCATATCATCACATAGCTCATAGTTATGGTTGTCGGTTATAGAAACTTCCACAGAGTTATATTGTATTTTATACATACTGATTATTATTGCATTTTTCAATGCATTGAGTTTCTATCTATCATTTTACGGCTTTCTATATATATTGAATCTTACAATACTGTATTATCCTTGAGTATCATGATTTTTGAGTATTTTGAGTTGAGTATCTTGAGTTGACTACCTTCGAGTTGAGTATGTTGAGTTGAATTGTGCTTCATTGTGTCGAGTACCTTATTGTTGAGTTTCACTGAGTTGAGAACCTTATTAGTGAGTTGAGTATCTTATCCTTGAGTACTTCTGAGTTCAGTAAGTTTGAGTAGTTCTTAGTTGTCACAACCCGAAACCATACCCTAGAAGATAGGATACAATCTTGGATTGTAACCGGCATCGTCGACCTCTCGGAGGTCTAAGACAAGTCTCTCATATCATTCATTGCATTGGCATAGTAAATTTAGCGGAAAATTTAAAACTTTTCATAGCACATCATATGCTAGAAACATCACATCATATATATATAAAATATAAGTTATAATACATATTTAGACTCTAAGTCTCTGCCATCTTAGACTCAATAACTTTAGAGTATATTAAGGACAAGGCCCTTAAGACATAATACAAAGCTATACATTACTACATAGACTTTACAATAAGTACACATTAGGACATCCGTGAACTTAAGGATTCCTTTCTTTGAGCTTGGGAAAATCACCTATCAAGCTTCTCAATCATAGACCTCCTTTAAGCATTCCATTACCTACACTTTGTGCAAAAAGTAAAGAAGAATGGGATTAGCACAAGAATGTACTAAGTATGGCAACCATGCAAAAACATGCATTTAAAAGGGACATTTCCTTTAAAATCATACTTCATGCCATTTTGAGTAAATCATCATGAAACCTTTATCAATAGCATTTATATCTTCCACATACTTCATAGAAACACAATCAAAGGTCAAACATCATAGAAAAGCACATATAGAATTTAAGTACAAATAGAGGTCACTTTACAGTGAACTCACTCTCCTTAACATTAACTCTTTCTTTCAATTCATTTGCTTACTAAGTAATACTTTAGGGATACTTGGTGCAATGCATCACCTTAGGAACATAAGAGAATACCATACATAGCATCTACACAAGACAACACATGCCATCATAGAAGTATCGTACAATATAATCATAGTTAAACCAAGACTACAATATCATACATAAAGGACACATACATAATCATATCTATTAAGGTACCTTCCTAAGACTTTCTAAGGAGTCACTTGTGCAATGTCTAGATGGGTTCATTACTTCCACCTATCCTAAGTAACTTACCTTAAGTCCTCCTAGTTAGGATCCTAGTCAATTACTTCCATTGTCCATTTTACCTTTAGGGAAACCATAACCTTAACCGACATAGAACATGGGTGCTAATCACGGAATCCGGTGTCATAAAACCTTACACCCATGGAAGGTGGTCTACCGGCCAAAGTAGAACCTAACATGACATACCTATCTAGGTGGAAATCCACTAGCTAGTATCCTATGGTGGTAACATAGTTTATGGAACTTGGGGAATTCATGGAAATATCAACTCTACACCCTATGTTGGGTCATGAGGCTGTCCACCCCGTGAGGACCGTAATGAACCCTACCTTTCTTATGTAAGAAAGTGTCACCCCTCACATGAGGACCGTAGTGAACCCTAACTTTCCTATGTTGGAAAGTGTCACTCCCTCATATTCAAGTTCACTCGGTGCTAGGCTAAGTTTCATTTTATTGAAAAGCCTTTATTACTTTTGTTTATAAAAACATAAGCTTAGGATTTTCATCATTCATGTGCTTATAGCATATTCAAGCACCTATCTAGTTTTGGAGTATTCTTGAGCACCCCTAGTAAGGCCCCTCTCACTAACTAGCTCATCCATGTGTGTGAGTGTATACTTACATGTGAGCAAACCTTTCACATAACACATAAGGTCACAAATGTTCATATATCAATGCATAAGTCTATAGGCATAACTATATGAGCAATACTTTCATATAAACCTACTAAGACACTATACGCATTCATACTTCATCATATCATATTCATAACAGATTCATATAATCATCCTTCATATGCATAAGAACCAAACCTAGGAACTATCCTATCAAGATACACATGTAGAATGCATAGACAAGGTCCCAAACCCTTGCCCATACTAGTACACCTATCAAGTCATCCTAGTAATGGAATACAAATCATACATTCATAAACATCACCTTAATATGCATAGTAGTAGACACTAGTGAATATGAGAAATACCTTTTATTTAGACACAATGACTTATACTACTTGTAATATGCATGTAAGTGAGAGTGTGTGTACATTGACCAACATGATCACATAATGACTATCAATAACTTCTAAAGTCAGCCACCCTATTAGACCACATTACACTTCCAAGCACATAACACACAACACATGATAGCATAGGAGACAAGACAATTTATATACCTTATAGTCAAGACTCCTAACTTTAGCTATTTACACTTCCATATAAGGGATACATAGGTAAGGGGTTATTAACCATCTTAACACATGAATGGCAGCACCTATACTTTACCCTAACATGAATCTACACATGCTCATACAATAGTCACACAACCTAATTCACAACTAGAATAGGAAAGTAGGCATAAGCTTCTCATAGTATCATTTTAAGAACATGTTGATAAGTTTATCAATTTGCCTTCAAGTCCATGGTCAACACATATATAATGACAATAAAGTAAACACCGCCACCATAAGTGGACCATACCAAACAATGCCATACAAGGCTTCATCAACATTACTATAAGGAATAGAGAAGTAGAATAGTAAAGAGAATAAGCATTCTTACCAATTTCTCACCCTTTGATCATCATTGATCAATACACCTTATACATCAATAAAACACATATATGGCAGTAGCTAAATGTACTTTAAACATATAAGAAACCATGTACAAGTCGCTATAAGATTATACCATAACGTAATACAACATATCAACATAATAGGAAAGTAGGATAACATAGATCAATAACCAATTTCATTTATATGTATTATAGGTCATATTTCATGAATCATATCACCCTAAGGCAGTAGCTAATGAAATCATAATCTAGATGAGACACTACTACAATTTGCCATTTAGGTCGATACAAGCATGCTTCATATAGAGAGTTCATGGAAAGTAAGTTTACATAGGTTAATCATATTCAACCTATCATGAATTGACCCATATTTTATTAATTACATATAATTCATCCTCATATTTCATTATAGGCAGCAGCTATAGACATTAACCATAATCAATTCCTATAGCGACTAACCTAACGTCAAGATCACAAGTTACAACTTCATAGACAAGAAAAACCTAGATTAATTTAAACCAAGCCTTCTCTACTTTGATCATACATGATTTATATCCACAATTCAACAATGGTATTAACCTAAAACAGTAGCTACAAGAACCACAACTTAATCGAAATTCACTTTAGATCATAAGAAAGCCAACGTTACAATGAACTATAGAAACTAGGCTAAACATGCTCAAATCTTCATACATTTATCCTCATGGATCATTCAACATCAATTCAACATAAATTCATGTAAATAACAGTATATACAATCAATTCAACGTAAGGGAATCATAATTCAATCTATAACAAGTCAAGATCACAAAGCTCATGCAAGAGCTAAACCAATTTTGGAAGGAACATGGGTTCATCATGAAATTTGAGTGAAACCACATTCAAATCACAGTATTAACTTCAATTCATCATGATTTAATCATTAAAAACGTTTTGAGAAAGAACCCATGGCTAGATTAGAAGATTGGAAACTTGATCATAAGATTTCTTTGAAAAACATTGAGAATGGCTCTCTAGATGAAACGATAACTAGAGATGAAGATCACCATACCTTAATCTTCATGAAGACCTATAACACTTGATGAATAACCCATGAGAATCCAATCTACAAGCTGTTCTTGAGCTTCATAAACCATGGAGATTCTAGAGAGAATATTTTGGAGGGAAAGACTTTAAACATGTGAGAGGATTTGGGAATGGGTTGATCACGTTTTGGATGACTTATATACACCTAAAATTACTTAAATAAACCTATTATAGTCAGGTTAGGACGTGGGGTGAATTTCCCATTCACACCTTTATTTAACAGAATGCAGCTGCCAAAAGCAGGCCACTCTCGACGATAGCCTTGATGGGGCGTCAACGGCTTGACGGGCCGTGGCTGGCCTCCGTCGCAAGAGACTTAGCCAAATTCTTGGCTTAAGACCTGATAAAGGTAATTACCCTTCGACGAGACCTGCTTGAAGGTCCGTTGGTGGCCCAACGATCCGTCATTGGGTCCGTCAAGGGACACCGCCCAGGCAGTGTCTTAGGCAGCCTTGGGTCCTTATTTTTGGGCCTCTTGTGGGGCCCTTTAGAAGTCTTACCCGGACGTTTCCAATGCTATTACAAACCTTAGCATGTTATAGACCTTCCACATAACTTTCATCCAAAACAAACACCTACAAGACGTCCAAACATCCTTGACCCCAACATGACATACGATGAACATCTTAGGGGCTATCTTTCGAACGCCTTGGACGTTCTTGGGCGTTTGACCTCCAAACTTCATATAATAACATTAAACATTATTTAAAACCATTTAAAGACTTATGAGACTCAGTTCATACAATTTAATCATGCATACACACATGAGGCACATAAGCGACTATTCGGCGAACGTCTTGGACGTCCCTTGACGTCCGACTTCCAAATCACTTCAAAATTTGCACACTGCCTATATATAACATAATAAGGCATTTTAAGACCTTATAATATTAATACGAACATGTTAGGCTCTAGACACCTTATCTCATTTTTGAGGTCTTACAATATCCCCCACTTTGGAACATTCGTCCTCGAATGACACTTAGGACTCTTTAATCACATCAAGGACTTCAATGCATATAAGAGCAGTTCATCATCTTTAAAATATCATCAAATAATTTTTAGCACTCAATGCACAAAAGCAAGAAAAAAACATTACTCACTCACTCTCTAATGCATCAAACACAAAGGTTCTTTTTCATGTTCATAGGGGAACATCCTTCTCCTAATCATAACATGATCATTAAGCCTTAATTCAATACAAGAAAATCTTGAAAAGCTACTCATAGGCAGATCATAACCCATACTCAAAGTTACTTAAGCACTCATACTTCAACACACAAAAACTTGAGTTAGTTAAATAACAAGGATCTTCATTAGTTAGACCTAGTGCCGTCAAGGTCATACTCAACCATACCAAGGTACACATGTGCAATGCATGTACAAGGTCTCATACCCTGACCATACTAGTACACCTATCAATTCATCCTAGTTAAGGAAACACATATCATACTTTCATAGACATAAGCTTAACATGCATATTAGTAGACACTAGTGAATATGAGAACAACCTTTCTTTAGACACTATGATCCTATACTACTTGTAAGCATGTATGTAGAGTGAGGGTGTGTGTTAATTGGTCAACATGATCACATAATGGATATCAACAACACATTGAGGCAACCACCCTCTTAGGACCACAATACACTTTCAAGCATAGGCCACACAACAAACAATAGCATAGGAGACAAGTCAACTTCATAATACACTTAAGACTCCTAACTTTTGCTATTAATGCATTCACATAGGTGTACATATGTAGGGGTCATCATTCCTTAATACTTCATTAATAGCAGTACCTAGAAATAACCCTAACATAATCATTCACATGCTCATGACAATAGTAACATAATCTGCATTCACAACTAGAGTAGAAGACTAGGCACAAGTGACACATAAGTGAAACTAGGCACAAGTAACATAATATACATTCACAACTAGAGTAAATATACATTTAAGCATGAAAAAAACCATGTACAAGTGGCTACAAGATCATACTACAGTCTATTACAATACATCACATATATACTAGAAAGTATATAGTTATAGATCATCAACAAATATCCCCTAGTATTGTTCATCAATAATATAGTATCAATAATATACATTTAGGGAAGTAGCTAAAGAGATAGAATATCATAGCTAAATCATGCTTCATCCACCCTAGAATATAGATCACAACATATACATGACTCTATCGAGTTTATAAGCTAGAAGAACCTAAATCAATCTTTACCAATTCAATTGATATGTATTAACATTGGATAAATTATACTTAATTATCATCACATTACACATATAGGCAGTAGCTAAGAAAATTCACCATAGTTGAGTCACATAACAACCATCCTAACGTCAAGATCACAAGTTACTACATGATCGATTAGAAGAACCTAGATAAATTCATACCTAGACTTCATTACTTTGATTATACAAGATTTATACTCACGATAAAACCATGATATTAACCTAAGGCAGTAGCTACAATCATCTTAACATAATCGAATTCCACTTTTATACATTTAACAATCAATGTTACAGTGAACACATAGAGGCATAGACTAGTCATGTTCAATTCTTCATACATTGATCCGATTAGATCATTCATCAATAATTCACCATCAATATACAAAATAACAGTAGATATGATCAATTCAACGTATTTGAATCACAATTCAACCAATAACAAGCCACGATCACAATGCCCATGCAAGGGGTAAATCGAGTTTGGGAGGGGACATGGGTTCACAATGCAATTGGATTAAAATTCACGTTAAACCAAATACATTATCATAAATTCATCATTATTAAGTCTTTGAAAACATTTTTAAAAAGAACCCATGGCTAGATTGAAGAAGAAGAGATTTTTGATCATGAAACTTCTTTGAAAACTTTGAAGAGGACTCTCTAGATGAAAGATTAACTAGAGAAGAAGGATCACAATACCTTTTTCTAGAAGAAAACTTCCAAAACATGATTAAGAATCCATAAGAATCCAAGATCCAAGATGTTCTTGAGCTTCTCCTTCAATGGAGGTTTTAAGGGAGAATATTTTTGGAGGGAAAGTCTAATTTGTGTGAATGGGATTGGGAATGGGTTGATTTTGATCACTTATATACACCCAAATATCACCAAATAAACCATGTAGGGTCAGTTTAGAACTTGGGGTGAATTTCCCATTCACCCCTTTAATAAAAAAGTTGTTAGGCAGCAGTTGCAGGCCACCATCGAAGCCTAGTAGGTCCATCGATGGGCCGTCTGTGGCTTCAGTCGATTGGGTCTTGGGTTGTTCTTTGGCTGAGTCTTATCCAGGATAAGTGACCATTGACTACTTCAATACCAACGGTTCGTTTATCAACAAATTGGGCGTCATTTGGTTTAGTAGATTGACACTGCCAAGGGAGTGTCTCGACAGCCTTTGGGTCTTTCTTGTGGGTCATTTTGCGGGGCCCTTGAGAAGTCCTACCTGGATGTTTCTAATGTAAATATGAATATTAACAATTCAACGACCTTACAGATCAGTGTCACCCAAAACAATTACACGCAACACGTCCAAACATGCTAGGCCCCATCAAGACACACACATGCATGTCTCAAGGACTGTCTATTGAATGTCTTAGACGTTCTTGGACGTTTGACCTCTAAACATCATGAAACTCCATATAATGCCTATAAACATCATTATCACTCATTTTAAGACTTCATAAGATCATGACATACAAATATAAGCACGTATAGAACATGAGGCACATAGGTGACTAGTCGTCGAACGTCTTGGTCGTCCCTTGACGCTTCACTTCCAAATCACCTCAAACTTTACACACTGCCTCAATATAATATTATAAAACATTTTAAGACCTTAGACCCTTAGATGAACATGTTAGGCTCTATACACTCTAACTTATTTTAGGGGTCGTACAATATCCCCCACTTGGGAAGATTCATCCTCAAATGACACTTTTAACACTTTAATCACAACAAGGACTTTAACAAATGATAGAGAAGCTTAAAATATTCATAATATCATCACAAAGAAGACAATGAACCAAAATTATAAGGAACACAAACTTCAACACGATTAGCACTCAATGTACATAAGCAAGTCACACTTTGACTCACTTATGCTCATCACATCAAACACTTTGGCACTTCACATGTTCATGGGAGGAACATTCTTCTCCTAATCGTAATATGATCATTACATTTCAATTCATTAAGAGCTAATCATGAAATCTTCTTTAAATCATACTTAGGTATATTCAATCAACACTCAAGAACAAGTAGGCACTCATACTTCAATGCACATAGACTTGAGTAAGATAGGTTGACAATGGATTCTTATTAGTTAGGCATACTGCCTTGGGACCATACTCAACCATACCATGCTTAGTTATGTTTTACGGAGGAATGTCCTTCTCCCCACCACACTTACATGTATTATTAGTTCACACCAAAGCAAGGAACAAGGTCAGTTCCTTTTATAATGAGAAACTCTCAACTTTTAAACCAAGGTATGCTCATGTTTTCTTCCTAGTGAAGTCTAAATGGTAAGTCACACAAACCATATCACAACAAATAGAAAGCCATTTCACAAAATGTCAATTTTTAACATAGCAATAGTCTTCACAGTAAGCAACATTTGGGAAAATACCACAAATCATAGGCACACACAAGGGAACTAGCTAATAATGCCTTCACTTTTTGAGAGTGAGCCAAAAATCATAAAAGTCACATAATTTTCAAGAGACTCAACATTTTTCATTTTTTAAGAGGCTCAATTTCACATTAAGGCTAAACATTACACCTCACAAATGACAACAACCATGTTTCTTATCTTATCTCATGAAGTCAAATGCACAACTAGCTTGTTAAGATGCACCATCAACATGAAAAAACATGTGTTTAATCAAAATTATTTTTCAAGTACTTTAAAAATCTTCAAAATATCCTTAAGATGGTGTCAATAAATACATACCAAACATATAGAGGTCATGCAATCCATACTTTATGCAGAACTCCATTCATGAACAAGCTTACTAAAAAATCATTAGATTCAAGTTCAGGCAAAAATAGAAGAACAAGGTAGAAATATGTACAACCTTACTATTTCGTCACCATCCCCCACTTAGAGTAAACCCAATTAAGAGAAACTTAACCCAATCTCAAGAGGATCTTTAGATTAACAACCTTCATTTTCATCACGTAAAAGTGATTACCACTTTAGAAGGAACTACAATAAGTCAACCAAGGCATTCTAAACCTTATCATCCATACAAATTATCCCAAACTTTTCAACTTAAGTCATATTATTCAACCACATAAGGTTTTTATATAATAAAATAGACATTAAGGTCATAAAACATTAGGGGAACAATAGAGAAGACTTAGCCATAAAATTTCTTTTTTTTTTATTTCGACATTACAGTAGGGTAACTTCTAGGTCAATCAAACTCACATCATCACCCTAAAAGGACAAGCATAATACCTTCACACCTAGGGTCAAGTCTATACAAAGGACTCCAATCCATACTAAGCAACTAGAAATGACCACATATATACAAAAGGAAATATTGAACACTTTTAAGCACATATTCTTAGGGTAGCATGCTTCCATAGGTAGTCACTACGCATTTCAAACTCAAATCATATCATTAGGCTACCATCATGTAAAACCATATAGTAATACAACATTCCAAAAGAAACTCATTTTAACCATAATAACTTCTAACATGCTTTAATCATATCATGACATACATTTCTCAACATAACATGCTATTTCACATATATATTATGCATAGCCATAGATGGTATCACATCATCAAAACATGCAAAAATTCACCTTCACACATACTCATCAGACAATCAAACCAAAATAACATCAAAATTCACCTTTTCTCCCTCAAGCATAAAGTACCATCTCATCCAAGCAATCACATCTAAAAGGCCACCGGATAAGAAAACATAAGAGAGAGATCTTATAGAGTTATGTTCTATGACACGATATGAGAATGATGAAGAAAGGAAAATTTATCGTTCTATAGCCTCCAGTATCATTTGATATGTCACGACTCACCACCAATGATACGAGACTCTACTAGACGTGGCAATATAAGACTTTTAGAACCTAAAACCACTTTTATAAAACTCATGCTCTGATACCACGTTTGTCACATTCGGTGAGGACCCCCAAGAAGTAACATGACGTACTTGACCTCTCGGAAGTCTGATACAAGCCCATAGTTATCATTCATCACATTGTCATAGTAACTTTTAGCGAAAAAATTAAAACTTTTCATAGCACATCATATGCTAGAAACATCACTTCATATATATAAAATATAAGTTATAATACATATTTAGACCTTAAGTCTCTTTGACATCATAGACTCAACATCATAAGAGTACTTTAGAGACACGGGCCTTACAACATAATAAATAGTATAATACAAAAGAACTTTACAGTAAACTAAACATTAGGACATCCTTTGACTTAAGGATTCCTTTCCTTTGAGCTTTGGAATCACATATCAAGCTACTCATTTATAGAGAAATCCTTTAAGCATCCATAACCTAAACTTTGTGTAAAAAGTAGAGAAGAATGGAGTTAATACAAGAATGTACTAAGGATGACAACTATGCAAAAACATGCATTTAAAAGGGACATTTTTCTTGAAAATCATACATGATGCCTTTTTGTGAAATCTTTATAAAACCTTGATACAATAACATTTATATCATCCACATACTTTCTATGGACATATTCAAAGTCCAAATATCATATAAAATCACATATATAATTTAAGCCACATTTGAGGTCACTTTACTGGGAGCTCTTTTCACCTTATAGTGAACTATTTTCCTGTACAGTAAACTCCTTTTATTTCCAACTTCTTGACTTTCCCAAGTAATCCTTCTAGTGATACTTGGTGCAATGCATGAAGAATGTCCCATAGCACTATTCATGCTCAAGCTTCACCTTAAGACCACAAGGAAACCATACATACAACCTTTTAACTCAGCTCATGCATTCAAAGGACCATTTCATAAACAAAGCACACACTTTACATTATAACTCCATATTATACATATCATCAAATCATGTAGGTACTATCATATTTTCATGTAAGAGGACCATAAGCATATTCACATGCATTAGAACACCTTCCTAGGACTCCCTTAGATAGCTACTTGTGCAATGTCCAGGTGGGTTTATTACTTCCACCTATCCTAAGTATCTTCTCTTAGGTTATCCTAGTTAGGGTCCTTTACTTTACATTAACTCCATTGTCCATTTTACATTAGGGAAGCTAAGCCTTAACCGACACTAAGATCATAGGTGCTAAACATGAAATTTGGTGTTGTAGAGCCTTACACCAAAGGAAGGTGTTCTTACCTAGCCAAGGTAGAACATTAACACATGCTAGCATACTAAGTGAATTAACTTGCTAGATCTTTTGTGGCAAGCATAGTTATGGGACTTGGAGGTATATGAGGAAACCCTCTTTATACCAAGATGAGGCATTATGGTTATTCACTTATGGAAACCCTATTTATGCTTATTGAGGCATTGTGGTTATCCAACTCATGAGATTTATTGTAGACCTTCCTTCCCATATTGGGAAGGGGCATCACTCAAATTCAAGTTCACTCGGTTCTTAGCTAAGTTCCCTTTATTAAAAGCCTTTATTAAAATTACTTTATAAAATTAGGCTTTAGGAGATTGACTCCCTATATGCTTAGCTCATAGGTCATAGATGAGAGTTCATCAACCTAAATCATGTGAGAGACCCTTCCACATGGACATAACATATATCATTAGCATTATCTAGTTTAGGGTACCCTTGAGAACACCATTCAAGTTCCCTCTATTGAATAGATCATTTATATGTGAGCAATCCTTTCCCATGACACTTTAAAACCACACATGTTCATACTTTATTTCATTCATGCATAACTGTACATGTGTAACTAATATAAGCCATGCTTTCATATAAACACAATTAGATACTAGGTATAATCATACTTCATCATACCACATAATTCACATTATACCATATAAGACATGTTCATAACATACTCATGCATTCATATCCATGTACATAAGAGACCAAACCTAGGAACTATCCTATCAAAGTACACATGTGCAATGCATATACAAGGTCCCATACCCTTTCACATACTAGTACACCTATCAATTCATCCTAGTTAAGGAAACACATATCATACTTTCCTAGACATAAGCTTAACATGCATAGTAGTAGACACTAGTGAATATAAGAACAACCTTTCATTAGACACTATGATTCTATACTACTTGTAAGCATGCATGTAGAATGAGTGTGTGTGTGTGAATTGGTCAACATGATCACTTAATGGCTATCAACAACACATTAAGGCGTCCACCCTCTGAGGACCACAATACACTTTCAAACATAGAGAACACAACACACAATAGCATAGGAGATAAGTAGACTTCATATTACACTTAAGACTCCTAACTTTTGCTATTCATGCATTCACATAGGGGTACATAGGTAGGGTTCATCATTGCTTAATACTTCATTAATGGCAGCACTTACACATAAACCTAACATAATTATTCACATGCTCATGACAATGGTAACATAAGCTACATTAACAACAAGAGTAGAAGACTAGGAACAAGTGATACATATGGTGATCATCATAACCCCACACTCATATATTAATCAATTTGCCTTCAAAGCCATAGTCAACACATATATAATGGAAATAAAGTAAACACCGCCACCATAAGTGGACCATACCACACAATTCCATACAAGGCTTCATCAACTACAATAATATAGAAAAGTAGATAGGAAAAGCCATTCTTACCAATTCATCAACCTTTGATCATCATTGATCAATAAACCTTTTTCATCATCAATATATTATAGGGTAGTAGCTAAATATACATTTAAGAAATAAATAAACCATGTACAAGATCATACTACAATCTAATACAATACATCACATATATACTAGAAAGTAGAGAATTACAGATCATCAACTAATTTCCCCTAATATTTGTTACACCCTCAAAATGAGCTAGGTTGAGCTAGAGTCTAACACTTGTGTCATGATGTTTTAAAGTCATAAAATGGTTAATAATAATATTCTTAGTCAGTATATAAATTTTGGAAGTGTTTGGGGGTCAAAAGTCCAAGAACGTCCTAGACGTTCGGAAACTAGTCGAAGTTGAACTAGTGTGTCGTAGTGTTATGTAATGATGTTTTGGGGGATTTTTTGAAGGTGAAATTCAGTACCGAGGGTTCCTATGCATAGAGTGACATACAAAGGGTCGAAACGTCCGAGAATGATGCCTTGGGGACCATCAAAAGGGTCCCCAAAGAGGACCCAAACTTGGACTGCCAAGCTGCTGCACCAGCCTGTTTTAGCCAGTGGCTTCGCGTCGCAAAACTGACAGGCAGTAGGGCAAATATTTTCCCTATGACACGTGTCTGTCACAAACCAGTCTGTCTAATAATTTTCGAAAAATAATATTTGGAGGTGTCTTCTCGATGCGCAATAAAGTCCCAGATTTCGTTGCATCATTTTTAAGTCCAATTTGAGTTGGTTAATTTGTCCAATAACTGTAGGGGTCTTTTGGGTAATTTAGAGGTATATTATGAATGGTTATAGGAGCTATTTAAGACCCTAACCTCACCAATTAAATCTATACCCTCAACTCAAAACAAAAATCTCTCCATTCACTCTCTCCAAAACTCCATTGTTGAAGCTTTGAAACTCCAAGGAAGAAGATAGGATTCTCAAGTTTTTATCCATAAATCTTGTGGTATTTTTATCACAATTAAGGTATGGTTATTAATCCGTGAAATCTCTTTCTTCAAGGAGTCAAATTCCAATGATTTTATAAGATGATCAAAAACATGAATTGTCCAATTTCATAATCTATCCATGGGTTCTTGCATAAATGTTTTTGAATTAATGTTTTACAACTGAATTGATGTTAATGAAATTTTTTAAGGCTATAATTCTTATGAACCCATGCAAATCATACAATTCTTATATTGACTAACTTATGGGTTAAGTGATCTTGTCTCTATACGTATGAATTATAGAGTAATTTTCTATGGGCTATTGAATGATGTAAGAATTGTATTCAATTAATGTGTAATTGGTCTTAGATTGATAAATCTATATTGAATTTTTTTAGATTCATTGATTATTGTGATTTATGTATTTAATTGATGTTCATGGCCATGGGTAAGGGCTTTATGGTAATGAATTGGATGACTTAGCTACGGATTGAAGTGGTGAAATGGAGTGGTGGTATGCTGCCCTAATTCTCTTTATTTTATGTTAGGTAGAATTCAATAATATTGTTATTGGTATGGTCTACCTATGATGGCGGTCTTATGTGCTTTACTTTAACAACCCTAAAAATAGATATGATAAGTAATGCTAAATGTGTCATGAATGCCTACGATTAGACCAGGGTTCACACGGATTGATGCGAGTAGAACCAGACCTCGAAACCCTTGCTAAAGCCAAGCCAACTAACTTGGCAGTTAGTTCATCTTGGAAAGGTTGGGTCCAACCATGTATGGCTCTCGAATACGAAGTTTTACTCGAAGGAGTCTTTACCGGACTTAAAAAGGGGAAATCTTAGGTTTGGAGGGTCTAGGGGTAAAATGTTCTTTTTTACAGGCTAAGGGTAGTATTGTAATTACCCTAAATATATAATTAATTATTTAATTAATAAGGTGGAGGGGCATTTTGGGGAGAGAGGGCCGAAAATGAGCTCTTGAAGTGAAGTCTTGCTCCACCCGGGTTCGAACCTAGGTGGAAGCAATGAATAAAAGTGGTTTTTATTTAAGTTATTAAATTAATGTTATTAATTAATAATTATTATTCATTAGCTGATTTAAAATAAAATATAAATCAGATTTTTTTTATAATTAAACAAAACCTTATTGACTAAGTCCTAAACTAGACTCCTAAGCCTCATACAACTCCCACTCTCTCTCACGTCTATCTGTCAACTCTCACGTTCAATCTCTCTTATTTCTCTATGCCAAAAATAGTATTTAAGAACAGAAAAATAACCAAAGTTCTTCACACTTGAATAACTCACACGAAATCTCCATAAATCAAACATTAATCGCACGTTAGGCTAAGGGAAGTTGTCCGTCGAGTGGTGTTGATATTGAGGAGGCTTAGACATGATCTTGGGTGGAGTTTTTGGGCATCAAGTCGAGGGTTTAACATCAAAAAGGTATGGTTCTCTTCTCTCTTGGTCCCATTCCCAAGAGACCCCTTAAGGTTAAGATTATTCAGTCCGAAAACAAGGGTTGTTCCCCATTGCGTGTCCCTGTCACTAGCTCCCAGTGATTCGTAGGTTCAGTATGATTGTTGGCAGATTTAGGTGTATGTTGTGTTTTCGTGATGAATATGTTTATGTTTGTGTATTTGAAATCGTATGAATGACAACCTATGTGTTCCGAAACTTTGTGCATGTGTGTGCAAAAATGTGGCAGTGACTATGTGTTCTCGGCTTGAGGCTCCAAAATTGATAATGTTATGGTTGTTATTTTACGTGCATAAACCTATGTAAATCGTGATGTTCATTAAAATGGAAGTGTGGATGATTTGAGTATCAATCATTTGGCTAAACAAATCTATGAAAAATGCACCCCAAAACGTGTTAAATGATCTATGAATTTCCCAAAGAGTTCAAGTGAAAATGTTGGTGAAATTGAGCTGAAAAATGACAAAATTTCCAGCAAACTTACAAGTTTAGTTAAGGCTAAATGTAGATGAACAAATCTGGAAAATTAATTGAGTGAAAAATAAGGTGAGGTCACCAGGATTCGAACCCGCGACCTCACCCGTATGATGCCTTAAAATCGCAAAAAGGGAAATGGGGGTCAAGGGGAATCGATCTCGGGTGTGCTGGCTGAAAAGTAAAGTACAAGAAAATTAATAAAATAAAATGTGAGGCATGGGAATCGAACCCACGACCTCTAGGAAGCGAATGAGAGTCAAACAAAAATGAAGGAAAAAGAAATGTCAGGAGTGGGAATCGAACCCACGACTTCAAGGCAGAGAAGGATAGTAAAGGAGAAAGGGAAAATAAAAAGAAAAGAAATGTGAGGCATGGGATTCGAACCCACGACCTCAAGGCGGTGAAGGGAGTTAAGAGAAAAATGAAGATAAAAGAATTGTGAGGCGTAGGAATTGAACCCACGACCTCTAGGCAGGGTAGGCGAAGTAAAAGAAAAAAAAATAAAGAGAGGCTGTGGGGGTTTGATCCCCCAACCTCATGGTTAACTCGAAATAGACAAGGAAAATAAATAAATAAAATGTTGGGGCTCGATCTAGGTCCCAATGTCATGTGGACCGAAATTAAATACAAAGAAACATGTGAAGTGTTGTCCAAGGGATTCAAAACCGGGTTTCCTTGCCCCAAATTCCGTATTCATACATAAGTCATACGTGAATTAAATTTTCAAGAATAATGTCGCCTACTTAGATCAAAATCGAGATCTTGACATACATACAAGATGTATAAGTCTTGTACTACATAATCTTAGGAAGATATGAATCACTTAAACAAACTATGAATGAACCCTCATGGCTTGTATGTATAGACCCATAAGTCTAGCATACGTTTAAAAATAAGTGAACCTAAGATGTATGTAATGAAATGATGTAACCCTAGAAGGGTTAAGTACGACTATAAAATACACTAAATGGCCAAGAGCATTGGCATACGTTGAAATGATTATTATGTAATGAAATGATGAAACCCTATAAGGGTTAAGTAAGAGTGCGAAACACATAACTGGCCAAGTGCATTGGCATATGATGAGATGAACATTCACGTAAAAAGGGGTGAGTAATTATGAAGAGCAAATGTGCTAATGTTAATGAATGTGGTGACAACATCATATGAGGCTAATGTAAAAGATGAGAATAATCTCAAATGAGCCTAAGTAAATGTTACCAAAACGTACTCACCTATGAGAGTGTAAAGTTAATGAAGAGACCAGTCTCTATGAACACTCTAATGAAAGTATTGAGATTAACACACTTAATACTAATGATGAGATGAGAAATCATCTATTGAGCTATGATGTCCTCATACTAGAATCCATCTTCCATGACGTATGAGTTGAATGTAATGGAACTTTATACTGAGCACCGATAGACTAGCTATGAGCGGTGATGCCTTCTTTCGGGAAAGGCGGAGGTTCACGTAACTCTCATGAGATGAGACTGTCCGGCATGCCAGGTATGGGTCTACTTATATCTCCTAGTCATTGAACCTATACTGCCAATATAGGGATCAGGCGGGGTTAAATTCCCATGTACGCTAGCATGTTTTGGGTCACTTTGGCCGGTGATTCCACCTTTTTTCGGTGTGGGGGAGACACTAGATTTCATGATGCTCACATCATCTATGTCGGTTAAATTTAAAGTTCCCAATAAATGAATGAGGCCAGCCTCAAATGATTCACATAATCAAATGAACGATACCAAAGGTGTTAGGATAGGATAATCAAGAGGTGAGCTAGACTCAAGTAATGACACTAGGTTATTCTTGATCATTCCACAGCAAACCCGATGAGAGTCTTAAACTACATCCTAGGTATAGCTGGTGTTTACACTAGGTTATGAATGAATGAAATGAAGTACGTATGAATGAATAAATCAGACTCTGTGTTTGCTAAGGAAGACTCCCTAGTTGAGGTCCCATTTGTTGAGCCCTCATTTTGGAAAGTCTTAATGTCAAGTCCATGATTCCAAGGTCTTATGGAATATGAATGAATGATATGAAAGATGTTATGTGCTATATACAATATGATATGTGCTATGTGTAAGATGTTATGTGTTGTTTGCAATATGATAAGTATGATGATGCATGTTACTCTCATGGCATGACTTTCCTAATCCAAATTTGGAAAGTTCACTAATTTTCCTAATCCCAATTTGGCAAGTCCACTGACTTGACTTTTCATAATCATGTTGTTAGGAAAGAACTATTCTTACTCATGCATGCCTTGGTGTGTGCTTGCATATACCCATACTTAGTACAAGTGTGTACTAATCCCATACAACTCTATATTTTTAGGTGCAGGCACAGGTGGACGCCAGAGCTTACATGTTGACGTTGCAGCTATCCGGACGTGGAGCTTTCATCCGGACTTAGTAGGGCCTCATGATTTCGAGGATGTCTACCGTTATTATCTAGCTTAGATGTAGGCTTTATCTAGTGGAGCATGTTCCACTAGTGTTTCTTTCAACTTTTTGTTCAGACTTTGTATTGGTGCCGTTTTGGCAAAAATACGTTTAATGAAATTATGAACTGTTTCTTTCATTTGATTATCTCTATTAGATGGTTGATTTGTGAACGCCTATGATGTTAAGTTTAAAATGTTTAGCATGAAATAAGAAAACTAAAAGTTCAAATTTTCCGCTAAAATTAACCTAGATGAAGTAAGAATGACGTATGTAGGCTTGTCTGTGACCTTTGAGAGGTCAACGACGCCGGTCTCGTCTAGGGTCTAGATTCCAGTTGTGATATTTACTTCCAATTGATGTGGCCTTGTCGGTGTTACTTTATGTATTATAATGAGCATTGCCTTGTCGGAACTACTTGAAGTATTATGATGATTGGAGTAATTGATTATGTGAAGTATGATGGTTATATTGATGATGTTATAGTAATGTATAGGATGACATAAAGATGATAAGGGTCATTCCTAATTGCTTCAAACAATGATATGCTATAAGTAATAAATTAAAGTATGTTGTGTCTTGTTTTGGTAGACTTGTGTCCCTTACTTGATACATGCATATGATAAATATGAAAATCTTGACTTAGTAGGCCTAGGCACCTTTGTCTTGTATGTGTATGGATGAATTTTGAATGAAAGTCTAGGATCGGTAGACCTAAGATGGTGCCCTTGTAACCAAGACTATTATGTGGAACCTTCTATATATAGAGAAGGTTAAGAATGATCTATCCTTATAGACCATTGAGTGGCATCCCTAGTGGACCCATCTTTTGAAGGTGAATTATGACTAGGTAATGCTAAGAGATGTTACATTTTCATATGCTTCTTTATATTGAATTTACTCTATGAGAACAAAGGCTAGCATCGAGTGAATATGTTATGGTTTGTATCTCTACTTAAGAAGGAGACTAGAGTAAAATGTACCACTACTTGATAATGAGACTAGAGTACATAAAAGACCTTGATATTCCTTAACCATGTGCCTACATGGGATGTGTCCTAGTTCTACCGTTGGCAAATAGAACACCCTCCACCGGAGTAGGTTTATGACTCCGGATTCCATGCCTAGCTAGTATGGTCTATGTCGGCTATTTCCTATTCTAATCATGTGGGATACATGCTAGTGTTGGATAAGTACTAGGAAGTTTAGGTAGTGGAATGCGACGTTATCTTGACATTGCACGACTAGACTTTGAAGATGTTAGTATGTGAGTTGCTAGGTCTTCCAAGACCATTATGTGAAGTGTATAATGAATGAAATTTCTTCTAATTGTCTTAATGAATGATCATGACTTTAGCTAATGTATGTTGAATAAAATGTTCTCTATCTAGGGTAGCTTTGAAGGTGCCTTAGGTAAGCTTGAAGAGGGTGTATGAGCGGTGTCTTCTTCTCCTACTTAGGTGAATCTTAGAGTAGCCTTAGGTGGGGAGTTAATTAAAGGAAAAGGAAACAATCTTATCTTAGGTAGTCTTAAGGATAATTTAGGTGTTCTTAGAGAGGGTGTCTGTGCGGTCTATATTCGTTTAACTTAAGTGAGTCTTAGGATAACCTTTTGTGAGAGGGTTGCAAGCTAAAATAGGTTACTGTAAAGTTGAACTTAGTTCACTGTAAAGTGACATAGTTCACTGTAATATTCTTAATTATTTGATAAAAGGCTTATGTGATACCTTATATGTTTATAAGGTGTTAAATGTTGTTCTTATGCTTATACTATGATATTTTAATAAAAAAGGGCATGATTTTTACAAATGTCCGTTTATCATGATTTTATGTATTATGTCAGTACAAGTGTTTGTACTGATTCCATACATTTTGTCTATCTCTAAAGGTGTAGGCGGCGTTTGAGAGGAGTCTCGAAGTTGAAGCTTGGATTAGTGTTCATTCAAGTATAGAGGTTGTATGTCCTCACTAGATTTGAGGACATCTTGATGTTTAGATTTCCTTATTGAAGTATTGTAATAGACTTAGCTGTTTTCTATATGTTGATGTATGGTCCGTGTCCTAATATATTAGTATGTCTAAGATGGTGACTTTTAGACTTATCCTTTCATTATGTTTTTCTATAAAAGAGATATTTTGAAGTATTCTTATTTCATATGAAAAGTTTTAATTCCGCACTACTTTTCATACATGTATGCAATGAATGGTAAGAAAGGGCTTCTCTTAGACCTCCAAGAGGTCGACGACGCCGTGTTTCGATTCAAGAATGCCCTAACTTCTACGGGGTACTCTTGGGTCGTGAGAAACTTGGTATTAGAGAATAAGGTTATGAAGTAGTACTTAGGAATGGAAAAGTCTAAAAAAGCACGTCTAGTAAAGTCTTGACCATCGGTGTGAGTCGCGACACATCTATGGGCGAGAGGCTATAGGACGATAGAGTTTCCCTTCTTTTCTACTCCTATGTCGTGTTGTAGAGACTAAATGTTTTGAGTGTACTTTTCTTATGGTTTTCCTTGTGTTTCTAGGAGGATGAATACGAGGAGGACATCGTCTAGCAGGGTTGAGGAGAATGATGTGAATGAGGGACTTCATCCCCAAGGTGGACATGTGCCACAAGTTGAGCAAGTTACTCAAGGTGTTCAAGGTGATCAAAGTAATCAAGTCCCTATTGTGGAAGAAGGTAATGAGGTTCCGGTGGTTTACCCGGAAATGGCTAATGGGGAGATTAGAGAGGCTCTCCTTACCCTATCCCGAGCTATGACAACTCAAGTGAATAGAGACATTGGTCCTAGGGTTAATGCTATGGAGAGTACTATGACCTCTAGATTGAGGGACTTTGTGAGGATGAATCCTCATATCTTCTTTCGTTGTAAGGTAGGAGAAGATCCCCAAGCTTTCTTGGATGAGGTGTATAAGATAGTCCAGGCTATGGGAGTGACTTCTAGGGAGAAAGCGGAGTTAGCTTCGTTTCAATTGAAAGATGTTGCTCAAGTATTGTTTACTAAATGGAAGGATAGTAGACCGGTTGAATCGGGTCCGTTAGAGTGGGAACAATTTAAGGAAGCATTCTTTTAAAGGTACTTTCCCCGTGAGAAGAGGGAGGTTAAGATTGAGGAATTCATAAACCTTAGGCAAGGTAGCATGAGTGTTGAGGAGTATTCCTGAAAGTTTATCCTATTGTCTAAGTATGCTCCATCTTTGGTGTCTAACCCTAGGGATGAGATGAGTAGGTTCTTGACCGGTGTTTCGGATTTGGTGAAGGAAGAGTTTCGTACAGCCATGCTCCATGGTGATATGAATCTATCTAGGCTTATGGTGTATGCTCAATCCGTTGAAAAGTCTAAACTTGGGAGGAGAAGTAGAGATGCTAAGAGGGGAGGAATCGATGGGCAAGTTCAACATAAGTGTAAGAAGAGGACTCCAAATCAAGATGGTTCTAGTGCTCCTCAGTATAAATATGAGAGAGGTGGTGGTTCCCAAGTTGTAAATCCTACTTGTGCTACTTGTGGGAAGAGGCACTTTGAGAAGTGTGTAGCCGGTACTGGTGGGTGCGTTGTTTGTGGGAAGGATGATCACAAGGTGAGAGATTGTCCTGTTGTTGCGGCTAGAGGAAGAGAGTCTAAGAAAGTGCATCCTAATGTTCCGGAAGGTGGTGCTCCAAAGAGGAATTGCTTCTATGCTCTCCGAGCCAAAGGAACAAAACCGGATGACGATAATGATGCCGGTAGGTTATAGTTTTCTCTCTTTATTTATATGAATTCCTTCTAAGTGGGGGAGTGTGGTGAGTAGTATAATGGTGAATTGTTGTCTCATCTCTTCTTTTCAATTCAAGCCTGAGAAATAGAATGTCATAGTAGCATGTTGCATGTTGCATTGTGTTTAGGAGTCTAGTTGAAATTGAATTTCCTTGATTCCTTGCATTGTGCATTTCATGAAGTTATGATTATGTTTTAAAGTGAGTTTATATGGTTTTATCTCACATGTTGTCATGATTCAATCATAAATTGCTTAACGGCAGAATTTTTGGAAAATCTAGCATGTGTTACTGTAAAAAAATTTGTGTTCACTGTAAGGATTTTGAAAATTTGACTAAATTGTTCTTTCATGAAAAATGGTTATAATGTGTATAGAACTGATGTATATGAGCATGATATAAAGCGGAGAAGGAAGTTCCTCCTATATGAAATGAAAATGTGAGTCTTATTGCAAGATAAGTTGTAGAAGTAGTTCTATCTTCTTGTTGTGTTTGAGTCTCTTAAAGTATGTGAAATTGATGTCTTTCTTACATGTGTGTATTGTGTATTGTATGGTATGGTTATGATCTGCTAGTCTTTGAGTCTTAACTCTTAAAAAACTTCAAAGTATAGCAAGTGTCATTTGAGGACGAATGTTTTCCAAGTGGGGGAGTATTGTTAAACCCTCAAAATGAGCTAGGTTGAGCTAGAGCCTAATAATATTTTAAAGTCATAAAATGGTTAATAATAATGTTCTTAGTCAGTATATAAAGTTTGGAAGTGTTTGGGGGTCAAACGTCCAAGAACGTCCTAGGCATTCAGAAACTAGTCGAAGTTGAACTAGTGTGTCTTAGTGTTTTGTAGTGATGTTTTGGTGGATGGTTTGAAAGTGTAATTCAGTACAAAGGGTTCCTAAGTGTAGCCTGAAATATAAAGGGTTGAAACGTCCGAGAACGACGCCTCGGGGACCATCAAAAGGGTCCCCAAGGAGGACCCAAACTTGGACTGCCAAGCTGCCGCGCCAGCCTGTTTTAGGCACTGGCTGCGCGTCGCGCAGCTGACACGCAGTAGGTAAAATATTTTCCCTATGATGTGGGGCTGTAACAAACCATTATGTCCAAGAATTTTCGAAAAATAAGATTTGGAGGTGTCTCCTCGACGCGCAGTAAAGTACCAGATTTCGTTGCATCATTTTTAAGTCAAATTTGAGTTGTTTAATTTGTCCAATAAATGAATGGGTCTTTTGGGTAATTTAGGGGTATATTATAGACGGTTATAGGACCTATTTAAACCCCTAACTTCACCAATTAAATCTAAACCCTAAACTCAAAACAAAAACCTCTCCATTCATTCTCTCCAAAACCCCATTGTTGAAGCTTTGAAGCTCCAAGGAAGAAGATAGGATTCTCAAGTGTTTCTCCATCAATCTTGTGGGATTTTCATCACAATTAAGGTATGGTTATTCATCCTTGAAATTTCTTTCTTCAAGGAGTCAATTCCAATGATTTTCAAAGATGATCAAAAACATGAATTGTCCAATTTCATAATAAATCCGTGGGTTCTTGCATAAATGGTTTTGAATCAATGTTTTGGAATTGAATTGATGTTAATGCAATGTTTTAAAGCTATAATTCTTATGAACCCATGCAAACCATGAAATTCTTATTTTCACTAACTTATGGGTTATGTGATTTTGTCTCTATGCTTATGAATTATAGAGTAGTTTTCTATGGGCTATTCAATGATGTAAAAATTGTATTCAATTAATGTTTAATTGGTCATAGATTGATAAATCTATATTGAATTGGTTTAGATTCATTGATTATTGTGATTTATGTATTGAATTGATGTTCATGGCCATGGGTAAGGGCCTTATGATATTGAATTGGATGACTTAGCTACGGATTGAAGTGGTGAGAATGGAGTGGTGGTACGCTGCCCTAATTCTCTTTATTTTATGATAGGTAGACTTCAATTATATTGTTATTGGTATGGTCCATCTATGTTGGCGGTGTCATCTGCTTTACTTACAATTGATGTGGCCTTGTCGGCGTTACTTTTTGTATTATAATGATCATGGACTTGTCGGAACTACTTGAAGTATTATGATGATTGGAGTAATTGATTATGTGAAGTATGATCATATCTATCTACATGTGATTAAGTGAAAGTATGTGTTCTTTTATTGATATTAGGTGATCATGTTAGACTATGACTATGTCCTTATGTGTGTAGTCTTAGAGTTGATGCATGATTGTTCCTACTTGGCTATATGAGTCTATGATGGTTATATTGATGATGTTATAGTAATGTATAAGATGATATAAAGATGATAACAGTTATTCCTAAGTGCTTCAAACAATGATATGCTATAAGTAATAAAGTAAAGTATGTTGTGTCTTGTTTTGGTAGACTTATGTCCCTTACTTGATACATGTATATGATGAATATGAACATCTTGACTTACTATTCTTAGGAACCTTTGTCTTGTATGTTTATGGATGAATGTTGAATGAAAGTCTAGGATCGGTAGACCTAAGATGTTGCCCTTCTAAGCATGACTATTATGTGAAACCTTCTATATATAGAGAATGTTAAGAATGAGCTATCCTTATAGACCATTGAGTGGCAGCCCTAGTGGACCTATCTTGGTTAAGTGCTTTATTACTAGGTAATGACTAAGAGATGTTACCTTTTCATATGATCCTTTATATTGAATTTACTCTATGAGAACAAAGGTTATCACCGAGTGAATATGTTATGGTTTATAGATCTACTTAAGAAGGAGACTCGATTACAATGTACCTCTACTTGAGAATGAGACTAGAGTACATAAAAGACCTTGATATTCCTTAACCATGTGCCTACACGGGATGTGTCCTAGTTCTACCCTTGGCAAGTAGAACACCCTCCAGCGGAGTAGGTTTATGACTCCGGATTCCATGCCTAGCTAGTATGGCCTATGTCAGTTATTGCTTATTCTCATAATGTGGGATACATGCTAGTGTTGGATAAGTACTAGGAAGTTTAGGTAGTGGATGGGACGCTATCTAGACATTTCATGACTAGACTTTGAAGATGTTAGTATGTGAGTTCCTAGGTCTTCCAAGACCATTATGTGAAGTGTATAATGAATGAAATGCCTTCTAATTGACTTAATGAATGATCATGACTTTAGCTTATGTATGATGAATAGAATGTGCTATATCTAGGGTAGCTTTGAGGGTTGCTTAGGTAAGCTTGAAGAGGGTGTATGGGGGGTCTCTTCTTGTCCTACTTAGGTGAATCTTAGAGTAGCCTTAGGTGGGGAGTTAATGAAAGGAAAAGGGAACAATCTTATCTTAGGTAGTCTTAAGGATCATTGAGGTGTGCTTAGAGAGATTGTATGGGTGGACTCTCTTTGTTTCACTTAAGTGAGTCTTAGGATAACCTTTGGTGAGAGGGTTGCAAGCTAAAAGAGGTTACCGTGAAGTTGAACTTAGTTCACTGTAAAGAGACATAGTTCACTGTAATATTCTTAACTATTTGTTAAAATGCTTATGTGATACCTAATATGTTTCTAAGGTGTTAAATGTTGTTCTTATGCTTATACTATAATATTTTAATCAAAAAGAGCATTATTTATACAAATTTCCGTTTATCATGAATTTATGCATTATGTCATACTTAGTACAAGTGTTTGTACTAATTCCATACATTTTGTCTATCTCTGAATGTGTAGGTGGCGTTTGAGAGGAGTCTTGATGTTGAAGCTTGGATTAGTGTTCATTCAAGTAAATAGTTGGTACGACCCAAAAGCACCCCCTAGAAGTTAGGGTAAAACCTTCGAAATGTGACCGGGCGTACATGACCTTTTGGGGTCTCGTACAAGCCCTCTAACTAGCATTCATAACATAAAGCATGAAAAGTAGTGCGGAATTAAAACTTTTCACGATAATAATAATAAAAGTAATATTTCATAAATACTAGGAAATCTTATCGTCACAAGCCAACTTAAAGACACAATTTAGAATCTTAGGGACACGACCCTTTACAATAAAAAGGAAATACAATTAAGTCTTAGTAAAGAAACTAGGAAACATAAACTATGTCCAAGAATAAATGAGGACATAAAATATTCTTGAGAGATAGAATTCCCAAGATTTAACTCCGATCCTCCAAAAGGCTTCCAACCTATACTCATAAGGTATATAAAAGTATGGGGTTAGTACAAACAATGTACTAAGTATGTCATATGCAAAAACATGCAAAAAGGAACATTTTAGTAAAATAACCTTTCATGCAATTTAAATATAACATTCATGAATTTAGAAGCAAATCAACATAAGGACCATCATATAGAAGTTAAGGAATAACTCACATAATTTTGAACCAAAAGAACACTTTACAGTAACTTTACCAAAACTTACAGTAAAATTGAATAAGCATTACAGTGAACATTTTGAATTCTTACAATGAAGACCTTACAGTGAATGGCATGGTCCAACTCATATGAACTCTTTTTCCTTTGAAGTTTCCCTAACCCAAGTTTATCCTAAAACTCCCTAAGGTGATCCAAGAAGGGATCTTCATTACACCTCTCTTCAAAGCACACCAAAGCGACCCTTAAAGCCACCGAATCTTAGGCTTACTTCGTTGGAAATCAAATCCATGCCCTTGGGTAACATATGCAAAACACTCATGGAAATATAGGTCACACTATGTGCAATGTGAGAGTAGCATCCCATACTACCACTCCCACTTAGTGCTCCTAATGGATTCCATTTACAGAAGTACTCCACAATAATCATCCATAACACCACACCATAATACTCATTCATACGGATTTCATGAAAGTACTCTTCTCCCATAGTAGGTATAGGTCACACCAAGAGCAATGTGAGAATAGCATCCCATACTACTACTCCCACTTAGTGCTCCTACTAGGTAACTAATGTGGATCGAAATCTTCACGACATACATACACAATATCAATAATATACAAGTTAATTAGTTTCAAATCAATTCTTTTGTGGGAGTTAGATTAACCGACAAACACCATGAGAGCTAGACATGGAATCCCGATATTAACCCCTATCGGATGAGGGATCCTTACTTGCCTAGTGTAAGGTCATGCTTCTTAGCGTTTACATGGCTTTTCCAATAGCTACACCTATGCGGGTACATAGTTAAGGGATAAGGAGATTGCTACTAAGTAACTCACTCTATACTAATGAGGAGTACTCATCTCAAAAGGTACTTTGGATTACAACATCTCAACTCAAGAAGTGTAGTCCACCTCCCCTTCATATCCTCTCGGTTCTAGGCATAAATCCCCACGGATTTCTCAACATAATAGTCTATCTTAGAAAGCTCACTATTAATTGAGAGGTTTCTACTAGACACTACATCTCAACTCACGAAGTGTGTCCACCTCAAGATTCCCCTTTTTACTCAACTTGGCATAATACATTCTTTAAAGTGTTTGTATGTGTACATGTGCACACCTTGCATATAAGCATCATTTGATTCTCATCAAGTTCTACACATACTTTAACCTTGATTAATTAAGTTACACACTCTACATGCTTCTCATAATCATATACTTCATTTAGACATAAACTAGGTCAAACATGCAATTCAAGCTACACCAGACACAATACAAGACCCATTTACAATATCTCTTCATTCCACATATTAGACCTTCAAGATTACATATTCAAAACATACTAAATAACATCAAGTTCATCAATTAGCACCGCCATCCATAAGATGGACCATACCACTCAATTTCAACTCATTATAAGAACTATATAATGAAAGCAACTCAGCATCAAATCAAACCATCATCACTCATAAGCAATTTATCATTATTTCACCGTATTAAGGCCCTTAGGGCAGTAGCTACACCAAAATGACAAATACAAGAAGACCCAAGTTCATACCCTACTCAAATCATGCTCACATAACCCATTAAACCAATATAAATACATTTAAACCATTAGAACTTAAATAAAAGAAGACCCATACTAGAAATCAAACTTAGAAGAAGTTTGATTTTAGAAACCCCTTTGAAAACCTTTTTGGAAGATGGCTTCTTGAATGAAAAGTTATTAAATAATGGATACCATACCTTTAAGAGAAGGAAACCCACTAATTTTGGTGAAGAAACACGTGCAAAGCAGCCCTACTTTCCCTCCTTGAGTCTTGGCTTCAATGGTGACTTTGAGAGAGTTTTCTTTTTAGAGAGAGAGTTTGAATGTTGAAGTGAGGGTCTTGTCTAGGTATAGTTTTTAAACTATTTTAATGTAGCCTAAAAACACTAAAATTATCCACCTAGGGTCTTAAAATAGTTGGGGTGTATTTACATAAAACAACCCAAGTTGGCAGCAACTTCACAGACTCGCAGGCCCTCACAGACGAGACCTTCACCAACGGACCGTCTGTGCATCAACGGACCGTTGGTAGGGTCTCATGGGTGGATACTCACTCCAACATGGAGCCTGTACATCAAGAACTTCTGGTACAATCTACGCCCTAGGTTGCCGGACCGTTGATTGACCAACGGACCGTCCTTAGGGTCGTTGATGTCCACTGCTTTTTGGCAGTTTTGCCCAAGTCTTGGGCCCTTCATCTTGGGCCCCTTGTGGGTCTTAGGTGGGGTCGTTTCTGGACGTTAAACCCCTAAACTAAGTTGTATAGGTATTAGGAACATCCCACCTTATTTTCAAGGAAAACGAACACGTAAAACTCATCCAAACACAACGAGACACACAAGTACATTCTAAGGCATACCTTTCGAACGTCATGGACGTTCTTGGTCGATTGAAATCAAAACTTAACCAAACTTCACACACTGCCTAAGGACACTAAAATAACTCAGTTTAACTTAAAATCAACTCAAGAAACAACCATGAGTCTCTAGTTCACCATAGTTTATTTTGGGGCGTTATATTCTCCCCCACTTTGAATAACATTTGTTCTCGAATGACACTTAAATTTTTAAGAACAACAAGGACACACTTAGCATCACATAATACACTTAGATAATGATAAAAACATCAACAATCAAAGCATCAACTAGCAAGGAACATCATTTCACACTTTCAACACTTAGCAACATAGGCAACTTTTGCCAAACTTCACAAAGTCAAAACTCAATCTTAAACTTCTTTTATGGAGGAACTACCTTATCCAACATTAAACATGCTTATATACCATACTTTTACACACATTGAAACTTCAATTAAAGACAAAACAATTTTCTTCAAAAAATCAAAATTCTACAGTGAAGTCCACTGTGTTCACTGCCAAGCTACCAAAATTTTTCGAAAATTCATTCTTTGAGCAATTCATCAAGATGACACGATCATATGAACTATTAAACCACATAAACGCATTTCATAAAACAAAAGCAACAATAACAAAGAGTTAAAACTTACCAAAACCATCAATCCGGATTAATTATCCGTCCTAGCCCCCATCCCATAGGAAGGGTTCTTCTTGGGAGCATTAAGATCTAGGGAAGCTTGATTGACATCTTTACCTCTTGATTTGAGGTTTTGGCAGTCCCTCATCTTGTGGCCCTTATTACTACATGCAAAACAACCATCCGTACCGGCAAGACACTTACCCCCATGTTGCTTGCCACAAGTAAGGAACCTAGCCCTTTTTTTAGGAATGGCCACCACATTGGGAATGTTGATTTGGAGCCCTATCCTTGTTTCCCATGGAATAATCTTGGGGATAAAACCTCTTCTTAGGCTTTTGGTGACTACAATTATCCGACCTAGGTCTCTTACCCTCTTGCCTTATCTCCCTAATTTTGGACTCCTCAATTTATTGCGCATAAACCATGAGCCTAGAGATATCCATATCATTAAGAAGCATTGACGTACGTCACTCTTTCTCCACCAAGCTAGATACGCCCATCACAAACTTGTTCATCCTAGCCCCAGGGTTGGCTACCATGGTTGGGGCATGCTTAGAGAGTTGGGTGAATTTGATAGAGTACTCTTGCACACTCATTCCCCCTAGACGAAGGTTCATGAATTCAACCATCTTCTTCTCCCTCCACTATAAAGGAAAGAACCTATCTAGGAAAGCCTCTTTGAATTCCTCCCAATTAACCGTACCTCTTTCTAAGGGTCTCTCACCCCTCCATTGCTCATACCACACTTGAGACACCTCCTTAAGTTGGTAAGCGGCTAACTCCGCTTTTTCCCTATGGGTCACACCCATAGGATCTACCACCTTGAAAACCTCATCTATGAAGACTTGTGGATCTTCATCCACCTTAGTGCCATGAAAGGTAGGAGGGTTCATCCTCATGAAATTCCGAATTCTAGAAGCGGGAGTACTAGCATTTAGTTGGGGCCTATCTCCTTGGTGAGCTTGGCCCAAAAAGTGATTTTTGACAACATGAGCTTGAGCCATCATGAGTTGGTTCAAGTTCATTAGGCAGCCCTCAACTCGGAATTAGTCATATCACCCTCAACAAAAGGAGCTTGAGGTATATGAGGCACTTGAGGCCCTTGAGGTTCCAGAGGCACTTGAGGTTCTTGAAGGGGAACCTCCACATTTTCTTCCTCCTATAGGCCAACAATAGGAACTTGGTTACGGAGAGGGATCCTATCATTAGCTACACCACCGTCCTACCTTCTAGCAGTCAATTTTTCGTATTCATGTCCTAAACACACAAAGAGAAGAGATTAAGAAAACACACCTTATAAACTCAACTCTAAGGCACGATACTATAATAGAGAAGAAAGTGAAACTTCTAGCATCCAATAGCCTCTTGTCCATGGATGTGTCGCGACTCACACCAATGACCAAGATACTATGAGATGTGGCTTGTAAGACTTTTGGACCTTAAACTATTTCTCAAAATCTTATGCTCTGATACCAAGTCTGTCACGACCCGAAAGCACCCCCTAGAAGTTAGGGGAAAATCTTCGAATCATGACCTGGCGTACTTGACCATTTGGGGTCTCGTAAAAGCCCTTAACTAACATTCATAACATAAAGCATGAAAAGTAGTGCGGAATTAAAAAATTTCACGATAATAATAATAAAAGAAGTATTTCATAAATACTAGTAAATCTTATCGTCACAAGCCAACTTAAAGACACAACTTAGAATCTTAGGGACATGGCTCTTTACAATAAAAAGGAAATACAGTTAAATCTTAGTAAAGAAACTAGGAAACATAAACTATGTCCTCGAATATATGAGGACATACCAAATTCTTGAGAGATTGAATTTCCAAGCTTCAACTCCGATCCTCCAAAAGGCTTCCAACCTATACTCATAAGGTATATAATAGTATGGGGATAGTACAAACAATGTACTAAGTATGGCATATGTAAAAATATGCTAAAAGGGACATTTTAGTAAAATAACCTTATATCCAATTTAAATATAACATTCTTGAATTTAGAAGCAAATCAACATAAGGACCATCATTTAGAACTTAAGGAATAACTCACATAACTTTGAACTAAAAGAACACTTTACAGTAACTTTACTAAAACTTATAGTAAAATTGAATAAGCATTACAGTGAACATTTTGAATCATCACAATGAAGACCTTACAGTAAATGGCACGGTCCAAGTCATATGAACTCTTTTTCCTTTGAAGTTTCCCTAACCCAAGGTCATACTAAGACTCCCTAAGGTGATCCAAGAAGGGATCTTCATTACACCTCTCTTCAAAGCACACCAAAGCGACCCTTAAAACCACCAAATCTTAGGCTTACTTCGTTGGAAATCAAATCCACGCCCTAGGCTAACATATGCAAAAAAACTCATGGAAATATAGGTCACACTAAGTGCAATGTGAGAGTAGCATCCCATACTACCACTCCCACTTAGTGCTCCTAATGGATTCTATTTACTCAAGTACTCCACAATAATCATCCATAACACCACACCATAATACTCATTCACACAGATTTCATGAAAGTACTCTTCTCCCATAGTAGGTATAGGTCACACAAAGTACAATGTGAGAATAGCATCCCATACTACTACTCCCACTTAGTCCTCCTACTAGGTAACTAATGTGGATCGAGCATTTCACGACATACATACACAATATAAACAATATACAAGTTAACTAGTTTCAAATCAATTCTTTTGTGTGAGTTAGCATAACCGACATAGACCATGAGAGCTAGACATGGACTCCCGATATTAACCCCTATCGGATGAGAGATCCTTACTTTCCTAGTGTAAGGTCATGCTTCTTAGCATTTACATGGCTTTTCCAATAGTTACACCTATGTGGGCACATAGTTAAGGGATAAGGAGATTGCAACTAAGTTACTCATTCTCTACTAACGAGGAGTACTTATCTCAAGAGGTACTTTGGATTACAACATCTCAACTCACGAAGTGTAGTCCACCTCCCCTTCACATCCTCTCGGTGCTAGGTATAACTCCCCACGGATTTCTCAACATAATAGTCTATCTTAGAAAGCTCACTAGGAATGGAGAGGTTGCTACTAGACACTACATGTCAACTCACGAAGTGTGTCCACCTCAAGATGCCCCTTTTTACTAAACTTGGCATAATACATTCTTTAAAGTGTGTGAATGTACATGTGCACACCTTGAATATAAGCATCATTTCATTCTCATAAAGTTCTACACATACTTTAACCTTGATTCATCAAGTTACACACTCTACATGCTTCTCATAATCATATACTTTATTTAGACATAAACTAGGTCAAACATGCAATTCAAGCTACACCAGACAATACAAGACCCATTTCCAATATCTCTTCATTCCACATATTAGACCTTCAAGATTACATATTCAAAACATACTAAATAACATCAAGTTCATTAATTAGCACCGCCATCCATAAGATGGACCATGCCACTCAACATCAATTCATAATAAGAACTATATTATGAAAGCAACTCCACATCAAATCAAACCATCATCACTCATAAGAAATTTATCCATATTTAACAATATTAAGGCCCTTAGGGCAGTAGCTACACCAACATGACAAATACAAGAAGACCCAAGTTCATACCCTACTCAAATCACGCTCACATAACTCATTTTCAAGCCAAAAGTTGAAGTATGCATAAACAAGAGTTTGATGGAGTTTTAACATCCAAATAATCAATTCAAACAAATATAAATACATTTAAACCATTAGAACTTAAATACAAGAAGAACCATACTACAAATCAAAGTTAGAAGAAGTTTGAGTTTAGAAACCCCTTTGAAAACCTTTTTGGAAGTTGGCTTCTTGAATGAAAAGATATTCAAGAATGGATACCATAACTTTAAGATAAGGAAACCCATTAATTTTGGTGAAGAAACACGTCCAAATCAGCCCTCCTTTCCCTCCTTGAGTCTTGGCTTCAATAATGACTTTCAGAGAGTGTTCTTTTTACAGAGAGAGTTTGAATGTTGAAGTGAGGGTCTTGTATAGGTATACGGTTTAAAACTATTTTAATATAACCTAAAAAGACTAAAATTATCCACCTAGGGTCTTAAATGCCTTGGGGTGTATTTACATAAAACACCCCAAGTTGGCACCAACTTCACAGACTCGCAGGCCCTCACAGACGAGACCTTCACCAACGGACAGTCTGTACGTCAACGGACCATTGGTAGGGTCTCTTGGGTGGATATTTGGCTCCAATATGGAGCCTGGCCATCAAGACCTTATGGTGCAATCGACGCCCTAGGTCGATGGACCGTTGATGGACCAACGGACCGTCCTTAGGGTCGTCGATGGCACTGCTTTTTGGCAGTTTTGCCCAAGTCTTGGGCACTTCATCTAAGGCCCCTTGAGGGTCCTAGGTGGGCTCGTGTGTAACAACCCTAAAAAATGGATATGCTAAGTAATGCTTAAAGGGTCTATAATGCCTACGATTACACCGGGTTCATACGGATTGATGCGCGTAGAAGCAGACCTCTGAACCCTTGGTACAGCCAAGCCAACTAACTCGGGGAGTTATTTGATCTTGAAAAGGTTTGGAACAACCCTGTAGGGCTCTCGAATACGAAGATTCACTCGAAGGAGTCTTTACCGGACTTAAAGAGAGGAAATCTTAAGTGTTGAGGGTCTAGGGGTAAAAAGGTCTTTTACCATGCTAAGGGTAATATCGTAATTACCCTAAATATATATTTACTTAATTATTTAATAAGGTGGAGGGGAAAATTGGGGAGAGAGAGACGAAATGGAGCTCTTGAAGTTAAGTCTTGCTCCAACCCAGTTCGAACCTAGGTGGAAGCAATGAATTTATGTGATTTTTATTTAAGCTATTAAATTAATGAAATTAATTAATAATTATTATTCATTAGCTGATTTAAAATAAAATAAAAATCAGATTTTTATTAATTAACTAAACCTTATTTGACTAAGTCTTAAACTAGACTTCTAAGCCTAATATGACTCCCACTCTCTCACGTCTATCTCTCAACTCTCACGCTCAAACTCTCCCATTCTCTCATTCACGTTTTTCTCTGCCAAAATAACTTCAAAAACAGTTGGTAAACCAAAGTTCTTTCACACTTGAAGAACTCACAACAAATATTACAAAGAAACAACTAATCAAAAACGTTACGCAAGAGAGAGGATTATTCCATCAAATTGGTGTTGAAGTTGAGGGGATTTGGACGTGATTTTTGGAGAAAGTTTTGGGCAGAAAGTCAAGGTTTGAACTACATAAAAGGTATGGGTTTTCTTCTCTCTTGGTCCCTTTCCCAAGAGACCCCTTAAAATTCAGTAAATTCTAATTCAAAAACTAGGATTGTTCCCGTTGCATGTCCCTGTCACTAGCTCCCAGTGAATCGTAGGTTGGGTATGTTTGCTGGTAGTTTAAGTATGAAGTGTGATTTTCGTGATAATGTGTTCATGATTATGTGTTTAGAATTGTAAGCATATTAAGTTATGTCAACCGAAAGTATGTGAAAATGATATGTTTTTATGGTTGAATTTTATGTGCGAATGTTTGTGTAAATCATGAGGTGTAAAAGTGGTGTAATATTGCTGGATGTAATGGTAATTCTTGGATGAATATAATCATAAAAGAGTACACTTAAAAATGCACCAAATGATCCACGAAATGCCTTAAGAATTAACGTATGAATGATGGTAAGAAGAAGCTGAAAATAGTGAACAAATTTCAAGCATTTGGTAGGTTGGGTTCGGTCAAACAAAGTGGTACAAAATGCAATGAAAAATGAATGTAAAATAATTGAAATCACTAAGGATTGAATCCAAGACATCATTACCTGAAACCTACGAAAAAATCAACAAAAGATTAAGACAAAAATGGATTGGAAGAGACTAAATTTCCAGCTTGCTGGAAATTGTAGTCTCGGCCAACTTTTAAGAAAATGAGCTTCGTTTAATTTTTTTTTTTAAACTGTGAGATGAACCCATGACCTCAATAAATGAAAAATTCATAAAAAATTCGTGAGAAAAATGCAAGGAAAAATAGATGTGGTGAGTTGTGATTGAACCCACAACCTCTTGAATGGATGAGAGAGTTAGGAGAAAGATAAAGGAGAAAATAAATGTGAAGAGTGGGGATTGAACCCACAACCTCTTGGATAGGTGAGAAAGTTAAGAAATAAATTAAAATAAAAAATAATGAGCTTGTGGGGGATTGAACCCACAACCTCCTTGACTTAAACGAAAAACGAGAGGAGAAAAAGAAAGGAAATGTTATGGGGTTGATGGGAATCGAACTAGGGTCTCCCAAATCAGAAAAATGCAATTATCAAGTTTAAAATAAGATTAAGTGTTGTCCAAGGGATTCGAAATAAGGTTCCCTTCCCCAAATTCCTTATTGATACATAAGTCATACGTGATTAAATGTTCAAGAATAATGCCACCTACTTAGATCGAAATCGAGATCTTGGAATACATACAAGATGCATAAGTCTTGTATCACATAATCTTAGGAAGATATGAATCACTTAGACGATATATGAATGAAGCCTCATGGCTTGTATGTATGGACACATAAGTCTAACATACGTTTAAAAGTAAGTGATCCTAAGATGTACGTAATGAATGATGAAATGAACAATAAAATGATGACATGAACAATGAAATGATGAAATGAACAATGAAATGATGAAATGAAAAATTAAATGATGAAACCCTAGAAGGGTTAAGTAAAAGTGTGAAACACACTAAATGGCCAAGTACATTGGCATATGATGAAGTGAACATTCACGTAAAAAGGGGTGAGTAATTGTGAAGAGCAAATGTGCTAATGTTAATAAATGTGGTGACAACATGATATGAGGCTAATGTAAAAGATGAGAGCAATCTCAAATGAGCCTAAGTAAATGTTACCAAAACGTACTCACCTATGAGAGTGTAAGATAATGAAGAGACCAGTCTCTATGAAAACTCTAATGAAAGTATTGAGCTTAACACACTTAATTCTAATGATGAGATGATAAATCATCTAATGAGCTATGATGTCCTCATACTAGAAGCCAGTTTCCATAACGTATGAGATGAATGTAATGGAACTTTATACTGAGCACCGATAGACTAGCTATGAGCGGTGATGCCTTCTTTTGGGAAGGGCGGAGGTTCAAGTAACTCTCATAAGATGAGACTGTCCGGCATGCCGGGTATGAGTCTCCTTATATCTCCTAGTCTTCGAACCTATACTGCCAATATAGGGATCTGGCAGGGTTAAATTCCCATGTACGCTAGCATGTTTTTGGGTCACCTTGGCCGGTGATTCCACCTCTCTTAGGTGTGGGGGAGACACTATATTTCATGATGCTCACATGATCTATGTCGGTTAAAGTTAAAGTTCCCAATGAATGAATGAGGCCAGCCTCAAATGATGCACATAATGAAATGAATGATACCAGAGGTGTTAGGATAGGATAATCAAAAGGTGAGTTAGATTCAAGTAATGACATTAGGTCATTCTTGGTAATTGCACAATGAACCTAATGAAAGAATTAAACTACATCCTAGGTATAGATGGTGTTTACACTGGCCTATGAATGAAATGAAATGGAGTACGTACGAATGAACGAAGCAGACTTTGTGTTTGCTAATGAAGACTCCCTAGTTGAGGTCTTATCTGTTGAGCCCTCATTTCTGGGAGGTCTTAATGTTAAGTCCATGATTCCAAGGTCTCATGGCATATGAATGAATGACATTAAAGAAGTTATGTGCTACATGCAAAAGGTGTTGTATGCTATATGATATGTGCTATGTGTAAATGTTATGTGCTATGTGCAAATGTGAAAAGTATGATGACGTATGTTATTCTCATGGCATAACTTTCCTATTCCAAATATAGAAAGATCACTGACTTTCCTAATCCAAATTTGGAAAGCTCATTGACTTTCCTAATCCAAATTTGGAAACATTCCTAATCTCAATTTGGCAAGTCCACTGACTTGACTTCCAATAATCATGTTGTTAGGAAAGAGCTATCTTTTCTCATGCATGTCCTTGGTGTGTGCTTGCATATACCCATACTTAGTACAAGTGTGTACTAACCCTATACAAACTCTACTATTTTAGGTGCAGGCACAGGTGGACGATAGAGCTACAGGATCATCGTTGCAGTTATCCAGACGTCCAGCATTCATCCGGAGTTGGTAGGTCCTCATGATTTCGAGGATGCTAGTGTTTTATATTCTAGCTTAGTTTTAAAGTTGAGCTAGTGGAGCATGTTCCACTAGCGTTTCTTTCCTGTTTTTATTCAGACTATGTATTGGTACCATTTTGGCAATTATACACTTAATAAGAATTGAACTATTTCTTTCAGTTGCTTATCTCTAATGTTAGATGGTTGATGGTGAACAATTATGAAATGAACATAATGTTTAATAAGTATGTTAAGGAAAAACAAGTTTCAAATTTTTCCCTAAAATTAACATAGATGAAGTATGAATGACGTAAGTAGGCATGTCTGCGACCTCTGAGAGGTCAACGACGCCGGTCTCGTCTGGGGTCTAGATTCCAGTCGTGACATCCTGCCTTGATGTTAAACCCCTAAACTAATTATTCTAGGTATTAGGAACATCCCACCTTAGTTTCAAGGAAAACGAACACGTAAAACTCATCCAAACACAACAGGACACACATGTACATTCTAAGGCATACCTTCCGAACGTCATGGACGTTCTTGGTCGATTGATCTCCAAACTTAACCAAAATTCACACACTGCCTAAGGACACTAAACTCAGTTTAACTTAAAATCAACTCAAGAAACAACCACGAGGCGCTAGTTCACCTTAGTTCGTTTTGGGGCGTTATATTCTCCCCCACTTGGAATAACTTTCGTCCTCAAATGACACTTAAATTTTTAAGAAAAACAAGGACTCACTTAGCATCACATAATACACTTAGATAATGATCAAAACATCAAAAATCAAAGAATCAACTAGCAAGGAACATCATTTCACACTTTCAACACTTAGCAACATAGGCAACTTTTGCTAAACTTCAAAAAGTCAAAACTCATCCTTAAACTTCTTTTATTGAGGAACTACCTTCTCCAACATGAAACATGCTCATATACCATACTTTTACACACATGGAAACTTCAATTCAAGACAAAACAATTTTCTTCAAAAAATCAAAATTCTACAGTGAAGTCCACTGTGTTCACTGCCAAGCTACCAAAATTTTTCGAAAATTCATGAAGAGAACAATGTAAAAGATGAGAGTAATATCAAATGAGCCTAAGTAAATGTTACCAAAACGTACTCACCTATGAAAGTGTAAGATAATGAAGAGACCAGTCTCTATGACCACTCTAATGAAAGTATTGAGCTTAACACACTTAATACTAATGATGAGATGAGAAATCATCTAATGAGCTATGATGTCATAATACTAGAAGCCAGCTTCTAACGTATGAGATGAATGTAATGGAACTTTATACTGAGCACCGATAGACTAGCTATGAGCGGTGATGCTTTCTTTCGGGAAGGGCGGAGGTTCACGTAACTCTCATAAGATGAGTCTATCCGGCATGTCGGGTATGGGTCTCCTTATATCTCCTAGTCTTTGAACCTATACTGCGAATATAGGGATCTGGCGGGGTTAAATTCCCATGTACGCTAGCATGTTTTTGGGTCACCTTGGCCGGTGATTCCACCTCTTTTTGGTGTGGGGGAGACACTGGATTTCATGATGCTCACACGATCTATGTCGGTTAAAGTTAAAGTTCCCAATGAATGAATGAGGCCAGCCTCAAATGATGCACATAATGAAATGAATGATACCAAAGGTGTTAGGATAGGATAATCAAAAGGTGAGTTAGATTCAAGTAATGACATTAGGTCATTTTTGGTCATTGCACAACGAACCTAATGAAAGTCTTAAACTACATCCTAGGTATAGCTGGTGTTTACACTGGCCTATGAATGAAATGAAATGGAGTACATATGAATGAACGAAGCAGACTCTGTGTTTGCTAATGAAGACTCCCGAGTTGAGGTTCCAATGTTAAGTCCATGATTCCAAGGTCTCATGGCATATGAATGAATGACATTAAAGAAGTTATGTGCTACATGCAAAAGGTGATGTATGCTATATGATATGTGCTATGTGTAAATGTTATGTGCTATGTGCAAATGTGAAAAGTATGACGACGTATGTTATTCTCATGGCATAACTTTCCTATTCCAAATCTGGAAAGCTCACTGAGTTTCCTAATCCAAATTTTGAAGCTCATTGACTTTCCTAATCCAAATTTGGAAACATTCCTAATCTCAATTTGGCAAGTCCACTGACTTGACTTCCAATAATCATGTTGTTAGGAAGAGATATCTTTTCTCATGCATGTCCTTGGTGTGTGCTTGCATATACCCATACTTAGTACAAGTGTGTACTAACCCTATACAAACTCTACTATTTTAGGTGCAGGCACAGGTGGACGATAGAGCTACAGGATCATCGTTGCAGTTATCAGGACGTCCAGCAATCATCCGGAGTTGGTAGGTCCTCATGCTTTCGAGGATGCTACTGTTTTATATTCTAGCTTAGTTTTAGAGTTGAGCTAGTGGAGCATGTTCCACTAGCGTTTCTTTCCTATTTTTATTCAGACTATGTATTGGTGCCATTTTGGCAATTATACACTTAATAAGAATTGAACTATTTCTTTCAGTTGCTTATCTCTTAATGTTAGATGGTTGATGGTAAACAATTATGAAATGAACAGAATGTTTAATAAGTATGTTAAGGAAACAAAAAGTTTCAAATTATTCCCTAAAATTAACCTAGATGAATTATGAATGACGTAAAAAGGCTTGTCTGCGACCTCTGAAAGGTCAACGACGCCGGTCTCATTTGGGGTCTAGATTCCAGTCGTTACAATGTTGGTATCAGAGCACTAGGTTAAGTTTCGAGAATAATAAGTTCACATCAACCACATTGAGTAGTTTCTAAGTCATGGTAGTGAAGTGTACCACTATCCTGAATTAGAGACTACATGATGCGTAGGAAAATTCACTTCTTCTGATCTTATCGTGCCTTCTCTAATGTATGTTTCTTGGTATTAAACTGTGTATCTAACATCAACTCTTGATATTCAGAAAGATGAATACGAGGAGAAATGAAGGCGGAGCAACAAGCTGTTCCCAGGAAGAACCAACATGCCAGCACCATGGCTAGCAGGTTAAGGGACTTCACGAAGGATGAATCCTCCCGTTTACACTGGATCTAAGATTGCTGAGAATCTCGAGGAGGAGTGTAGGGCAGCTATGCTGCATGCCAGCATGGGCCTTTCCATTCTTATGGTCCATGTCCAACAAATGGAGGAATGCAGTAAGAGGAAGCATACTAGGACAGGGAACAGGTCGAGGCAAGCTGAGAAGAATTTTTCAAGGAAGAGTAGTACTGAAATCAGGGATAAGATCAGGTTTAAGAAGGGACTCTCCCACCAAGGGGAGTCAAGTTCATCCAAGGGTCGCTATGATAGGGATTCCGAGTCCAGAGTTAAGAGAAACAATGAAGTAGATACACCTCAGGAGAGACCACCTTGCAGGAAGTGTGGCAAACTGCATGGAGGAGAGTGTATGATGGGCACTAACGCTTGTTACAGTTGTGGCAAACTGGGTCACATGGTGAAGGATTGTCCGAATGGGAGAAGTCAAGAACAAGGGAAGGACAGATTTCAACCTAATGGTCCAGGTGAAGAGGCTCCATGGAGGCAACGATTCTTCGCACTCAAGTCTAGGTGTGCAGGCAAAGGCACTTCTGGTGAAGTCTCGGGTCCGTAGCCTTAATTAGTCTTTCATGTATTTGACTGTGTTTGGTGTTTATGCACTAGTATGAGGTTATTATGTTTGAGTCATCGTGTTGGTGGCTGATTTGTATGACTTATATGTTTACTTATGTTGTATGCTTTGATGAGACTAGTTTAGGAAAGAGTTCCTTAGTCTATTAATGTGAAGCTACTAGTAGGTTTCAAGGATGTGCACCATCATGTTAATATGTGAATCAGATGTTCACAAATGGGGAGTATTGAATTACCTATGTATGCGTACATTCTATAGATGACTTACTTATTGTTAGTAAAGAGTATTGTCATTCGGGGACGAATGTTCCTAAGGGGGGGATAATGTAACAACCCTAAAAAATGGATATGCTAAGTAATGCTTAAAGGGTCTAGAATGCCTACGATTACACCGGGTTCACACGGATTGATGCGCGTAGAACCAGACCTCTGAAACTTGCTACAACCAAGCCAACTAACTTGGGGAGTTAGTTGATCTTGAAAAGGTTGGGACCAACCATGTAGGGCTCTCGAATAGGAAGATTTACTCGAAGGAGTCTTTACCGGATTTAAAGAGAGGAAATCTTATGTTTTGAGGGTCTAGGGGTAAAATGGTCTTTTACCAGGCTAAGGGTAATATTGTAATTACGCTAAATATATATTCAATTAATTATTTAATAAGGTGGAGGGGCAAATCGGGGAGAGAGAGACGAAATGGAGCTCTTGAAGTTAAGTCTTGCTCTACCCGGGTTCGAACCTAGGTGGAAGCAATGAATTTTTGTGATTTTTATTTAAGCTATTAAATTAATGAAATTAATTAATAATTATTATTCATTAGCTGATTTAAAATAAAATAAAAATCAGATTTTTATTAATTAACTAAACTTATTTGACTAAGTCTTAAACTAAACTCCTAAGCCTAATATGACTCCCACTATCTCACGTCTATCTCTCAACTCTCACGCTCAAACTCTCCCATTCTCTCATTCACGTTTTTCACTGCCAAAATAACTTCAAAAACAGTAGGTAAACCAAAGTTCTTCACACTTGAAGAACTCACAACAAAAATTACAAACAAACAACTAATCAAAAATGTAACGCAAGAGGTAGGATTATTCCGTCGAATTGGTGTTGAAGTTGAGGGGATTTGGACGTGATTTTTGGAGAAAGTTTTGGGCAGCAAGTCAAGGTTTGAACTACATAAAAGGTATGGGTTTTCTTATCTCTTGGTCCCTTTCCCAAGAGACCCCTTAAGATTCAGTAAATTCTAATCCGAAAACTAGGATTGTTCCAGTTGCATGTCCCTGTCACTAGCTCCCAATGAATCGTAGGTTGGGTATATTTTCTGGTAGTTTAAGTATGAAGTGTGATATTCGTGATAATGTGTTCATGATTATGTGCTTCGAATTGTAAGCATGTTAAGTTATGTCAACCGAAAGTATGTGAAAAATGATATGTTTTTATGGTTGAATTTTATGTGCGAAAGTTTGTGTAAATCATGAGGTGTAAAGGTGGTGTAATATTGCTGGATGTAATGGTAATTCTTGGCTGAATATAATCATAAAAAGATTACAATTAAATATGCACCAAATGATCCACGAAATGCCTTAAGAATTAACGTATGAATGATGGTAAAAAGAAGCTGAAAATAATGAACAAATTTCCAGCATTTGGTAGGTTGGGTTCGGCCAAACAAAGTGGTACAAAATGCAATGAAAAATGAATGTAAAATAAGTGAAATAACTAAGGATTGAATCCAAGACATCATTACATGAAAGCTACAAAAAAATCAACAAAATATTAAGACAAAAATGGATTGGATGAGACTGAATTTCCAGCCTGCTGGAAATTGTAGTCTCGGCCAACTTTTAAGAAAATGAGCTTCGTTTAATTTTTTTTAAAAAATGTGAGGTCATTGGGGATTGAACCCATGACCTAAGTAAATGAAAATTTCATAAAAATTTCGTGAGAAAAATGCAAGGAAAAATAGATGTGGGGAGTGGGGATTGAACCCACAACCTCTTGAATGGATGAGAGAGTTAGGAGAAAAATAAAGGAGAAAATAAATGTGGAGAGTGGGGATTGAACCCACAATCTTTTGGATAGGTGAGAAAGTTAAGAGATAAATTAAAATAAAAAATAATGAGCCTGTGGGGGATTGAACCAAAAACCTTCTTGACTTAAACGAAAAAGGAGAGGAGAAAAAGAAAGGAAATATTACGGGGTTGATTAGAATCGAACAAGGGTCTCCCAAATCTGAAAAATGCAATTATCATGTTTAAAATAAGACTAAGTGTTGTCCAAGGGATTCGAAATAGCGTTCCCTTCCCGAAATTCCGTATTGATACATAAGTCATACGTGAATTATGTTCAAGAATAATGCCACCTACTTAGATCGAAATCGAGATCTTGGCATACATACAAGATGCATAAGTCTTGTATCACATAATATTAGGAAGATATGAATCACTTAGACGATATATGAATGAAGCCTCATGGCTTGTATATATGGACACATAAGTCTAACATACGTTTAAAAGTAAGTGATCCTAAGATGTATGTAATGAAATGATGAAATGAACAATGAAATGATGAAATGAACAATGAAATGATGAAATGAAAAATTAAATGATGAAACCCTAGAAGGGTTAATAAAAGTGTGAAACACACTAAATGGTCAAGTGCATTGGCATATGATGAAGCGAACATTCACGTAAAAATGGGTGAGTAATTATGAAGAGCAAATGTGCTAATGTTAATGAATGTGGTGACAACATGATATGAGGCTAATGTAAAAGATGAGAGCAATCTCAAATTAGCCTAAGTAAATGTTACCAAAACGTACTCACCTATGAGAGTGTAAGATAATGAAGAGACCAGTCTCTATGACCAATCTAATGAAAGTATTGAGCTTAACACACTTAATACTAATGATGAGATGAGAAATCATCTAATGAGCTATGATGTCCTCATACTAGAAGCCAGCTTCCATAACGTATGAGATGAATGTAATGGAACTTTATACTGAGCACCGATAGACTTGCAATGAGCGGTGATGCCTTCTTTCGGGAAGGACGGAGGTTCACGTAACTCTCATGAGATGATACTGTCCGTCATGCCGGGTATTGGTCTCCTTATATCTCCTAGTCTTCGAACCTATACTGCCAATATATGGATCTGGCGGGGTTAAATTCCCATGTACGCTAGCATGTTTTTGGGTCACCTTGGCCGATGATTCCACCTCTTTTCGGTGTTGGGGAGACACTGGATTTCATGATGCTCACATGATCTATGTCGGTTAAAGTTAAAGTTCCCAATGAATGAATGAGGCCAGCATCAAATGATGCACATAATGAAATGAATGATACCAAAGGTGTTAGGATAGGATAATCAAAAGGTGAGTTAGATTCAAGTAATGACATTAGGTCATTCTTGGTAATTGCACAACGAACCTAATGAAAGTCTTAAACTACATCCTAGGTATAGCTGGTGTTTACACTGGCCTATGAATGAAATGAAATGGAGTACGTATGAATGAACGAAGCAGACTCTGTGTTTGCTAATGGAGACTCCCTAGTTGAGGTCCCATCTGTTGAGCCCTCATTTCTGGGAGGTCTTAATGTTAAGTCCATGATTCCAAGGTCACATGGCATATGAATGAATGACATTAAAGAAGTTATGTGGTACATGCAAAAGGTGTTGTATGCTATATGATATGTGCTATGTGTAAATGTTATGTGCTATGTGCAAATGTGAAAAGTATGATGACGTATGTTATTCTCATGGCATAACTTTCCCATTCCAAATCTAGAAAGCTCACTGACATTCCTAATCCAAATTTGGAAAGCTCATTGACTTTCCTAATCCAAATTTGGAAACATTCCTAATCTCAATTTGGCAAGTCCACTGACTTGACTTCCAATAATCATGTTGTTCGGAAAGAGCTATCTTTTCTCATGCATGTCCTTGGTGTGTGCTTGCATATACCCATACTTAGTACAAGTGTGTACTAACCCTATACAAACTCTACTATTTTAGGTGCAGGCACAGGTGGACGATAGAGCTACAGGATCATCGTTGCAGTTTTCCGGACGTCCATCATTCATCCGGAGTTTGTAGGTCCTCATGATTTCGAGGCTGCTACTGTTTTATATTCTAGCTTAGTTTTAGAGTTGAGCTAGTGGAGCATGTTCCACTAGCATTTCTTTCCTGTTTTTATTCAGACTATGTATTGGTGCCATTTTGGCAATTATACCCTTAATAAGAATTGAACTATTTCTTTTAGTTGCTTATCTCTTAATGTTAGATGGTTGATGGTGAACAATTATGAAATGAACATAATGTTTAATAAGTATTTTAAGGAAACAAAAAGTTTCAAATTTTCCTCTAAAATTAACCTAGATGAAGTATGAATGACGTAAGTAGGCATGTCTACGACCTCTAAGAGGTCAACGACGCCGGTCTCGTCTGGGGTCTAGATTCCAGTCGTGACATTGTGCCTTGACGTTAAACCCCTAAACTAATTATTCTAGGTATTAGGAACATCCCACCTTAGTTTCAAGGAAAACGAACATGTAAAACTCATCCAAACACAACAGGACACACAGGTACATTCTAAGGCATACCTTCCGAACGTCATGGACGTTTTTGGTCGATTGATCTCCAAACTTAACCAAAATTCACACACTGCCTAAGGACACTAAACTCAGCTTAACTTAAAATCAACTCAAGAAACAACCACGAGGTGCTAGTTCACCTTAGTTCGTTTTGGGGCGTTATATTCTCCCCCACTTGGAATAACTTACGTCCTCAAATGACACTTAAATTTTTAAGAACAACAAGGACTCACTTAGCATCACATAATACACTAAGATAATGATCAAAACATCAAACATCAAACAATCAACTAGCAAGGAACATCATTTCACACTTTCAACACTTAGCAACATAGGCAACTTTTGCTAAACTTCACAAAGTCAAAACTCATCCTTAAACTTCTTTTATGGAGGAACTACCTTCTCCAACAATAAACATGCTCATATACCATACTTTTACACTCATTGAAACTTCAATTCAAGACAAAACAATTTTCTTCAAAAAATCAAAATTCTACAGTTAAGTCCACTGTGTTCACTGCCAAGCTACCAAAACTATTAAACCACATAAACTCATTTCATAACACAAAAGAAACAATAAAAAAGAGTTAAAACTTACCAAAACCATCAATCCGGATTAATTATCCTTCCTAGCCCCCATCCCATAGGAAGTGTTCTTCTTGGGAGCATTAGGATCTAGGGAAGCTTGATTGACATCTTTCCTCATTGATTTGAGGTTTTGGCAGTCCCTCATCTTGTGGACCTTATTACCACATGCAAAACACCATCCGTACCGGCAAGACACTTACCCCCATGTTGCTTGCCACAATTAGGGCACCTAGCTCTTTCATAGGAATGACCACCACCTTGGGAATGTTGATTTGGAGCGCTATCCTTGTTTCCCATTGAAGAATCTTGGGGATAAAACCTCTTCTTAGGCTTTTGGTGACTAGAATCATCCGACCTAGGTCTCTTACTCTCTTGCCTTATCTCCCTAATTTTGGACTCCTCAATTTGTTACGCATAGACCATGCGCCTAGAGATATCCATATCATTAAGAAGCATTGCAGTATGACACTCTTTCTCCACCAAGCTAGACACGCCCATCACAAACTTGTTCATCCTAGCCCTAGGGTTGGCTACCATGGTTGGGGCATTCTTAGAGAGTTCGTTGAATTTGAGAGTGTACTCTTGCACACTCATTCCCCCTTGACGAAGGTTCATGAATTCAACCATCTTCTTCTCCCTCCACTCTAAAGGAAAGAACCTATCTAGGAAAGCCTTTTTGAATTCCTCCCAATCAACCGGACCTCTTTCTAAGGGTCTCTCACCCCTCCATTGCTAATACCACACTTGAGCCACCTCCTGAAGTTGGTATGCGGCTAACTCTGCTTTTTCCCTAGGGGTCACACCCATAGCATCTACCACCTTGAAAACCTCATCTATGAAGCCTTGTGGATCTTCATCCACCTTAGTTCCATGAAAGGTAGGAGGGTTCATCCTCATGAAATCCCGAATTCTAGAAGTGGGAGTAATAGCATTTGGTTGGGGCCTATCTCCTTGGTTAGCTTGGCCCAAAAAGTGATTTTCGACAACATGAGCTTGAGCCGTCATGAGTTGGGTCAAGTTCATTAGGGCAGCCCTCAACTCCGAATTAGTCATATCACCCTCAACAAAAGGAGCTTGACGCATAGGAGGCACTTGAGGTCCTTGAGGTTCCAGAGGCACTTGAGGTTCTTGAAGGGGAGCCTCCACATTTTCTTCCTCTTATAGGCCAACAATTGGAACTTGTTCACTGAGAGGGATTATCTCATTAGCTACACCACGCTCCTTCCTTCTAGCGGTCGATCTTCTCGTATTCATGTCCTAAAAACACAAAAAGAAAAGATTAATAAGACACCTTATAAACTCAACTCTAAGGCACGATACTAGAATAGAGAAGAAAGTGAAACTTCTAGCATCCTATACCCTCTTGTCCATGGATGTGTCGCGACTCACACCAATGACAAAGATACAACGAGATGTGGCTTGTGAGACTTTTAGACCTTAAACTTTTTCCCAAAATCTTATGCTCTAATACCAAGTCTGTCACGACCCGAAAGCACCCCGTAGAAGTTAGGGGAAAACCTTCAAATCGTGATCGGGCGTACTTGACACTTTTGAGTCTCGTACAAGCCCTATAACTAACATTCATAACATAAAGCATGAAAAGTAGTGCGAAATTAAAATGTTTCATGGTAATAATAATAAAAGAAGTATTTCATAAATACTAGGAAATCTTATCGTCACAATCCAACTTAAAGACAAAACTTAGAATCTTAGGGACACGACTCTTTACAATAAAAAGGAAATACAATTAAGTCTTAGTAAAAAACTAGAAAACATAAACTATGTCCTCGAATATATGAGGACATACCAAATTCTTGAGAGATAGAATTCCAAAACTTCAACTCCGATCCTCCAAAATGCTTCCAACCTATACTCATAAGGTATATAAAAGTATGTGGTTAGTACAAACAATGTACTAAGTATGGCATATGCAAAAACATGCAAAAAGGAACATTTTAGTAAAATAACCTTTCATGCAATTTAAATATAACATTCATGAATTTGGAAGCAAATCAACATAAGGACCATCATTTAGCACTTAAGGAATAACTCACATAATTTTGAACCAAAAGAACACTTTACAGTAACTTTACCAAAACTTACAGTAAAATTGAATAAGCATTACAGTGAACACTTTGAATTCTTACAATGAAGACCTTACAGTGAATGGCACGGTCCAAGTCGTATGAACTCTTTTTCCTTTGAAGTTTCCCTAACCCAATGTCATCCTAAGACTCCCTAAGGTGATCCAAGAAGGGATCTTCATTACACCTCTCTTCAAAGCACACCAAAGCGACCCTTAAAGCCACCAAATCTTAGGCTTACTTTGTTGGAAATCAAATCCACGCCCTTGGCTAACATATGCAAAACACTCATGGAAATATAGGTCACACTAAGTGCAATGTGAGAGTAGCATCCCATACTACCACTCCCACTTAGTGCTCCTAATGGATTCCATTTACTCAAGTACTCCACAATAATCATCCATAACACCACATCATAATACTCATTCATACGGATTTCATGAAAGTACTCTTCTCCCATAGTAGGTATAGGTCACACCAAGTGCAATGTGAGAATAACATCCCATACTCTTCTCCCATAGTAGGTATAGTTTCAAATCAATTCGTTTGTGGGAGTTAGCTTAACCGACAAACACCATAAGAGCTAGACTTGGAATCCCGATATTAACCCCTATCGGATGAGAGATCCTTACTTGCCTAGTGTAAGGTCATGCTTCTTAGCGTTTATAAGGCTTTTCCAATAGCTACACCTATGCGGGCACATAGTTAAGGGATAAGGAGATTGCTACTAAGTAACTCACTCTCTAATAACGAGGAGTACTCATCTCAAAAGGTAATTTGGATTACAACATCTCAACTCACGAAGTGTAGTCCACCTCCCCTTCATATCCTCTCGGTTCTAGGCATAACTCCCCACGGATTTCTCAACATAATAGTCTATCTTAGAAAGCTCACTATTAATGGAGAGGTTTCTACTAGACACTACATCTCAACTCACGAAGTGTGTCCACCTTAAGATTCCCCTTTTTACTCAACTTGGCATAATACATTCTTTAAAGTGTGTGTATGTGTACATGCGCACACCTTGCATATAAGCATCATTTAATTCTCATCAAGTTCTACACATACTTTAACCTTGATTCATCAATTTACACACTCTACATGCTTCTCATAATCATATACATCATTTAGACATAAACTAGGTCAAACATGCAATTCAAGCTACACCAGACATAATACAAGACCCATTTACAATATCTCTTCATTCCACATATTAGACCTTCAAGATTACATATTCAAAACATACTAAATAACATCAAGTTCATCAATTAGCACCGCCATCCATAAGATGGACCATACCACTCAATATCAACTCATTATAAGAACTATATAATGAAAGCAACTCATCATCAAATCAAACCATCATCACTCATAAGCAATTTATCATTATTTCACCGTATTAAGTCCCTTAGGGCAGTAGCTACACCAAAATGACAAATACAAGAAGACCCAAGTTCATACCCTAGTCCAATCATGCTCACATAACCCATTAAACCAATATCAATACATTTAAACCATTAGAACTTAAATAAAAGAAGATCCATACAAGAAATCAAACTTAGAAGAAGTTTGAGTTTAGAAACCCCTTTGAAAACCTTTTTGGAAGTTGGCTTATTGAATGAAAAGATATTCAAGAATTGATACCATACCTATAAGAGAAGGAAACCCACTAATTTTGGTGAAGAAACACGTCCAAAGCAGCCCTCCTCTCCCTCCTTTAGTCTTGGCTTCAGTGGTGACTTTGAGAGAGTTTTCTTTTTAGAGAGAGAGTTTGAATGTTGAAGTGAGGGTCTTGTCTAGGTCTAGGGTTTAAAACTATTTTAATATAACCTAAAATCACTAAAATTATCCTCCTAGGGTCTTAAAGGACTTGGGGTGTATTTACATAAAACACCCCAAGTTGGCAGCAACTTCACAGACTCGCAGCACCTCACAGACGAGACCTTCACCAATGGACCATTTGTGCATCGACGGACCGTTGGTAGGGTCTCGTGGGTGGATACTTAGCTACAACATAGGGCCTGTCCATCAAGACCTTATGGTTCAATCGACGCCCTAGGTCGACGGACCGTTGATGTACCAACGGACCGTCCTTAGGGTCGTCGATGGCCACTGCTTTTTGGCAGTTTTTCCTAAGTCTTGGGCCCTTCATCTAGGGCCCCTTGTGGGTCCTAGGTGGGGTCATTCCTGGAAGTTAAACCCCTAAACTAAGTCGTATAGGTATTAGGAACATCCCACCTTAGTTTCAAGGAAAACGACCACGTAAAACTCATCCAAACACAACAAGACACATAAGTACATTCTAAGGCATACCTTCCGAACGTCATGGACGTTCTTGGTCGATTGAACTCCAAACGTAACCAAACTTCACACACTTTGAATAACATTTGTTCTCGAATGACACTTAAATTTTTAAGAACAACAAGGACTCACTTAACATCACATAATACACTTAGATAATGATAAAAACATCAACAATCAAAGCATCAACTAGCAAGGAACATCATTTCACACTTTAAACACTTAGCAACATAGGCAACTTTTGCCAAACTTCACAAAGTCAAAACTAAATCTTAAACTTCTTTTATGGAGGAACTACCTTCTCCAACATTAAACATGCTCATATACAATACTTTTACACACATTGAAACTTCAATTCAAGACAAAACAATTTTCTTCAAAAAATCAAAATTCTACAGTGAAGTCCACTGTGTTCACTGCCAAGCTACAAAATTTTTCGAAAATTCATTCTTTAAGCAATTCATCAATATGACATGATCATATGAACTATTAAACCACATAAACTCATTACATAACACAAAAGAAACAATAAAAAAGAGTTAAAACTTACCAAAACCATCAATCCGAATTAATTATCCTTCGTAACCCCCATCCCATAGGAAGGGTTCTTCTTGGGAGCATTAGGATCTAGGGAAGCTTGATTGACATCTTTCCTCCTTGATTTGAAGTTTTGGTAGTGCCTCATCTTGTGGAACTTATTAACACAAGCAAAACAACCATCCGTACAGGCAAGACACTTACCCCCATGTTACTTGCCACAAGTAGGGCACCTAGCCCTTTCATAAGAATGGCCACCACCTTGGGAATGTTGATATGGACCCCTATCCTTGTTTCCCATGGAAGAATCTTTGGGATAAAACCTCTTTTTAGTCTTTTGGTGACTAGAATCATCCGACCTAGGTCTCTTACCCTCTTGCCTTATCTTTCTAATTTTGGACTCCTCAATTGATTGCGCATAAACCATGCGCCTAGAGATATCCATATCATTAAGAAACATTGCCATATGACACTCTGTCTCCACCAATTTAGACACTCCCATCACAAACTTGTTAATCCTAGCCCTAGGGTTGGCTACCATGGTTGGGTCATGCTTAGAGAGTTGGTTGAGTTTGAGAGTGTACTCTTGCACACTCATTCCCCCTTGACAAAGGTTCACGAATTCAACCATCTTCTTGTCCCTCCACTCTAAAGGAAAGAACCTATCTAGGAAATCCTCTTTGAATTCCTCCAAATCAACCGGACCTCTTTCTAAGGGTCTCTCACCCCTCCATTGCTCATACCACACTTGAGCCACCTCCTGAAGTTGGTAAGCGGCTAACTCTGCTTTTTCCCTAGGGGTCACACCCATAGCATCTACCACCTTGAAAACCTCATCTATGAAGCCTTGTGGATCTTCATCCACCTTAGTTCCATGAAAGGTAGGAGGGTTCATCCTCATGAAATCCCGAATTCTAGAAGCAGGAGTAATAGCATTTGGTTGGGGCCTATCTCCTTGGTTAGCTTGGCCCAAAAAGTGATTGTTGACAACATGTGCTTGAGCCGTCATGAGTTGGGTCAAGTTCATTAGGGAAGCCCTCAACTCCGAATTAGTCATATCACCCTCAACAAAAGGAGCTTGAGACATAGGAGGCACTTGATGTCCTTGAGGTTCCGGAGGCACTTGAGGTTCTTGAAGGGGAACCTCCACATTTTCTTCCTCCTCTAGGCCAACAATTCGAACATGGTCACTGGGAGGGATCCTCTCATTAACTACACCACGCTCCTCTCTTCTAGCGGTCGATATTCTCGTATTCATGTCCTAAAAACACAAAGAGAAGAGATTAAGAAATGACACCTTATAAACTCAACTCTAAGGCACGATACTAGAATAGAGAAGAAAGTGAAACTTCTAGCATCCTATAGCCTCTTGTCCACGGATGTGTTGAGACTCACACCAATGACCAAGATACTACGAGATGTGGCTTGTGAGACTTTTAGATCTTAAACTTTTTCCCAAAATCTTATGCTCTAATACCAAGTCTGTCACGACCCGAAAGCACCCCGTAGAAGTTAGGGGAAAACCTTCAAATTGTGACCGGGCATACTTGACCCTTTGGGGACTCGTACAAGCCCTCTAACTAACATTAATAACATAAAGCATGAAAAGTAGTGCGGAATTAAAACGTTTCATGATAATAATAATAAAAGAAGTATTTCATAAATACTAGGAAATCTTATTGTCACAAGACAACTTAAAGACACAACTTAGAATCGTAGGGACACGTCCCTTTACAATAAAAAGGAAATACAATTAAGTCTTAGTAAAGACACTAGAAAACATAAACTATGTCCTCAAATATATGAGGACATACCAAATTCTTGAGAGATAGAATTCCCAAGCTTCAACTCCGATCCTCCAAAATGCTTCCAACCTATACTCATAAGGTATATAAAAGTATGGGGTTAGTACAAACAATGTACTAAGTATGGCATATGCAAAAACATGCAAAAAGGGACATTTTAGTAAAATAACCTTTCATCCAATTTAAATATAACATTCATGAATTTAGAAGGAAATCAACATCAGGACCATCATTTAGCACTTAAGGAATAACTCACATAATTTTGAACCAAAAGAACACTTTACAATAACTTTACCAAAACTTACAGTAAAATTGAATAAGCATTACAGTGAACACTTTGAATTCTTACAATGAAGACCTTACAGTGAACGGCACGGTCCAAGTCATATGAACTCTTTTTCCTTTAAAGTTTCCCTAACCCAAGGTCATCCTAAGACTCCCTAAGGTGAGCCAAGAAGGGATCTTCATTACACCTCTCTTCAAGGCACACCAAAGTGACCCTTAAAGCCACCAAATCTTAGGCTTACTTCGTTGGAAATCAAATCCACGCCCTTGGCTAACATATGCAAAATAATCATGGAAATATAGGTCACACTAAGTGCAATGTGAGAGTAGCATCCCATACTACCACTCCCACTTAGTGCTCCTAATGAATTCCATTTACTCAAGTACTCCACAATAATCATCCATAACACCACACCATAATTCTCATTCACACGGAATTCATGAAAGTACTCTTCTCCCATAGTAGGTATAGGTCACACCAAGTGCAATGTGAGAATAGTATCCCATACTACTACTCCCACTTAGTGCTCCTACTAGGTAACTAATGTGGATCGAGCACTTCACGACATACATACACAATATAAACAATATACAAGTTAACTAGTTTCAAATCAATTCTTTTGTGGGAGTTAGCTTAACCGACATAGACCATGAGAGCTAGACATGGAATCCCGATATTAACCCCTATCGGATGAGGGATCCTTACTTTCCTAGTGTAAGGTCATGCTTCTTAGCGTTTACATGGCTTTTCCAATAGCTATACCTATGCGGGCACATAGTTAAGGGATAAGGAGATTGCTACTAAGTAACTCATTCTCTACTAACGAGGAGTACTCATCTCAAGAGGTACTTTGGATTACAACATCTCAAATCATGAAGTGTAGTGCACCTCCCCTTCACATCCTCTCGGTGCTAGGCATAACTCCCCACGGATTTCTCAACATAATAGTCTATCTTAGAAAGCTCACTATTAATGGAGAGGTTGCTACTAGACACTACATCTCAACTCACAAAGTGTGTCCACCTCAAAAATCCCTTTTTACTCAACTTAGCATAATACATTCTTTAAAGTGTGTGTGCGTGTACATCTGCGCACCTTGCATATAAGCATCATTTCATTCTCATAAAGTTTTACGCATACTTTAACCTTGATTCATCAAGTTACACACTCTACATGCTTCTCATAATCATATACTTCATTTAGACATAAACTAGGTCAAACATGCAATTCAAGCTACACCAGACACAATACAAGACCCATTTACAATATCTCTTCATTCCACATATTAGACCTTCAAGATCACATATTCAAAACATACTAAATAACATCAAGTTCATCAATTAGCACCGCCATCCATAAGATGGACCATACCACTCAATATCAACTCATTATAAGAACTATATAATGAAAGCAACTCAGCATCAAATCAAACCATCATCACTCATAAGCAATTTATCATTAGTTTACCGTATTAAGGCCCTTAGGGCAATATCTACACCAAAATGACAAATACAAGAAGACCCAAGTTCATACCCTACTCAAATCATGCTCACATAACCCATTAAACAAATATGAATACACTTAAACCATTAGAACTTAAATAAAAGAATACCCATACTAGAAATCAAACTTAGAAGAAGTTTGAGTTTAGAAACCCCTTTGAAAACCTTTTTGGAAGTTGGCTTATTGAATGAAAATATATTCAAGAATTGATACCATACCTTTAAGAGAAGGAAACCCACTAATTTTGGTGAAGAAACACGTCCAAAGCAGCCCTCCTCTCCCTCCTTGAGTCTTGACTTCAATGGTGACTTTGAGAGAGTTTTCTTTTTAGAGAGAGAGTTTGAATGTTGAAGTCAGGGTCTTGTCTAGGTCTAGGGTTTAAAACTATTTTAATATAACCTGAAATCACTAAAATTATCCTCCTAGGGTCTTAAAGGACTTGGGGTGTATTTACATAAAACACCCCAAGTTGGCAGCAACTTCACAGACTCGCAGGACCTCACAGACGAGACCTTCACCAATGGACCGTCAGTGCATCGACGGACCGTTGGTAGGGTCTCGTGGGTGGATACTTAGCTACAACATAGGGACTGTCCATCAAGACCTTCTGGTTCAATCGATGCCCTAGGTCGACGGACCGTTGATGTACCAACGGACCGTCCTTAGGGTCGTCGATGGCCACTGCTTTTTGGCAGTTTTTCCTAAGTCTTGGGCCCTTCATCTAGGGCCCCTTGTGGGTCCTAGGTGGGGTCATTCCTGGATGTTAAACCCCTAAACTAAGTCGTATAGGTATTAGGAACATCCCACCTTAGTTTCAAGGAAAACGACCATGTAAAACTCATCCAAGCACAACAAGACACACAAGTACATTCTAAGGCATACCTTCCGAACGTCATGGACGTTCTTGGTCGATTGAACTCCAAACTTAACAAAACTTCACACACTGCCTAAGGACACTAAACTAACTCAGTTTAACTTAAAATCAACTCAAGAAACAATCACAAGGCTCTATTTCACCTTAGTGCATTTTTGGGCGTTATATCCTCACTAGATTCGAGGACATCTTGATGTTTAGATTTCCTTATTGAAGTATTGTAATAGACTTAGCTATTTTTTATATGTTGAAGTATGGGCCGTGTCCCATTATATTCATATGTCTAAGATGGTGACTATGAGACTTAGCCTTTCGTTATGTTTTTCTATATAAGAGATATTTTGAAGTATTCTTATTTCGTATGAAATGTTTTAATTCCGCACTACTTTTCATACATGTACGCAATGAATGGTATGAAAGGGATTCTCTTAGACCTCCGAGAGGTCGACAACGCTGTGCTTCAATTCGGGAATGCCCTAACTTCTAGGGGGTACTCTCGGGTCGTGACAGTATTGTTCATCAATCATATTGTATCAATAATATACATTTAGGGCAGTAGCTAAATATATAGAACATCATAGCTAAATCATGCTTCATCTACCCTAGAATATAGATCACAACATATACATTAATCTATCGAGTTTATAGGCTAGAAGAACCTAAATCAATCTTTACCAATTCAATTGTTATCTATTCACATTGGATAAATTATACTTCATTATCATCACATTACACATATAGGTAGTAGTTAAGACAATTCACCATAATCGAGTCACATAACAACCATCCTAACGTCAAGATTGCAAGTTACTACATGATCAATTAGAAGAACATAGATAAATGCATACCAAGCCTTCATTACTTTTATTATACAAGATTTATGCTCACAATTAAACCATGATATTAACCTAAGGCAGTAGCTACAATCATCTTAACATAATCGAATTCCACTTTTATACATTTAACAATCAATATGACACTGAACACATAGGCATAGACTAGTCATGTTCAATTCTTCATACATTGATCCGATTGGATCATTCATCAGAAATTCACCATCAATATACTTAAATAACAGTAGATATGAGCAATTCAACATAATAGAATCTCAATTCAACCAATAACAAGCCACGATCACAATACCCATGCAAGGGCTAAATCGATATTGGGAGGGGATATGGGTTCACAATGCAATTGGATTAAAAATTCACGTTAAAACAATAAATTATCATCAATTCATCATGATTAAGTCTTTGAAAACGTTTTTAGAAAGAACCCATGGCTAGATTGAAGAAGAAGAAGAGATTTGATCATGAAACTTCTTTGTAAACTTTGAAGAGACTCTCTAGATGATAGATTAACTAGAGATGAAGGATCACCATACCTTTGTCTATAATAAAACCTCTCAAACTTGATGATTAATCAATGGGAATTCAAGCTCCAAGCTGTTCTTGAGCTTCACCTTCAATGGAGGTTTCTAGGGAGAATATTTTTGGAGGGAAAGTCTAATTTATATGAATGGGTTGATCACATTTTTTATCACTTATATACACCCAAAAATCATCAAATAAACCATGTAGGGTCAGGTTAGCATGTGGGGTGAATTCCTCATTCACCCCTTTAATGAAACAGTTGTTAGGCAACAGTTGCAGGCCACCATCGATGCCTAGTAGGTCCATCTATGGGCCGTCTGTGGCTTCAGTTGATGGGGTCTTTGGCTGTTCTTTGGCTGAGCCTTATCCAGGCTAAGTTACCGTCGACGAATTCACCACCAACGGGCCGTTTGTCAACAAACAGGGCGTCGTTTGGTTCAGTCGATTGACATTGCCAAGGCAGTGTCTCGACAACCTTTATGTCCTTCTTGTGGACCCTTTTGCCGGGCACATGTGAAGTCATATCCGGACTTTTCCAACTTAATTATGAACATTAACAAGTCAAGGACCTTACACATCAGTTTCACCCAAAACAATTACACGTAACACGTCCAAACATGCTAGGCCCCATCAAGACACACACATGCATGTCTCAAGGACTATCTTTCGAACATCTTAGAGGTTCTTTTATGTTTGACCTCCAAAATTCATGAAACTACATATACTTCCTATAAACATCATTATAACTCGTTTTAAGACTTCATAAGCTCATTACATACAAATATAAGAACGTATAGACCATGAGGCACATAGGTGACTAGTCGTCGAACGTCTTGGTTGTCCCTTGATGTTTGACTTTCAAATCACCTCAAACTCTACACATTGATTAAATACAATATTATAAACCATTTTAGGACCTTAGACACATATGACGAACATGTTAGGTTATAGACACCCTAACTAATTTTGGGGGTCTTACATCCTCGATTGGGACTGAGGCTTGGTTTTGGGGTCTTTTGGGATTTTGGCTAAGTGTTGAACCACAAAGACATCCACGGAGCGTGGATTAGTCGACGGCTCGTCGCTTTGCTCATCAATTACACACTGTCCAAAAACAGCTTTTTGGTCAAATTGAAATGTCCTCTCCAAGGACCGCTAGGGTGGTCCTTGGGGAGTCGTACCCAGACGTTTCAACCCTAAACAAACTCTAATACAATTTTAACACCTTTATACCAAATTTGATTCATTTTCGACTCCTAAACCCCATGAAATATGCTAAGGCACACTAGCACCTATTTCACTAGTGTCTCGACGTTTCTTGACATTTTGACTCTAACACTTCCTAAATGTTTCAAATACATTATTTTAGGCCTATACACAATGTTTCAAGTCTTAGTTACACATGTGAAGCTCTATATTAGGTCAAGGACTTTCGGAGTGTTACATTATATCCCCTTAGGAACATTCGTCCCCGAATGAGACTAACATGTTTTTGAAAGGAAAGGATAGACTCAATACTAGCAGCCCAACCAACAACAACAAAAAATCCATATGAGTCACAAATCATTGGAGTATTTCTCAACTCCATTCAACACATATCAACAAAATTTACACGTAGCAACTCAATTCATAAGAAACAACAAATAAGAGCTCAATATTTCATAACAAATAAAAAGGAACTACCTTCTCAATATCAACATGAGCTCAACATACATCAAAGAGTTACCATGCTATAATTTTCCTTAGGACCACGACAAAATCTCAAGAATGCAACATATACTAAAATTTCACATAAATGCAAGTTAGAACAAAAGAGCCTTTTTCATGAAAACTCATTTTTGAAATGAACTTTTACCAATAATATGCACACAGTTAATGAATAAGCAAAATTCATAATTAGTCATTATTTTCATCATTAATAGGAATTACTAACCTAACTTACTAAAAAGATGAGGATAGTGGGATTTCATGTCGGCCTCGGCCTTCTATGTTGCTCCCTCAACTAGGTGGTTTCTCCATAGACATTTTACAAAGGCCACCTCTTAGTTCCTCAACTTCTTTACTTGACGATCAAGGATTTCCACCGAAACCTCTTCATATGAGAGGTTCTCATCCACACCTAGACCTTCAATAGGAAGAATGAACTCGGGGTCACCAATACACTTCCTAAGAATGGAGACACGAAATACCGGAAGAACTGAAGCTAGTTCACTAGGTAATTTAAGCTCATAAGCAACCTTGCCAACCCGTTGCAATATTTCATAGGGACCCACATACCGGGGACTAAGTTTCCCCTTCTTGCCAAACATCATCACCCCTTTCATGGGTGAAACTTTGAAGTACCCCTTATCATCCACTTCAAATTCGAGGTCTTTCTCCTATTGCCGGCATAAGATTTTTGCCGACTATAGGCCGTTTTAAATCTATTCCTTATCTTATGAACTTTATCCAAAGGTTCATAGATTAGATCAAGTCCAAGGAGTGAAGAGTCGCCAACCTCACACCACCCAATCGAAGACATACATCTCCTACCATATAATGCTTCAAAGGGAGCCATGGATATAGTCGAAGGGTAACTATTATAATAAGAGAACTCAATCAACGACAAGTATTCATCCCAAATTACCTTGAATTCAATAACACAAGCTCTAAGCATATCCTCTAGGGTTTGAATGGTACGCTCCTTTTGGGCATCCATTTTAGGATGAAAAATGGTACTTAATTTCACTTGAGTACCCAACCCCTTATGGAAAGACCTCCAAAATCGAGAAGTGAATTGAGCACATCTATCCGAAATGATGGATAAAGGGATCCCATGAAGACTAACAATCTCATTAATGTAGATTCTTGCAAAATCTTCCACCGAGTAAGTAGACTTAACAGGGATAAAGTTAGTGGATTTCGTCAACATATCCACCACCACCCATATTGAGTCATTTGGCCTTCGTGTCCGAGGCAAACCCATTATGAAGTACACACTAATGTCTTCCCACTTCCAAGCAAGAATTTGCATTTCTTGAATTAAGCCACCCGACTTTTGATGCATAGTCTTCACTTGTTGGCAATTTGGACACCTATCAACAAATTCTTCTATGTCCCTCTTCAAACCATCCAACCAATAGACCTCCCGAAGGTCGTGATACATATTGGTGGAACCCGGATGAACAGAATACTGGGAACCATGAGCTTATTCAAGAATCCAATTTCTCAAATCATCAATATTTAGGACGCACAACCTACCTTGGTACATAAGCAACCCATGACCCTTGGGTGAATGAGTCATTAATCTTACAAAAAACTGATTCCTTCAACCCCATCAAAAAAGGATCAAGGTGTTGCTTAGACTTCACCTCAACCACTAAAGACTTTTTGGAATCATGGTGGACCATAAAACCACCAGTAAGGGAATCTTCCAACAGAACATCCAATCGAGCCAACCTATGAACATCTTTTACTAGGTATCTCTTGGCTTCTTTCGCAGGAGACACACTACCCATGGTCGTACTTCTTATAGCATCTGCAACCACATTAGCTTTTTCAAGTTGGTAGAGAACACTCATGTCATAATCCTTCAACAATTCCAACCATCTTCTTTGTCGGAGATTTAACTCCTTTTGAGTAAACACACATTGAAGACATTTGTGGTCGGTATACACATCAACATGAACACCATAGAAATAATGCCTCCATATTTTTAAGGCAAACACCACGGCCGCTAACTCAAGAACATGTGTTGGGTAGTTCTTCTCATGAACCTTGAGTTTCCTAGAGACATAAGCTATAACCTTACCATGTTGTATAAGGACACAACCCAAACCGATTCGATAAGCGTCACAATACACCACAAAACCCTTGGTACCCTCCGGTAAGGACAACACCGGAGGGGTGGTAAGTCTATCTTTCAATTCTTGGAAGCTTCTTTCACAAGCCTCCAACCACTCAAATTTCACATTCTTTTGAGTCAAAGTTGTCAAAGGAGATGCAATAGACACAAACCCATCGACAAACCTTCTATAGTACCCGGCTAGACCCAAGAAACTTCTTATATCGGTTGGAGCCAAAGGTCTAGGCCAATTTTTAACCGCTTCCTTCTTTTTTGGACCAACCTCTACACCCTCATTAGAGATGATATGACCAAGAAACGCAACCGATCTCAACTAAAACTGACACTTGATATACTCTGAAAAAGTTGGTGTTCCATAAGGACTTGTAATACCACCCTCAAATGGCCCATATACTCATCCTCACTCTTAGAATATATCAAGATGTCATCAATAAATCATCAATCCTAGGGAGAGGATACTTGTTCTTTATGGTGACTTTATTAAGTTGATGGTAATCAATATACATCCTAAGGGACCGATCCTTATTTTTCACAAAGAACACCGCAGCACCACATGAAGAAATACTAGGTCGAATTAATCTTTTGGCTAGTAAGTCTTTGAGTTGAGCCTTCAACTCTTTCAATTCGGTCGGAGCCATGCAATAAGGAGGAATTGAAATGGGATGCGTATCCGATAATAATTCAATACCAAAATTAATTTCCCATTTGTGAGGGATTCTGGGGAAGTCATACGGAAAGACTTCCATAAATTCGCGCACTACGGGGACCGACTCAATAGGACGAGTTTCGGAGTCTAAATCTTTGAATCTTGCAATATGGTATAAACACCCTTTAGTGATCGTCTTACAAACCTTTAGATAAGAAATTATATGACCTCCAGGAATAGAATTTCCCCACTTCCACTCTAAGACTGGTTCATTAATAAAGTTGAACTTGACAACCCTTGTTCTACAACTATGGAAGCAAAACAAGCATGCAACCAATTCATTCCCAAAATGACATCAAAATCAACCATATCAAGTTCTACCAATTATACATGAGTAACTCTATTGGGAAACTTGATAGGATAATTTCTATACACCCTTTTTTCAACAACTATCTCACCCATTGGGGTAGACACATAAAAGGTTCATTTAAGATATCGGGCAATACATCAAACTTGTTAGCTACCAAAGGAGTAACAAATTACAAGGTAGCACCGGGATCAAGTAAAGCATAAATATTAAAAGAGAAGACATGTAACATACCGGTCACCACATTGGGAGAACTCTCTTGTTCACCCCTATCGCAGAGAGCATAAAAGTGATTCTTCCTTGAAACCTCCGCATTAGAACCACTTGCTTGAGCTTGCCCAATCCCCTTGTCTTGCCCTTCACATTCGTGCAATCCCTAACCTTATGACCACTTTTTCAACACCCAAAGCAATTATCCGTCCCAACTAGAAATTCACCCATATGTTTCTTACCACACTTTCCACAAATAGGCTTCTTTGCTAGGTGAATTAGTACCTCTTCCCTTTTAAGACTTAGGGTTAGACACCCTATCATCACGAGTCTATGGGAACTTAGAAGGAACATGGTTGGAGAACCTCTTTTTGAACCTCGATATGTGTTTAATTTCCAACCATCCCTTTGAGAAACAACCTTCATAAAACTTTGCCTTCTTAGCCTCTCTATTCTTCCTCATTAGTCTACTCTCTTCAACTTGTTGAGCATGCACCATTAGACGAGAAATATTCATGATGTCATGAAGCATAGCTGCACGACATTCTTCTAACAAGTCTTCGGACACTCCCATCACAAAGTGACTCATCTCATACCTTGGTTAGACACCAAGGATGGAGCATACTTATACAAATTAGTGAACTTTATGGAGTAATCAAGAACACTCATACCTCCTTGAAGAAGGTTGATTAATTCTTCCACCTTAGCTTCCCTCTTCTCTCTAGGAAATAACCTATCAAGGAAATCCCTCTTGAAGATCTCCCAAAGTCACAGGACCACCTCTAAGCACAATATTGTTCCTCCATTGAGTATACAAAGTTTGTGCCATATCTTTGAGTTTATAGGTGGCCAACTCGGCCTTTTCACTAGGAGTCACACCCAACAAACAAGATATTGTAGGCCTCATCAAGAATTTCTTGGGGGTCTCCCCCATTTTTGACCTGAAGACATAGGAGGGTTAATCTTAGTAAAGTATCTCACACGAGAATCCATAGTTCTAGCATGTTGGGGCACAAGAGGTCCAACTTCCTGATTCACTTGTGCCATCACAACTTGGACTTGATTAGTTACGACATTAGATTGAGAAGTCATGGATTAAGCCAAATTTGGAAAATCCTACCTTATCTCTCCATCCGTCATATGTGGAGGATTGACCGGAACTTGATCATCCATTGGAAATTGCTTTAGTGGAGGAACTTTATTGACTTGTGGAGGAGCTCCCGTATTAGCAATCTCTTCCTCGACCCTTCTTGCGGTTGCCCTTCTAGTAGTCATACATATAACCACAATAAGAGGTTTAGGTGAAAAGAACACATAGAGTAAGACTCTAGAAGCACGACATAGTAATACCAAGAAAATGACAATTTCCTAAGAATCACATTGAATATCATTCATAAGTGTGGCACGCTTCACAATTATGAATAAAAATCTATATAAACGTGGTTTAGTGAGACATCAATCCTAGGGTTACTTAACCTGGCTCTAATACCAAGTTTTTCACATATAGGGAGAACCTCCTATACTTAACCGGCATCGTCGTCCTCGGAGAGGACTTAGACTAGAACTTAGCATTCATCATTACACGTCATAGGCTAAAACACGGTAAGATTAAAACTTCTACATATACATAGTGAGGTTACATAGACCTCTTCCATACTACTTATAGGGAAATTATATAGACTCATGGTACTTGAAGATTACTTAGGCTTTTATTTTAAATAAAATAATCAATATACATAAGATTTTCTAATAAGATTATCTCACATACAGCCATCTAAAAACAAGTACAATATTTGGACTTAGCCAATACAACTTCAATATGCCATATAGGCTTACAACAATGTATCAAACGACAAAGAAAATAACAAATGTCTCTAGACATAAGCAACAACATCGCTAGTATAGTGAAAAGGTATAATCCTCGAACATGAGGATCTACCAACAACTAGGAGGAAAGTGTCCAAGTCTTCTTGAAATGTGTCCATCTAAACCTCGACCGTCGGAATCTACATATTTGTAGAAAAAACATAAGAGATATGGGTTAGTACACCACTTGTACTAAGTATGGAAAAAATATACATAAAACTTTTGAAAACATGCATGAAAGGGACCAATTCTTTAGAAAATATGCTAAGTCATTTGGAAAGCCTTTAGTGCACATACAAGAGAGCATATACAATATAAGGATCACAATAACATAAGACATGTTCGTAATCAAATACAACACAAACATAAGCATCATATCAACTAAACATATTCAATAGTTCATATCAACATAATATACCAAGCCCTTACAAACAATCCCATTCCAACCCCACAAGTGCAATGGTCATGTGAAGTCCATAACCCCACACAATCAAGTAAACAAGGTAGGAGATCATAAGTAATGATTTTTTTCATATAAGAGTATCACGATTTAGAGTTAACATTTCACTTTACATAGCATCATTATTCGTAAGACCATATCCTAGGACTCACTTTAGAGTTAATTTGTGCAATATCTAGATAGGTTCCCATACTCCTACCTTTACTAAGTAGACCCCTCAAGTCACCCTAGTCAATGTCTACCATCATTTACGTTTAGTCATTCATTTTACTCTCGGGAACAATTGTCTTAACTGACATAGACCACATGAGATAAATGTGGAATCTGGTGTCATGAAACCCTACATCGAAAGAAGGTAGTCTACTTTCCAAAGTAGAACCAAACATAACTTTCTAGGTGGATCCACTAGAATGTAGTGAACCTACCTTCCCTATTTGTGAAGGGACACTCCTTACAAGTAGTTCACTCGGTGCTAAGATATAGTCCCTTTTTTAAATGTCTTTAAGTCATCCTTTAAACATCATAACTTAGTATAGGTCATAGGAGGCTTAACCCCTTGTATATTCTTAGTCATTAGCTCATTAGGGATTGCATGAGTATATCCTTTCATTACAACCCTCATATGAGATATTAACACATTATTATCATCATGTCATAGTAAGGCACAATAGTGATTCACAATCAACCTTATATCATCACAACTTAATCATAATATCAAAATTCATATAGTCAGGACATTCCAACTATATTCATCATACCATCACCTACTAAATCTAATCACATGTAATACTTCAATTGAACTTCATCATCAAGTATAAGCCATCACAATTGAAGTAAGGATTAGAGATCACAAAGTCTTACCAGTTCACCTTCAAAAGAACTTTTCAATGGTATTACCATCAACCAACAATATTCATCAACTAATTGACAAAATACCATCGTATAATATAAATCAACACAAGAACTAAGTCAATTGTATCATCACTAACAAATTCAACATCAATTCATAACCTAGGGTTACGGAAATAGGGTCAATTCATGATCTTTTCCATATAACTAGGTCAAACAGAAAGAACTACCATAATTAACAAAAAATCCATGATAATATATCCATAATAATCAAAAGAAACAAAGAACAATTCAATTTGAAAGATCTATTTCGAAATAAGAAGAAAAACTATGACTTTATCACTTTTGGGCATCAACTTTGAAGAACCCCTTGGGGAAAGGATTTCCAAGGGTGAAGAGCTTCCATACCTTGTTAATCCTTGAAGATTGATGGAGATAAAGTCTAATTTTTGCATCCCTAATTCTCTCAAAGCTAGGTCTTCAATGGTGTTCTTTGGGGAGAGAGAAAGTGGAGAGAGAAGGTGGAGGATTTGAGTTTTGGGAATTGAAGAGTGTTAGGTTAGTTTAATGACATTTAGGACTTTATAGTCCTTTAAATAACTAGACTAAACTTCCCTTTACCCCTAATTAAACCCCTAACTAATTAACTAATTAATTCACTAAGTTAACAACATGGAAGTGAAAACAGACTCAAACGACAACTCTTCGACCTACGACATGTAGTCCCATCGACGACCCGTGCTGGAAGTCGTCGAGTGGGACGAAGGCTTGGTTTTGGTGTTTTTTTGGGATTTTGGTTATGTTTTGGACTACAAATTCATGATCCGTGTACGGTTCGTCGCTTGGCTCGTCAGTTGCACACGGTCCAAAAACAACTTTTTGGTCAAATTGAAGGGTCCTCTCCAAGGACCTCTAGGGTGGTCCATGGGGAGTCTTACCCTGACGTTTCAACTCTAAACACACTCTAATACATTTTTAACACCTTTACATCAAATTTCATTGAATTCTAACTCCTAAAACCCCATGAAACATGCCAAGGCACACTAGCACCTATTTCACTAGTCTCCGGACGTCATGGACATTTCTTGAAGTATTAATTCTAACACTTCCTAAATGTTTTAGATACATTATTAAAGGCCTATAGAAAGTGTTTCAAGTCTTAGTTACACATGTGAGGCTCTATATTAGGTAAAGGACTCTCGGAGTGTTACATCACTTATGTGGAACCTTCAACTTAGATAGAAGGTTATGACATCCTTGAAGTAGAAAGTCGTAATGGTATCCTTCTTGTGTGAATGATGGAATTATTGATTGGTTGAATGGAATGAAATTAAATCATCCTTAGGAATGTCATTTAGTATACAAATTAACTATTGTATGGCAGCCCTAGTGTACCCTCTTTGGTAAGGTGTATTATGATTTGGTTGTGACTACTATATGGTACCTCTTCATATGCCCTTTTTATTGAACTACTCTATGAGAACAAAGGCTAGCACCAAGAGAGTATGCTTGGGGAGTGACTCTTCTTAAGTTGAGACTAGAGTACAAAGAAACCCTTGATATTACTTAATCGTGTGCCTACATGAGATGTGTCCTAGTTCTACCATTTGCAAGTAGAACCCCCTCCAACGGAGTAGGGAAGACTCTGAATTCCATGCCTAGCTAGTATGATCTATTTCGGTTATTACCTATTCTCATCATGGGATGCGTTCTAGTATTGGATAAGTACTACAACATTTAGGTAGTGCAATGAAACACTATCTCGACATGGCACGAGTAGTATTTGAAGGTGCTAGGGTGTAGGTTCCAGATGTCTTTCTAAGACCATTTTTTGATGTCCTTAATGAATGTAATATCTCTTAATTGACATAATGAATGATTATGACTTCTGTAATATAGGTTGAACAAAAGTACTCTACCTAGGATAGCTTTGATGGTTGCTTAATTAGACTTGAAGAGGGTGTATGGGAAGTCTCTTCTTTTTTTACTCAAGTGAATCTTAGAGTAACTCTTGGTAGGAGTGTTATATGATTATATGTCTTGAAGTATTGATAATTCTATTATGTGTATTACTTGGAAATGTGACTTATATGTGATCTTTGGGGTTAAAAGTGTGTCTTCTACTTATGTTTTGAAGATTTTCTCAAAAAACATGTATCATATAAATGTCCTTTGAGCATGATTTTATGCATTATTCCATACTTAGTGCATTTTAATGTACTAGTTCCATATGTGTTTTATCTTTAAAGGTGTAGGTGGCGTTTGAGAGAAGTGGGTTGAAGTAAAGCTTAGATTCTAGCACCCATTTAAGCATAGTTGTGGTATGCCCTCAATTGATTCGAGGACATCAATATGTTTAGCTTTTCTAGTTGAAGACATTGCAATAGAATTAGTTATTTCTATACTTTTGTTCATGTATGGGTTGTGTCCCAAGATATTCGTATGTCTAAGATGGCGACAATGAGATTGAGCCTAGACTTATGATTTTCTATGAAAGATATTAACAAGTACTATTCAATTGTTGTGAAAATTTTTAATTCCGTATTACTTTTGGTATATGTTTTGCAATGAATGATGTATTAGTGCTTGTACAATACCTATAAAAGGTCAAGTACATCGTGCCAAGATTCGAGAATACCTTATGTTCTTGGGTATATTCTCGGGTCGTGACAAGCTTGGTATCAGAGCATAAGGTTATGAAGTAGTCTATAAGATTCAAAGTCTCAAAAGGCCATGTCTAGTAGAGTCTTTTTCATTGGTGTGAGTCGGGACACATCTATGAGCGAGAGGCTATAGGACGATAGAGTTTTCAATTTTTCTCTACTCTTGTGTCATGCTGTAGAGATTAAAAGTTATGAGTGTCCCATATTAATATATTTCCTTGTGTTTATTGGAGATGACTACTAGAAGGATGGTCGCAAGAAGGGTTGAAGAAGAGAGGGTGAATGAGGAAATTCCTCCCCTAGTTGAGCAAGTTCTCAAGGTGAACAAGCTTCACAATGTGGACAAGCACCACAAGGTATGCGATCTCCTCAAGGTGAGAAAGTTACTATTAGGGGTTAAGGGAATGAGGTTCCGGTGGTACCCCTAGACATGACTAATGAAGAGATTAGAGATGCTCTCCTTGCCCTAGCCCGAGCCATGACTACTCATGTGAATAGAGGTATTGAACCTAGAGTTAATGCTTTAGAGAGTACCATGACCTCTATATTGAGGGACTTTTTAAGGATTAATCCTACTATTTTTGTTGGCTCTAAGGTGGGAGAGGATCCCCAAGAGTTTCTTGATGGTGTGTACAAGGTGTTGAGTTCCATGGGAGTGACTTCTAGGGAGAAGGTGGAGTTAGCTTCCTACCAATTGAGGGACGTTGCTCAAGTGTTCTACACTCCATGGAAAGATAATAGGCCGGTTGAGTCAGGTCCCATAGAGTGGGAAGAGTTTAAAGAGGCTTTCTTAGAAAACTATTTTCCCCGTGAGAGGAGGGAGGTGAAGGTTGAAGAGTTTATTAACATTAGGCAAGGTAATATGAGTGCTTAAGAGTATTCCTTGAAGTTTACCATGTTGTCTATATATGCTCCATCCTTGGTATCTAACCCTAGGAATGAGATGAGAAGATTTATGACCGGTGTTGCCGACCATATGAAGGAAGAGTTTCGTACGACCATGCTTTATAATGACATGAACTTGTCTTGGCTTATGGTGTATGCACAATCTATTGAGGAGTCCAAACTTAATAGGATTCAAAATTTTTTGAGAGGGATGGATCTAATGAGCAAAACAAACCTAGGCTCAAGAAGCGGTCTCCATTGCAAGAAGGATCTACTGTTCCTAATGTCAAGATTGAGAGAGGTAGTGGTTCTAAAGGTGTTAATACTACTTGTGTCACTTGTGGGAAGAATTACATTGGGAAATGTCTAGGCGGTACAGGTGGTTGCTTTGGTTGTGGTAAGGATGGCCATAAGGTGATGGATTGTCCTACTATTACGGCTAGTGGAAGAGAGGCCAAGAAAGTTCCTCCTAGTGCTCCGGATTATGGTGCACCAAATAGGAGTCATTTCTATGCCCTCCAAGCTAATCCCAAGTCGGGTGATGCTGCCGGTAATTTATAGTATTCTATCTGTAGTTGTTATGGGTTCCTTCTAAGTGGGGGAGTATGGATAATAGTTGGATTGTAATAGTGGCATGTTGCATTTTGTTTAGGAGTCTTGAGTGAAAATGAATTTCATTGATATCCTTGGGGTTTTCATCTAGCTGGATCTACGAGACGTCGATGGTGGCCGGCGATGGTGACCTGTAGATTTTTCTACAGGGTCACGACCAGCTCAAGGGTAATTTCATGTTTTCAGCTTTCTAAAAATATTTGGGCGGTTATATAAGGGTATTATGGGTATTTTGAGTAGTTTTATAAGTCTATAACCCCTATTCAAGTCATTATTAAAAATCAAAACACCAAACCCAAGGAAGAACTATCTAGAACACCATTGAAGCTTGAAGGGAGATCGGAGCTTGGAGCTTGATTCCTGCATCAATTCATCTAACATTTCGAGTTTTAACACCAATTAATGTATGATTTTCATCCTTAAATCTTCTTTCTTCATATAGCCAAACTTCTATGTGGTTTTTCAAGACTTTCTCAAAGCATGAATTTCTAAATTGATATCTAGCAGTGGGTTCTTGCATAAAATGTTTTGAATCAATGATTTATGATTGAATTGATTTTAATTTAACTATTCTAAGCCTAAACCTCAATGAACCCATGAAAATCATGAAATCCTTACTTTGGCAATAATATTGTTGATGTGATTCTAGCTCTATTGTATTGAATTCTTGTGTAGTTTACTTTGGGCTATTGGATTATGAAAGAAGCATGTTAGAATTGTATTCAGGTTGTCCTAATTTAATAAAGTTCATATTGTATTGTATTGTATTATTGTATAGTTTGATTATTTCTTTGAATTGGTTACTATGGCTATTGAAAAGAGCCTTCGTGTATTGGAATGGTTGAATTGGCTATGGATTGAAGGTGTTGATGTTGGAATGGTGGTATGTTGAACTAACCTTCTCTATATTGTGTAGTATAGGTATTTCAATTATAATTTTTGGTATGGTCCACTTATGGTGGCGGTGCTTATGTGCTATACTGGTGGAGAATGTGGCCTCGTCGGCATTACTTTATGAACTATGATATTATCATGTTATAACTTGGGTATGTAATGGTTGTGAAGGTCTGTATGGTTTATGTGTATATGTGAATTCCAAGTATGTGTTCTTCCAAGTGATTATATGTGATCATGATAGGCTATAGTGATTCCTTATGTGTGTATACTTGATGTTGAAGTGTATATCTTCTTAGTTGACTATATGAGTCTTGTGATGGATTATAGTGATGTTTCATTAGAGGTGTGTATAATGACCTGTAGTATGCTTAAGTTGACCCTATATATTATTTGAATGATTGTACATGTGATAATATAATGATATGTGTGTCTTGTTTTGGTAGACCTTTGTCCTTTACTTGATAAATGAAGAATGTGAATATGAACCCTTCACTTAGTAGGCTAAAGCACCTTTGTCATGTGTGTATATGTATGATTAAAATAGTACCTTGAACATTGACAAGAAGGTCACTTATGTGGAACCTTTAACTTAGATAGAAGGTTATAACATCCTTGAAGTTGAAAGTGATAATGGTATCCTTCTTGTGTGAGTGATGGACTTAGGGATTGGTTGAATGGAACGACATGAAATAATCTTTAGGAAATTCATTGAGCTATCATAATTAACCATTGTATGACATCCCTAGTGGACCCTCTTTGGTGAGGTGTATTATGATTTGGTTGTGACTACTATATGGTACCACTTCATATTCCCTTCTGATTGAACTACTCTATGAGAACAAAGGCTAGCATCAAGAGAGTATGCTTGGGGAGTGACTATTCTAAAGTTGAGACTAGAGTACAAAGAAACCCTTGAATTTCCTTAACCATATGCCTACATGGGATGTGTCATGTGGGATGCATTCTAATATTGCATAAGTACTACAACTTTTAGGTAGTGAAATAGGATGCCATCTAAATAGTGAACGAGTAGGCTTTGAAGGTTATAGGGTGTAGGTTCCCTAGGTTTTTTTAAGACCATCATGTGAAGTCCTTAATGAATGTAATATCTCTTAATTGACTTATAATCAATGATTATGACTTGAGTTAATGTAGGTTGAACAAAAGTACTCTACCTAGGGTAGCTTTGAGGGTTGCTTAAGTAGAATTGAAGAGGGTGTATGGGTGGTCTCTTCTTGTTTTACTCAAGTGAATCGTAGAGTAACTCGTGGTAGGAGTGTTATATGCTTATATTTATTGAAGTACTGATAATGCTATTATGTGGATTACATGGAAATGTGTCTTATATGTGATCTTTGATGTTAAATGTGTGTCTTATACTTATGATATGAATATTTCCTCAAAAAGAGCATGTATCATATAAATGTCCTTTGAGCATTATTTTATGCATTATAACATACTTAGTGAATTCTAATGTACTAATTCCATATGTGTTTTAACTCTAAAGGTGTAGGTGGAATTTGAGAGAAGTGGGTTGAAGTAAGCCTTGGATTCTAGCACTTAATCAAGCAAAGTTGTGTTATGTCCTCAATTGACTTGAGGACATCAATATTTTTAGATTTTTTAGTTAAACACATTGTAATATACTTAGTTATTTCTATGCTTTTTTTGACGTATGGGTCGTGTCCCAAGATATTTGTTTGTCTTAGATGGGGAAACTAAGACTTAGCTTTTCCTTACGATTTTCTATGAATGATATTTTGAAGAACTATTCGATTGTTGTGAAAGTTTTACTTCCGCACTACTTTTCATATATTTTATGCAATGAATGATGTCTAAGGGCTTGTAAAAGACCTCTGAGAGGTCAAGTACGCCATGCCACAATTCGAGAATACCTTATCTTCTAGGGTATACCCTCGGATGGTGACAATATCAAAGAGGAAAGAGCTTCTTATGAATCCGATATTTGTGATTGAGTTATTTGATGTATGGGGCATTGAATTTATGGGGCCATTTGTGAGTTCGCATGGAATGAAATATATTCTTCTTGCGGTTGATTATGTATCGAAATGGGTGGAGGCAATTGCGCTGACCAAAATTGAAGGAAAGAGTGTCACCTCATTCTTCAAAAGGAATATTTTCTCCTGATTTGGTACCTGTAAGGTGATTATCAGTGATTGAGGTTCTCACTTTTTAAATAAGGTTCTCAAAGCACTACTTGAGTAATATGGTGTCCTCTACAATGTAGCCACTCTGTACCATCTGCAGACTAGTGGATAAGTTGAGGTGTCAATAGAGAGATCAAGTAGATTTTAGCGAAGAATTTGAATGCCAATAGAATAAATTGGGCGAGGAAGCTTGACGATGCTCTATAGGCCTATCGCACTGCATACAAGACTATCATAGGCATTACCTCATACAAACTTGTATATGGGAAGTCTTGTAATTTTCCGATAGAGATCGAGCATAAGAATATGTTGGCAATGCTTGATGAGTTTCAACTAAGAGTCTATGAAAGTGCAGCCTTGTATAAAGAAAGGATGAAGAAGAACCCTAATCAAAGGATTGCAAGGCGAGATTTTGTTGTGGGGCATCAGGTGTTTCTATTAAACTCTAGGTTGCGCTTGTTCTCGAGCAAGCTCAAGTCCAAGTGGATGAATCCATTCTTACTCACTCAAGTGTTTCCACAGGGAGCGGTAGAGCTTGGAAACAGTGAGAGAACAAGGTTCAAGGTAAACGGGCAGAAGATCAAGCTTTATTTTGGAAAAACGGAGGGTGTGCAAAAAGTGATTGAGGCCTTCTATCTTAATGAAGTCTGAGTAATCAAGAGGCTTGTGTCGTGCTGGCTGCTTGTGATGCAACCCAAGATGTAAAATAGAGCAAACAATAGTTTTCTACTTTCTATTTAGTAATTTTCTTTTGTTTATTTGATTCATCGTACTCAATTAGATAGGTACTTTAATTTTTGTTTTAGTGTTGGCTAGATATAGCATATGATGTGTATCTAGAAAGTGTCCAGAAAATGTAAAAAGAATGGTTTAATGGTTGCTACATATGCAGGTGCGCTATGAAAAATCTATCAAAAAAGTCTGTGTATAGGTCTACGGATCACGTCACCGTTCCGTAGTTCAATCTATAGACAGTAAATGGTGTTCGTACATCCCAGGTAAGTGTTTAAATTTTGCAAGTGTGAAGGTGATCTACTCACACACCCTCTAAGTGAAATAGGATGAACTACAGCCTCACAAGGGTTTTATGAGTTAATAACTTGTCAAAATAATGAAGAATAGCCTTAGAAGTCAGCTTCAAAAAGTTTTGAAGTCTAACATATGATGAATGTTGTGTCTTGATTTTGTAGGTTTCAGTTACTGCTCTTGATACATGAAAGCTTCTTGAATGTGATATCTTGATTTAGTAGGCATAGGCACCCTTGTCTTGAATGAATGAAAAAATGAAATTCTAGGATTGGTAGACCTAAAGTAGGTACCCTTCTATGAAAGACTAATATTTAACATTGAATAATAAAAGAAGGTTAATAATGAAGTGAATCGGATACATTTATGAATGAGCTATTCTAAATGAACCTTCATCGGTATTCCCTTGTCAACCTCTTCTTGATAGTGATATTATGAGTTTGTAGGACTTAGAGACGGAACCTTCTCAAATACTATTATGTGAATGAACTTACTCTATGAGAACCAAGGCAAAGCACTGAGTGGATATGCTTGTTCTAGTAGCTCTACTTGAGAATGAGACTAGAGTAAAAGAAAGCTCTTGATATCCCCTAAACCATGTGCCTACATGGGATGTGTCTTTAGTTCTACCTTTGGAAAGTAAAACACCTTCCATGGTGTGGGGTCTTATGAAATTGGATTCCATACCTAGCTATTGTGGTCTATGCCAGTTAATGCCTATTCTTATTGTAACACTTCGAAAAAACTAAGATGTGTTCTAGAGCCTAACATAAATTTCAAAAGGTGTAGACACTGTTTTAAGGTCTATTTTAATGTATATAAGTCATTTATGAGGTTTAGAAACCAAAACGTCAAAGAATGTCCATGACATTCGAAAAATAGTTCAATGAGGTACTAGCGTGCCTTAGTTTATTTGACTAGCTTTTATAAGTCGGAAATTCTTGAAATTTGGTGGAAGGGTGTATAAATTATGTTAAGGTTGATTCATAGTCTTAACGTTTGGGTATGACTCCCCAAGGACCAACCAAGGGCCCTTGAGGAGGACCCTTCCATTTTGGGGTCAAAAGCACTGCCTGGGAAGTGTGCACCCACGAGTTGAATCGATGGGGCGTGTGTGGATCAACGGGGCGTAGATTCCATCCATCGACCAACACTAAGCCATTTTGGCTAATGGTCCATTTGTACCAGTCTCTGAACTTACCTACGGATGTACTGTACGAAAAGAGGTACAGGTCGTCGACTCACAGATGGACCGTTGGTCGACGTGTCCTATGTGAGTGCTAAGATTTTTTGCATATTTTAAGTTAGTTCCAATAGATTAATTAAAGGGTTAGTGAATTAGTTGGGGTATTAGGGAGGTCTAGTTAACTTATTTAACACCCTATATAATGTCCTAACCTAATTAAGGCTAACTAAACTCTCATAACTCACAATCCTAAAACTCTCTTCCTTCTCTCTTCTTTCTCTCTCTAGTTGAAAAACTCCATTGAAGACCAAGCTCTGGGAGGGTTTAAGGTCACTAAAGGGACAAATTTCTTCATCAATTTTTCATCAAATATTAAGGCATGTGATATAATTCACCTTTGGGACTCCTTTCCCCCAAAGGGTTCCTTCAAAGTAATTTCAAAAGTTGAGTTTTCATGTGGGTCTTTCCCAATCTCGAAATTAATGTTGTGAATTACCCTGTTTATGATTTATTTTGGATAGTTTGTATAGATTAACATGTATTCTAACTTAATTATGTTTTCTCTTGCTCGATTGGTCTAAACTGTAGATGGTGACACATTCCCCTTAACCTTAGGTTATGATCTTAACATGAATAGTGAAATATTTGTTTAATTGACTTTGTTATTCATTAAATTACTATTATATGATGTTATTATATCAATTATGAATAGATTAAGATGAATTATAGGCCTATCATGCGAGATCTTCAGTAGTTGATCTAGGTTATGAAACATGTTGTGAATATGACCTAAGTCTCTTATCTTAAGCTATGAATTAGTGATGAATTGTGATATAGTGATGCAATTCGCCTTGTTATTCTATTGGTTATTGTTGTGTGATGATGTTAATCCCCTATTGGGTTGAGTTAAGGGTTGATGGTAAGACCTTGAAGATGAATTATGAAGGAGACTTGGTAAGTCTTGTGATCCCTATTCTTTATTTCAATTGTGGTTACTTGAGATTAAGTGATGATGTTGCAATGAAGTATATCTTGTATTATGATTGATAGGGTTGGTATGATGTTGAATTGAAATGTCTTTACAATGGTTGTTAGGTTGATTAAGGTGTAAATGTTATAAGGATGGTAATGACTACCAATGTGAATTATAATGAATGAATATGTAAATGTGCTAACCTCACCTATATGAATTGTAATGAAAGGACTATACTCATGCAATTCTTATTAATCTATGATGATGATTATACAAGGGCTAGACCCTATGACGTATAATAAGTTATGATGATTAATAAAGTCATTAAAGACATTTCAAAAAGGGATTCTAGCTTAGCACCGAGTGAACTAAAGTGAGGAGTGTCCCTTCCCACATTGGGAAGGTAGGATCACTAATGTACTCTTAGGATTGGAGACTATATTGCATGTAGCATAAAGAGGGTCCAAATTATATATCCTAGTTCTTGAACTATGTAAACCCCATAGAAATGCTAGCTAGTAGATCCACGTAGTTGCTATGTTCATGTTTTAGGTACTACTTTGGCAAGTAGTCCACCTTCTTTCAGTGTAAGGTTCCATGACACCGGATTACACATTAACTCATGTGTTCTATGTCGGTTAAGGAAAGATTTTCCCAAAAGGTAAAATGAAATTATAAATGAACTCTAACTAGGATGACCTAAGGAGTTTAACTTAGTCTAGGTAGGGGTATGAGTCTCTACCTAAACATTGCACTAGTTAACCTTGAGAGAAGTCCTAGGAGGGTGTTCTTATGTATGTATATGTTAATGAATGCCAATGATAATAATATGATGATCTAATAGGTAAATGACATTACGTGATGTTGGTTGCATGTATGAACATGTATTTGGTCTCTATGGTTAAAGTATGATGATATGTATTCTTAAATGATGTAATATGTGAAGTTGGATAATAGTTATGGTTCTTGTGGAGTTACTTGATTAAGTAAGGTTATGGGGGATTTGCTTGGTCATTGCATTTGTTGACTTCGTGAGGATTCATGAGTAGTTGTGTTGCTTTATTATGATATGATGAATTCTTATTCATGTTTGTGATATTATTACTTGATGATAGAGTTGTATTTTATTTGGTTGCAAGTATGTTTATATGCATGTTACTTACTTTGACTTAACAAATATGCTTTATTGGTTGGTATGGTTATCTTGAATATGCATAAGGCTTTTTAAAGGTAAAATAGCATGTTTTAATGAAATGACCCTTTTAGCATGATTTGATCTTATATGTGCGTATGGTCTCATACTTAGTATAAGTGGTGTACTAACCCCATTTTCTCCCTTTTCCTAAACATTTTAGGCTACGGTCGTTGAAGGCTCTTCGAGACAACTTTGAAGAAGACTTGGAATTTCTCACTCATCCAAGTGGGTAGGTCCTCACTTTCCGAGGACCAATATCGAGATTATGAAGTTGATTTAGTTTTAAGACTCTTATGTTGTTTCTCTTTTCGTGTTAGTACGGATTGTATAGCCTATATGTGGCTCTTGTACGTTGATGTATGGGATATGCCCAAATTGCTTTAATCTTGATAGATGGTTATGATATAAGACACTCTTTAAAGGCTATGTTCTATCTTATACATATACTTACGTGCAATAAAAGTAGAAGAATATGTAATCTTCCTATACGAAGGGTCTATGTATACTCGATATGAATATATTATGTGTATGTAGCGGTCTATGTAAACCTCAATGTAGAAGTAACAAAAAGTTTTAATTTTCCGTATTTTTAACCAATGAATGTAATGATGTATGCTAACAGGCTAGTTTTAGTCCTCAAGGAGGAGGAGGAGGCCGGTTACGTCTAGGGGGTGCTCCCCAAATGGGACAAATCTGGTATCAAAGCATGAAGTTGAATATCTTTGATGTCGATGTCTCTCTCAACGACATCTATGTAGATTCGTACTCATAATTGTGAAGCGCGCCACACTTATGGATAGGAATCTATGTGATGCTTAGGAAACTCTCACTTTTCTTGGAAATCCAATATGGTGCCTCTAGAGTATACTTATTGTGTGATTTCACCTAAACCTTGTATTTTTGTTATAGGCAATGAATACTCAAAGAAATGCGGCAAGAAGTCTTGAGGAAGAGATTTCCAATGCGGTAGTTCGTCCCGGTGGTGAACAAGTCCCTCCTCATGAAGAAGATGCTAATATTGAACAAGCTCGGGTCAATCCTCCTCCTTTAATGGATGGTGATATAAGGGATGCCCTTTTCCAAATTGCCCAAGCCATTACTTCGCAAGATCAAGCCGTCACTACTCAAGCCCAAGCCATGACGTCCCAAGCTAACTGGGAGGTTGTACCTCGGGCAAACCAGCATGTGGGCAACATGGCCTCCCGTTTGAGGGATTTCACTAGGATGAATCCTCCTACTTTCTATGGGTCCAAGGTTCAAGAAGACCCCAAGAGTTCATTGATGAAGTCGAAAAGATACTTTATGGTATGGGGTTTACTACTAGTGAGAAGGCCGAGTTAGCCACTTACAAACTCAAAGATATGGCTCAAACTTGGCACGTCCAATGGAGGGACAATAGACCTCTGAGGGGTGGACCGGTGAGTTGGGTGATCTTCAAGAAGGCTTTTCTTGATCGGTTCTTTCCTAGGGAGAAGGTTGAAGCCAAGGTGGTGGAGTTCATCAACCTTGGCCAAGGAGCTATGAGTGTGCTTGAATACTCCTTGAAATTCACTAAATTGTCAAAATATTCCCCTTCTTTGGCTTCCAATCCTAAGGATGAAATGAGTCGTTTTGTGACGGGGGTGTCGAAAGACTTGCAAGAGGAATGTCATTCGGCTATGCTAAATGAAAATATGAACATTTCTCATCTCATGGTTCATGCTCAAATAGTGGAAGAGGCAAGGTCTAAAAGAAAGAGTAGAGATGCCAAGAGGGCAATATCTTTTGATGGTGGTTCTTCAAAGGGTAGGCTTGGTATCTAAGACAAGCCTAAGTTCAAGAAAAGGTTTTCTAGTCAAGTTCCCTAAGGCTAGGGATCATAGTGTGTCTAACCCTAAGTCTCAAAAGGGAGGGAGCACTAGTTCACTAACTAAGAAGCCAACTTGTGGAAAGTGTGGCAAGAAACATTATGGTGATTACCTTAAGGGAACATATAGTTGTTTCGATTCTGGTAAATGTGGACTCAAGGTTAAGGATTTCCATAATGTGAAGGGTCAATATAAGGGTGGTGGTCAATCTCAATCAAGTTGTTCTAATGATACATCTAAAAAGAACCGCTTCTATGCTCTCCGTTCTAGAGGTGAGCAAGAGACCTCTCTCGATGTGGTAACCGGTATGTTGAAAGTCTTTTGTATTGATGTATATGCTTTACTTGATCCCGGTGCTATCTTGTAATTTGTTACCCCTTTTGTAACTAAAAAGTTTGACATTTTACCCGATATCTTGCATGAACCTTTATGGTGTCTACCCCAGTGGGTGAGTCGCTTGTTGAAAAAGGGTGTATAGAAATTGTCCGATAATGTTGTCCAATAGAGTTTCTTATGTTAAACTAGTAGAACTTGATACTCTTGATTTTGATATCATTTTGGGTATGGATTGGTTGCATTTTTGCTTTGCCTGTATTGATTCTAGAACGAGGGTGGTGAAGTTTAATCTTCCAAATTAGCCCATTTTAGAGTGGAAGGGGGGAAATTCAATTCCTAGAGGCCGTATAATCTCCTTTCTATAAGCATGCAAAATGATCTCTAAATGTTGCTTATATCCTATAGTAAGAGTCCAAGATTTAGACTTCGAAATTTCTCCTATTGAGTCAGTCCCCGTAGTGAGTGAATTATGGAGGTCTTTTCTAATGATCTTACGGGTATTCCTCCCGAACGGGAAATTGTTTTTGGTATCGATTTGCGACCGGATACAAATCCCATTTCAATTATTCCTTATCAAATGGATCCGTCCAAATTAAATGAGTTGAAGGCTCAACTCAAAGATTTACTAGACAAAGGCTTCATTAGACCTATTATTTCTCCATGGGGTGCTCTGGTTTTGTTTATGAAGTACAAGGATGAGTCCCTTAGAATATGCATTGATTATCGCCAACTCAATAAAGCCACCATTAAGAACAAGTATCTTCTCCCTCGGTTTGACGACTTGTTTGATAAACTCCAAGGGGAAAGCCACTTTTCTAAGATTAACTTGAGATTGGGGTATCACCAACTTAGGGTGAGAAGTGAGGATATACCAAAGACGACATTTCAGACTAGATATGGTCACTATGAGTTCTTAGTAATGTCCTTTGGTCTCACTAATTCTCCGGAGGCGTTTATGGACCAAATGAATAGGGTGTTTTGAAGTTACCTAGATTCATTTGTCATCGTCTTCATTGATGATATCCTGGTATATTCGAAAAATGAGGGTGAACACATGGGTCATTTGAGAGTGGTGTTGCAAGTACTTAAAGAACATAAACTATATCCAAGTATAGAAAGTTTGAGTTTTGGTTGAGGTTGGTGGCATTTCTTGGTCATATTATCTCTAGTGAGGGAGTTGAGGTTGATCCAAGAAAAATGGAGGCGGTGAAAAATTGGCCTAGACCATTGACTCCAACCAACATTAGGAGTTTCTTAGGTATAGTGGGTTATTATCGGAGGTTTGTAGATTGTTTTACGTCCTTTGCATCTCCCTTGACTACTTTGACCCAAAAAAGCAACAAGTTTGAGTGGTCGGAGGCATGTGAGAAGAGCTTCCAAATCTTGAAAGATTGAATTACTTCCACTCGGTGTTGACTTTACCGGAGGGTACAAAGGGATTCGTTGTGTATTGTGATGCATCACCAGTGGGTTTGGGGTATGTGCTTATGCAACATGGGAAAGTAATCGCCTATTCTTCTATACAACTTAAGGTGCATGAGAAAAACTATCCAACTCCTGAACTTGAGTTAGCGGCCGTTGTATTTGCCTTGCAAATATGGAGGTATTACTTGTATGGTGTTCATATTGATGTGTATACCGACCACAAGAGTCTCCAATATGTGTTTACTCAAAAGGAGTTGAATCTCCGACAAAAAAAGTGGTTGGAATTGTTGAAAGATTACAACATGAGTGTTCTCTATCACCCCGGCAAGGACAATATGGTTGTAGATGCTCTAAGTCGTATGACCGTGGGTAGTGTGTCCCATGTAGAGGAACCCAAGAAAGACCTAGTGAAAGATGTTCATAGGTTGGCTAGATTGGGGCTTAGATTGGAAGATTCTCCAAATGGTGGTTTTATGGTCCATTATAACTCCGAGTCATCTTTAGTTGTTGAGGTGAAGTCCAAACAACACCTTGATAAACCATTGATGGAGTTGAAGAAATCGTTTCTTGGTAAGCTTAATGAGTCATTCTCCCTGGGGGGATGGTGTATTGAAATATCAAGGAAGGTTGTGTGTTCCCAATGTAGATGATTTGAGGAACCGGATTCTTGAGAAAGCTCATGGGTCCTATTACTCCATTTATCTGGGTTCGACAAAGATGTATCATGACCTTAGGGAAGTGTATTGGTGGGAAGGCTTGAAGAAGGACATAGCAGAGTTTCTAGCAAAGTGTCCAAATTTCCAACAAGTGAAAGCCGAACATCAAAAGTCGGGTGGCTTACTTCAAGAAATCCAAATTCCTACTTGGAAGTGGGAAGACATCAACATGGATTTTGTGGTATGTTTGCCTAAGACTCAAAAACAATATGATTCCATATGGGTGGTGGTGGATAGGTTGACCATGTGCGCTCGTTTTATTCCCGTCAATTCTACTTATTTGGCTGAGGATTATGCAAAGATCTTCATAGATGGGGTTTTGTGTTGCCATGGTATTCTGTTATTAATCATATCATATAGGGGTGCAAAATTCACGTTTAGGTTTTGGAGGTCATTCCAAGAAGGGTTGGGTACCAAGGTGAAGTTAAGTACCGCTTTTCATCCCCAAAGGGATGGTCAAGAGGAACGTACTATTCAAACCCTTGAGGATATGCTTAGATGTTGTGTCATTGACGTCAAGGGAAGTTTGGATAAGCGCTTGCATTTGGTGGAGTTTGCTTACAATAATAGTTTCCATTCATCTATATCCATGGCTTCTTATGAAACCTTGTATGGTAGGAGGATTAGATGTCTTATTGGGTGGATTGAAGTCAGTTAGTCTTTGATTCTTGGTCCCGATTTTATTTATAAGACTTTAGAGAAAGTTCATATCATAAGGAACCGGTTGCAAACAGCCTATAGTAGGCAAAAGTCCTATGCCGATCATAAGAGAAGGGATTTAGAGTTTGAGGAAGGTGATAAAGTTTACTTTAAATTTTCACCTATGAATGGGGTGGTTAGATTTGCCAAGAAAGGGAAGTTGAGCCCTCGTTATGTGGGTACCTATGATATCTTGCAAAGGGTTGGTAAGGTTGCCTATGAGTTAAGGTTGCCTAGTGAATTGGCTTCGGTTCATCTGGTTTTCCATGTTTCTATGCTTAAAAAGTGTATGGGTGATACGGAGTCTATTCTTCCTATTGAGGGTCTTGGTGTGAAGGATAACCTCTCCTATGAGGAGGTTCCGGTTCAAATCCTTGATATGCAAGTAAAGAAGTTGACAAACAAAGAGGTGGCTTCCGTAAAGGTGTTATGGAAGAATCACCTAGTTGAGGGTGCAACATGGGAGGCCGAGGACGACATGAAGTCCCGTTACCCTCATCTTTTTGATAACTAAGGTTAGTTATTCGTATTAATAATGAACATAATTCCTAAAATTGAAGTTTCTTGATTTTTAGTGAAGATTTGCAAAAATGTCCAATTTTTATATTGTTACAGTGCAGTTACTGTGATATATGCCTATTTAGACTTAACAATTGTCAATGTTGCTTTTTGTCTTGTTTTGAGTTATGTTGTGCATTTTGATATGGTGAGTCTTTATGAAACTATATATAGCATTTTGGTAAGTTGAACTTTGGCATAATTGACTCATTTAAAGTATGTTGAGCTCATGTTGTTGTTGTGAGAAGAAAATTCCTCATAATACGATGTTTGAGCCTTATGTCTGGTAATTGAATCTTTTGAATTGCCTTGTTTAATGATATGATTTATTTTGTTATGTATTGTTGCTGGTTGGGCTGCTAGTCTTGAGTCTATTCCTTCATTTCTAAGATTTTAGTTTCATCCGGGGACGAATGTTCCTAAGGGGGGATAATGTAACACTTCGAAAAAACTAAGATGTGTTCTAGAGCCTAAAATAGGTTTCAAAAGGTTTAGACACAGTTTTAAGGTCTATTTTAATGTATATAAGTCATTTATGAGGTTTAGAAACCAAAACAATAAAGAACGTCCATGACGTTCGGAAAATAGTTCAATGAGGTACTAGCGTGCCTTAGTCTATTTTACTAGCTTTTAGAAGCCGGAAATTAATGAAATTTGACGCAAGGGTGTCTAACTTGTGTTAGGTTTGATTCATAGTTCAAACATCAGGGTACAAAACCCCAAGGAACAACCAAGGGCCCTTGAGGAGGACCCTTCCTTTTTGAGGTCAAAAGCACTGCCTGGGCAGTGTGCACCCATGAGTTGAATCGACGGGGCGTGTGTGGATCGACGGGGCATCGATTCCATGCGTCGAACAAAACTTAGACATTTTGGCTAATGGTCCATTTGGACTAGTCTCTGAACTTACCTACGGATGTACAACACGGAAGTGCGGGCAGGTCGTCGACTCAGAGACGGATCGTTGGTCAAGGTCTCGTCTGTGAGGTCTGAGATTTTCTACATGTTTTAAGTTAGTTCCAATTTATTAATTAAAGGATTAGTGAATTAGTTGAGGGATTATAGAGGTCAATTAACTTAGTTAACACCCTATATAATGTCCTAACCTCATTAAAACTTGCTAAACTGTCATAACTCACAATCCCAAAACTCTCTTCCTTCTATCTTTTTTCTCCCTCTATTTGAAGAACTCCATTGAAGACCAAGCTAGGGGAGGGTTTGAGGGCTGTAAAGGGAAGAATTTCTCAATCAATTCTTCATCAAACATTAAGGCATGGGATATAATTAACCTTTTGGACTCCTTTCCCTAAAGTTTTCCTTCAAAGTAATTTCAAAAGTTGAGTTTTCATGTGGGTGTTTCCCAATCTCGAAGTTGATCTTGTGAATTACCTTGTTTATTATTTCTTTTAGATAATTTGGATAGATTAACATGTATTCTAACTTAATTATGTTGTCTCTTATTGGATTGTTCTAAACTGTAGAAGGTGACATATTTCCCTTAACACTAGGTTATGATCTTAACATGAATAGTGCAATGTTTGTTTAATTGACTTGGTTATTCATTGATTACTATTCTATGATGTTATTGTATCAATTATCAATAGATTAAGATGAATTATAAGCCTATCATGCGAGTTCTTTAGTAGTTGATTTAGGTTATGAAACATGTTGCAAAATATGACCTAAGTCTCGTATCTTAAGTTATGAACTAGTGATGAATTGTGATATAGTGATGCAATTGGCCTTGTTATGCTATTGTTTATTGTTGTGTGATTATGTTACTCCCATATTGTGTTGAGTTAAGGGTTGATGGTAATACCTTGAAGGTTAATTATGAAGGAGACTTTCTAAGTCTTGTGATCCCTATTCTTTATTTCAATTGTGGTTACTTGAGATTAAGTGATGATGTTGCAATGAAGTATATCTTGTATTAGGAATGATAGGGTTGGTATGATATTGAATTTAAATTTCTTTACAATGGTTGTGAATTTAATTAAGGTATAAATGTTATAAGGATAATGATAACTACCAATGTGCCTTATCATGAATGAATATGTAAATGTGCTAACCCCACCTATGTGAATTGTAATGAAAGGATTATACTAATGCAATTATTATTGAGCTATGCTTATGATGATTATACAAGGGCTAGACCCTATGACGTATAATAAGTTATGATGATTAATAAAGGCATTAAAGACATTTCAAAAAGGGACTATAGATTAGCACCGAGTGAACTAAAGTGAGGAGTGTCCCTTCCCACGTTGGGAAGGTAGGATCACTAATGTACTCTTGAGATTGGAGACTATAATGCATGTAGCATAAAGAGGGTCCCAATTATATCTCCTATTTCTTTAAATATGTTGCCCCCATAGGAATACTAGCTAGTAGATCCACATAGTTGCTATATTCATGTTTTAGGTACTACCTTGGCAAGTAGTCCACCTTCTTTCGATGTAGGGTTCCATGCCATCGGATTCCACATTAGCTCATGTGGTCTATGTCGGTTAAGGCAAGATGTTCCCAAAAGGTAAAATAAAATTATGAATGAACTCTAACTAGGATGACCTAAGGGGTTTAACTTAGTCTAGGTAGGGGTATGAGACTCTACCTAAACGTTGCACTAGTTAACCTTGAGGGAAATCTTAGGAGGGTGTTCTTATGTATGTATATGTCAATCAATGCCAATGATAATAATATGATGATCTAACAGGTAAATGAGATTATGTGATGTTGATTGTATTTCTGAACATGTATTTGGTCTCTATGGTTAAAGTATGATGATATGTATTCTTAAATGATGTAATATGTGAAGTTGGATCATTGTTATGGTTATTGTGGAGTTACTTGATTGAGTAAGGTTATGGGGCTTTGCTTTGTCATTGCTCTTGTTGACTTTATGATAATTCATGAGTAGTTGTCTTGCTTTATTATGAAATGATGAACTCTTATTCATGTTTGTGATGTTATTACTTGATGATAGGTTGTATTTTATTTGGTTGCAAGTATATTGATATGCATGTTACTTACTTTGACCTAACAAATATGCTTTATTAGTTGGTATGGTTATCTTGAATAATTATAAGGCTTCTAAAGGAAAAATAGCATGTTTTAATGAAATTTCCCTTTTTAGCATGATTTAATCTTATATGTGAATATAGTCTCATACTTAGTACAAGTGGTGTACTAACCCCATTTTCTCCCTTTTCCCCAACATTTTAGGTTCTGGTCATTGAAGGCTCTTCGAGACGACTTTGAAGAAGACATGAATTTTCTCAATCATCAAAATGGGTAGGTCCTCACTTTCCGAGGCTGATGCTAATATCGAACTTATGAAGTTGATTTAGTTTTAAGAAATTTATGTTCTTTCTCGTTTCATTAGAGTACGGATTGTATAGCCTCTACGTGGCTCTCTTACGTTGATGTATGGTCTATGCCCAAATTACTATAATCTTGATAGATGGTTATGATATGAGACAATCTTTAAAGACTATGTTCTATCTTATATATATACTTATGTGCAATAAAATTAGAAGACTATGTAATCTTCCTATACGAAGGGTCTATGTATACTCGTGCAACATTTCGAAATCCCAAAGTCATATGATAAGACTTAAACAGGCTCCTTAAGGTCTAAATCATTGTTCCTAGCCAAATTAGGCGTAGATGGAGTCGTTGAAGTGTTTTGGAACCAAAACGTCCTTAACGTCCGGAAAGTTGGTTCATGAAAGGGGAAAGAGTGTTCCTTTTAGTTTGACCAAGTTAAACAGTCGGAATTTAGTAAAAGTTGTAACAATAGGTGTAACACATAGTGCGGGATGGTTTCATGCTGGAAAAGTCAGGGTACAACACCCCGAGGACCAACCAAGGGCCCTCGAGGAGGACCCTCGAGACAGTGTGCCACGACGGATCCCATGACGGGGCGTCATTGGCATGACGGGGCGTCGAGGCCACCGTCATGCCAGCCTTAGCTTTTGGGAAGAAAACCCCCGCCTTCACAGTCTCTGACCAACGCGACGGACATGCAGGACGGAGGGGGGCCTGTCCGTCACGCCCACGACGGCCCGTCGTTGGGGAGCCGTCGGGGAGGGCCTGTAGTGTTTTCAGGGATTTAAGCTTTAGTTAATTATTTTATTATGTGCCTTGGGGGTAATTAGGGGATTAAGGGAAGACTAATTAAGTGACTTAATACCTCACTATAAATACCCCAACCCTCATTAGCCTAATCATTTTTCTCAAAACAAAACTCTCTTCCTTCTCTCTACTTTCTCTCTCTATTGGAAGACTCCATTGGAGAATAGCTTGGGAAGATCATTGGGGGCTGATTTAGCACAAAATCACTATCAAAACGTTATTAAACCTTAACGTATGGGATCTAATTCACCTTTGAGATTTTTTTTCCTCAAAGGGCTCCTTCAAAGATTTTCCCAAAAGTTGAGTTTCATATGGGTTTCATTCAATTTCGAATTTGATTATATGAATTGAGTTGTTTATCTATTCTTTGGGTTATAATGAATAGATTATCATGTATTGTAACTTGATTATGATGAATTAATATAGTTTGGTCTATATTGTGGGTGATGACCCCTAACCCTTAACCCTTGTTATGAGATTGATATGAATTAGGGTTGAGTTGATGTAATTGATATAATTATTGTTCAAATCATCTTTAACGGTGGGTATTGCATTGATCATGAGTATATTGTAATGAATTGAAGTTTTTCATGCCTATTTCTTGGGTATTGAATCTAGGGTAAGAAGATAGACTTTGATATCATGTTACCAAGCTTTGATTTAGTATTGCATTATGGCATATTGATTCTCCTAAATTAGTTATTATGATTTATTGTTGAATTACATTGGTATGATGACCCAAGTTGGGTTGATCTATGGGATGATGGTAAGGTCCTTATTGATGAACTATGGAGGAGTATTGGTAAGTCTTGATTATCCTAGTCTTTACTTCAAATTGTGAATTAATTATCATCAAGTGATAATATTGTATTGAAGTATACCTTGATTAAGGTGATAGGTTGGTATGATGATTGAATTGAAATGCTTAGGTTGGTTGTGAGGTTGCCTAGGAGTACATGATATAGGGAAGTCGTTGTGTAAAGATTTGACCTACTATGATGAGAGCTACAATGGTTAACTTCACCTATATGAATTGTTAATGAAAGGACTATTTCTCATACAATTCTTATTGAGCTATAGTGGTGATTATACAAGGGATTGACCCTTCTATCTAATTAAATTGGGAAGATTAATAAAGTTTAAAGACTTCTCTAAAATGGGGACTTAGCTTAGCACCGAGTGAACTTGACAACGGGAGGTGATGACTTGTCCATAAAAGGAAAGATTCATCCTAAAGTTGCCCATGTGATGATAACTCCCATGTTTAAGGGATATGTCACTTTAAGGGATTCCCATGAGGAGAGGACCATGTTACCAAATGGTATGAATAGGGATATCTACCTCTTAGTTCTTGAACTATGTTGCCACCATAGGATACTAGCTAGTGGATCCACCTAGACAGCTATGTTTACGTTAGGTTCTACCTTGGACGGTAGACCACCTTCCATCTGTGTAAGGTTTCATGACACCGGATTCCATATTAGCTCATGTGGTCTATGTCGGTTAAGGCAACAGTTCCCTAAACTAAAATGATTTAATAAGATATAGACTAATCGAAGTGACTTGAAGGGTTTGGCTATAGCTTAGGTAGGGGTATGGGACTCTACCTATGCCTTGCACTAGCTTGCATTGATAGGAGCTTTGAGAGGTCAATATTATGTATGTAAAGTGATGATATAATGTAAATGACTTTATACGTTGAATAACATGTTTATGAGAATAAGGTTGTTGTCTTTGGTTGAAGAAGAACTTTTCATGACATGGAAGAGTATGTTAGATAAGGCTAATTGCTAATTGTAGTCTTGGTAGGTTACTTGATTAAGTAAGAGACATAGGAATTTACTTGTTCATTGCACTTGTGACTTTATGAAGGTTATAGTTAGTATGTTTTGCTTTGTTATGTTTCATCCGTATACATGTTTTGTAATGATCTTCTTAAATGTCCTTTTCTAAGTATATTTGATTGGTAATTGTATATGAGGTTCCATACTTAGTACATGTGGAGTACTAACCCCATTTCTTTCCCTTTTCCCAAACATTTTAGGTTCGGGTCGTTCAACTTGCTCCGAATTGATAAGAAGGAAGACTTGGATATCTCACCATCCAAGTGGTAGGTCCTCACTCTCCCGAGGGCGTTGCCGACATCTTACTACTATGTTACTTAGTTACTCTAATTCTGTATTGACACAATTATTCATTTCAGACGATGTTGTCTGTAGCCTATATGTGGCTTCTTGTATTGATGTAGGGCTATGCCCAAGATTTGTTATCTTTGATAGATGGTTTATGAGATGAGACGGCTTTTCTGATTATTATTCTCTATTATATAAGTGTATGAATTAAAAGTAGAAGACTAAGTAATCTTCGTATATGAACAAGTCTATGTATACTTGATATAAATATGAGTATGTGTATGTAGAGGTCTATGTAAACCTCCGAGTAGAAATAGATAAAAGTTTTAATTCCTTCACATTTTAATCGATGAATGCTATGACGAGGCTAAGGGGCTTGTCTTAGTCCTCAAAGAAGACGACGACACCGGTTACCTCTAGGGGGTAAACCCGAATGTGACAAACTTGGTATCAGAGCATGAGGTTGAATATCCTTGATGTTAACGTCTCTCTCTCAACCACGTTATATAGGTTTGTGTTCATAATTGTGAAGAGCGCCACACTTATGAATAAGAACTTATTTAATTATTAGGAATCACTCTCATTGTTGGAAATCCATATCGTGCCTTTAGAATGTACGTCGTATATGCTTTCACCTAAAACTTGTGTTTGGGTTATAAGAGATGAATACTAGAAGGAATGCGGCCAGAAGACTTGAGGAGGAGATTGCTGCTGCGGGAATCCCTCCCCGTGATAATCCAGTTCCTCCTCTTCAAGAGATTGTTGTTGATGATCAGGCTCCTGTTGACCCTCCACCTATGACAGAGGCTCAGATGAGGGTTATTCTTGCTCAAATGGCTCAAGCCATGACTACTCAAGCTCAAGCCGCAATGGTGCAAGCCCAAGCCATGACTGCCCAAGCTAATAGGGATATTGCACCTAGAGTTTGTGAACAAACTATGGCTTCCCGACTTAGAGACTTCACGCGAATGAATCCTCCTATCTTCTATGGGTATAAGGTTGATAAAGACCCTCAAGAATTCATTGATGAGGTTTATAAGATTTTGTGTGCTATGGGGTTGTCTTCTAGTGAGAATTCCGAGTTGGCCTCATACCAACTCAATGATGTGGCCCAAATATGCCATGTGCAATGGAAAGACAATAGGCCACTGCAAAGTGGGCCATTGACTTGGGAGTTGTTCAAAAGTGCTTTCCTTGATCGATTCTTCCCTAGAGAGATGAGAGAAACTAAGGTGGTGGAGGTCATCAATCTACGCCAAGGAGAAATGAGTGTTCATGAGTACTCTTTGAAGTTCATTCAATTGGCTAAGTATGCTCCTTCCTTGGTCTCCGACCCTAGAGACGAGATGAGTCAATTCGTGACAGGTGTGTCTGATGACTTGCAAGAAGAATGTCAATCCGCTATGCTTCATGATAACATGAATATCGGTCATCTCATGGTGCATGTGAAAAGGGTTGAGGAGGCTAGAGCAAAAAGGAAGGATAAGGATAAGGACTTAAGAAGGACAAGGTCTTTCTAGAGTGGAACTACTAAAGAAAGGTTTGGTATTCAATACAATCCTAGATTTAAGAAGAGGTTCTCAAATCAAGTTCCATCCAAATTTCCCAAGACTAGGGATTCTAAAGCCCCTAGACCAAAAGTTGCAAAGGGAATGGGTGGAAACTCGTCTAATGAGAAGTCTACTTGTGCTAAGTGTGGAAAGGAACATTATGGTGAATGCTTGATCAGAACGGGGAATTTCTTTAGTTGTGGGAAGATTGATCACAAAGCTAGGGACTGCCCTAACATAAGGAACCGAGAAAAGAATGTGCGAGAACAAGCAAGCGAGGCTCCTAAGAAGAACCGCTTTTATGCTTTTTTTTCGAGAGATGACCAAGAGGCCTCTCCCGATGTGGTGACCGATATGTTACAAATCTTTGCTATTGATGTGTATGCTTTGCTTGATCCGGGTGCTACTTTGTCTTTCGTTACTCTCTTAGTAGCTAAAAAGTTTGGTAGTTTACCCGATATTTTACATGAACCTATTTTGGTGTCTACTCCGGTGGGTGAGTCGGTTGTAGCAAAAAGAGTCTATCGAAATTGTCCTATTTCTATACCCCATAGAGTTTCTCATGTTCATCTAGTTGAACTAGACATGCTTGATTTTGATGTCATTTTAGGTATGGATTGGTTGCATGCTAGTTTCGCTTCTATTGATTGTAGGACTAGAGTTGTGAGGTTTACTTTCCCAAATGAACCCGTTATCGAGTGGAAGGGTGGAAATTCTCTTCCTAGAGGTCATTTCATATCATGTCTAAAAGCGTGTAAAATGATCTCAAAAGGGTCTTTTATCACATTGTGAGAGTTCAAGAAGTTGATTCCGAAGTTCCTCCTATTGAGTCGTTCCCCGTGGTGAGTGAATTTATGGAAGTCTTTCCGGATGACCTTTAGGGCATTCCTCCCGAACGGGAAATCGATTTTGGTATAGATTTACTATCGGAAACAAACCATATCTCTATTCCTCCTTATAGAATGGCTCCGGCCGAGTTAAAGTAGTTGAACGCACAATTTAAAGATTTGCTAGACAAGGGCTTTATAAGGCCTAGCATTTCTCCATGGGGTGCCCCGGTTTTGTTCGTGAAAAAGAAGAATGGGTCCTTGAGAATGTTTATTGACTACCGTCAACTCAACAAGGTTACTATCAAGAACAAGTATCCTCTTCCTCGAATTGATGATTTATTTGATCAATTCCAAGGAGTGAGTTACTTCTCCAAAATTGACTTGAGGTCAGGGTATCACCAGCTTAGGGTGAGAAATGAAGATATTCCAAAGACGGCCTTTCAGACTCGGTATGGGCATTATGAGTTCGTGGTTATGTCCTTCGGTCTCACAAATGCTCCGGTAGCATTTATGGACTTAATGAATAGAGTGTTTCGAAGTTACCTTGATTCATTCGTTATTGTATTTATCGATGATATCTTGGTGTATTCGAAAAATGAGGTTGATAACACGAGTCATCTAAGGGTGGTATTGCAAACCCTTAAAGAGCATAAATTGTTCGCCAAGTATAGCAAGTGTGAGTTTTGGTTGAGGTCGGTGGCATTTCTTGGGCACATCATCTCTAGTGAGGGAGTTGAGGTAGACCCAAGGAAAACTGATGCGGTAAGAAACTGGCCTAGACCCTTGACCCCGACTGGCATTAGGAGTTTCTTGGGTCTAGCGGGTTATTATCGATGGTTTGTAGAAGGTTTTTCATCCATTGCATCTCCTTTGACTACATTGACTCAAAAGGGTAAAAAGTTTGAGTGGTCGGAGGCCTGCGAGAAGAGTCTTCAATTATTGAAGGATAGGCTTACTTCCGCTCCGGTGTTAACTTTACCGGAAGGTTCTAAAGGGTTCATTGTGTATTGTGATGCATCCCGCATAGGTTTGGGGTGTGTTCTTATGCAAAATGGGAAGGTGATTGCCTATGCTTCATGGCAACTTAAGGTGCATGAAAGAAATTACCCTACCCATGACCTTGAGTTAGCGGCTGTGGTGTTTGCTTTGAAAATATGGAGACATTACTTGTATGGTGTTCATGTAGATGTTTTAACCGATCATAAGAGTCTTCAATATGTGTTTACTCAAAAAGAGTTGAATCTCCGACAAAGAAGGTGGTTAGAATTGTTGAAAGATTATGATATGAGTGTCCTATATCATCCCGGCAAGGCCAATGTGGTGGCGGATGCTCTAAACTATATAACTATGAGTAGTGGGTCTCATATGGATGAAGACAAGAAAGATCTAGTGAAAGATGTTCATCGTTTGACGAGATTGGGGGTGTGGTTGGTGAGTTCTCTAAATGGAGGTGTCACGGTTCATCATAGCTCTGAGTCATCATTGGTGGTTGAGGTGAAGTCCAAACAACACCTTGATCAACTATTGATGGAGTTGAAGGAATCGGTTCTTGGCAAGATGAATGAGTCTTTCTCCTTAGAAGGAGATAGAGTGTTGAGGTATCAAGGGAGGTTATGTGTTCCTGATGTAGATGGATTGAGGGATCGAATCCTTGATAAAGCCCATGGATCCCACTATTCCATCCATCCGGGTTCTACTAAAATGTATCATGACCTTCGAGAAGTATATTGGTGGGAATGTGTGAAAAAGGACATAGCGGAATTTGTTTCTAAGTGTCCGAACTGTCAACAAGTGAAAGCGGAACATCAAAGGACAGGTGGCTTACTACAAGAGATCCAAATTCCTACTTGGAAGTGGGAAGACATTAATATGGAGTTTGTATTGGGTTGCCTCGGACTCAAAAGTCGTAAGATTCTATATGGGTGATTGTTGATAGATTGACTAAGTCCGCTCATTTTATTCCCGTCAAATCCACGTATTCGGCGGAGGATTATGCGAAGATTTTCATAGATGAAATTGTGTGTTGTCATGGTATTCCGTTATCCATCATTTCGGATCGGGGTGCACAATTCACATCTAGAGGAAGTCTTTTCAAAAAGGTTTGGGTACTAAAGTGAAATTGAGTACCGCCGTTCATCCTCAAACGGATGGTCAAGCGGAACGCACAATTCAAACTCTTGAAATATGCTTAGAGCTTACATTATTGATTTTAAAGGAAGTTTGGATAAGCATTTGTTGTTGGTGGAGTTTGCGTATAATAATAGTTTTCACTCCTCCATCTCCATAGCTCCTTATGAGGCCTTGTATGGTAGGAGGTGTAGGTGTCCTATAGGATGGTTTGAAGTTGGTGAATCATCGATCTTTCATCCCGACTTGATATATAAGACATTGGAGACTGTGCGTATCATAAGAAATAGGTTGCAAATAGCCTATAGTCGACAAAAGTCCTATGCCGACAATAGAAGAAGGGATTTGGAGTTTGAAGAGGGTGGCAAGGTGTATTTAAAAAATTTCACCTATTAAGAGAGTGGTATGATTTGGCAAGAAAGGAAAGTTGAGCCCACGTTATGTAGGCCCTTATGAGATCTTGGAAAGGGTTGGTAAAGTTTCCTATCGCTTGAAGCTACCTAATGATTTAGCTTTGGTTCATCCGGTTTTCCATGTTTCTATGTTGAAGAAGTGTGTCGGGGATCCCGAGTCTATTCTTCCTATTGAAGGCCTAGGAGTCAAGGATAACCTCTCTTATGAGGAGGTTCCGGTTCAAATCCTTGATAGGCAAGTAAAAAGGTTGAGGAACAAAGAGGTGGTTTCTGTAAAAGTGATATGAAAGAACCACCTAGTTGAGGGTGCAACATGGGAGGCTGAAGCCGACATGAAAACCCGTTATCCTCATCTTTTGGATGTTTAAGGTTAGTATCTCTCTCTACGGATATAAATATGTTAGATATTGTGAATCTTTGATGTTTTGGTGAAGCTTTGCAACACTCCTAGTTTTGGAGACTTCTAAAATGGAGTCACCTTAAAGTGGTCTTAAATAAATTTGAAATTTTGCCTTGCTTCTTGCATATTTGAGTCAAGTCGTGTATTGGGAGATAGTCAATCTTTACGGATGATATATTAAGCATATTGATAAGATGAACTTTGTGCTAATTGACTTATGTATCAAATGATTGAGCTCATGTGTGTTGTGACTAGAACGTATCTCATGAGGAAACTTTGAGCTTATGTGTGATAAATTGATGTTTTGAAGTGTTTTATTGAAATTATATGATACATGTTAATCGAATATTGTGAATTGGTTGAGCTGCTAGTCTTGAGCCTATTCCTCATTTAAGGAATGTTTAGTGTCATTCGGGGACGAATGTTCCTAAGGGGGGGATAATGTAACATTTCAAAATCCCAAAGTCATGTGATAAGACTTAAACATGCTCCTTAAGGTCTAAACCATTGTTCCTAGCCAAATTAGGCGTAGATGGAGTCGTTGAAGTGTTTTGGAACCAAAACGTCCATAACGTCTGGAAAGTTGGTTCATGACAGGGGCTAGAGTGTTCCTTTTAGTTTGACCATGTTAAAGAGTCAGAATTTAGTAAAAGTTGTAACAATAGGTGTAACACATAGTGTGGGATGGTTTCATACTGGAAAAGTCAGGGTACAACTGCCCGAGGACCAACGAAGGGCCCTCGAGGAGGACTCTCGAGACAGTGTGCCACGACGGATCCCATGACGGGGCGTCATGGGCACGATGGGACGTCGAGGCCACCGTCGTTCCAGCCTTAGCTTCTGGGAAGAAAACCCCCATCTGCACAATCTCTGACCAACGCGACGGACGTGCTGGACGGAGGGAGGCCTGTCCATCACGCCCACGACGGCCCGTCGTGGGGAGCCGTCGTAGAGGGCTTGTAATGTTTTCAGGGATTTAAGTTTTAGTTAATTATTTTATTAAGTGCCTTGGGGGTAATTAGGGGATTAAGGGAAGACTAATTAAGTGATTTAAGACCTCACTATAAATACCCCAACCCTCATTAGCCTAATTATTTTTCTCAAAACAAAACTCTCTTCCTTCTCTCTACTTTCTCTCTCTATTGGAAGACTCCATTGGAGAATAGCTTGGGAAGATCATTGGGGGCTGATTTTGAACGAAATCACTATCAAATCGTTATCAAACCTTAAGGTATGGGATCTAATTCACCTTTGAGATTCTTTTCCTCGAAGGGCTCATTCAAAGATTTTCCCAAAAGTTGAGTTTCATATGGGTTTCATTCAATTTCGAATTTGATTATATGAATTGAGTTGTTTATGTATTCTTTGGGTTATAATGAATAGATTATCATGTATTGTAACTTGATTATGATGAATTCATATAGTTTGGTCTAGATTGTGGGTTATGACCCCTAACCCTTAACCCTAGGTATGAGATTGATATGAATTAGGGTTGAGTTGATGTAATTGATCTAATTATTGTTCAAATAATCTTTAACAGTGGCTATTGCATTGATCATGAGTATATTGTAATGAATTGAAGTTCTTCATGCCTATTTCTTGGGTATTGAATCTAGGGTAAGAAGATAGACTTTGATATCATGTTACCAAGCTTTGATTTAGTATTGCATTATGGCATAGTGATTCTCCTAAATTAGTTCTTATTATTTATTGTTGAATTACATTGGTATGATGACCCAAGTTGGGTTGATCTATGGGATGATGGTAAGGTCCTTATTGATGAACTATGGAGGAGTATTGGTAAGTCTTGATTATCCTTGTCTTTACTTCAAATTGTGGATTAATTATCATCAAGTGATAATATTGTATTGAAGTATACCTTGATTAAGGTTATAGGTTGGTATGATGATTGAATTGAAATGCTTAGGTTGGTTGTGAGGTTGCCTAGGAGTACATGATATAGGGAAGTCGTTGTGTAAAGATTTGACCTACTATGATGAGAGGTACAATGGTTAACTTCACCTATATGAATTGTTAATGAAAGGACTATTTCTCATACAATTCTTATTGATCTATAATGGTGATTATACAAGGGATTGACCCTTCTATCTAGTTAAATTGGGAAGATTAATAAAGTTTAAAGACTTCTCTAAAATGGGGACTTAGCTTAGCACCGAGTGAACTTGACAACGGGAGGTGATGACTTGTCCATAAAAGGAAAGATTCATCCTAAAGTTGCCCATGTGATGATAACTCCCATGTTTAAGGGATATGTCACTTTAAGGGATTCCCATGAGGAGCGGCCCATGTTATCAAATGGTATGAATAGGGATATCTACCTCCTAGTTCTTGAACTATGTTACCACCATAGGATACTAGCTACTGGATCCACCTAGATAGCTACGTTTACGTTAGGTTTTACCTTGGACGGTGGACCAACTTCCATCGGTGCAAGGTTTCATGACACCGGATTCCACATTAACTCATGTGGTCTTTGTCGGTTAAGGCAAGAGTTCCCTAAACTAAAATGATTGAATAAGATATAGACTAATCGAAGTGACTTGAAGGGTTTGGCTATAGCTTAGGTAGGGGTATGGGACTCTACCTACGCCTTGCACTAGCTTGCCTTGATAGGAGCTTTGAGAGGTCAATATTATGTATGTAAAGTGATGATATAATGTAAATGACTTTATACGTTGAATAACATGTTTATGAGTATAAGGTTGTTGTCTTTGGTTGAAGAAGAATGTTTCATGACATGGAAGAGTATGTTAGATAAGGCTAATTGCTAATTGTAGTCTTGGTAGGTTACTTGATTAAGTAAGAGACATGGGAATTTACTTGTTCATTGCACTTGTGACTTTATGAAGGTTATAGTTAGTATGCTTTGCTTTGTTATGTTTCATCCGTATACATGTTTTGTAATGATCTTCTTAAATGTCCTTTTCTAAGTATATTTGATTGGTAATTGTATATGAGGTTCCATACTTAGTACATGTGGAGTACTAACCCCATTTCTTTCCCTTTTCCCAAACATTTTAAGTTCGGGTCATTGAACTTGCTCCGAATTGATAGGAAGGAAGACTTGGATATCTCACCATCCAAGTGGTAGGTCCTCACTCTCCCGAGGGTGTTGTCGACATCTTACTACTATGTTACTTAGTTACTCTATTTCTGTATTGACTCTCTTATTCGTTTGAGACGATGTTGTCTATAGCCTATATGTGGCTTCTTGTATTGATGTAGGCCTATGCCTAAGATTTGTTATCTTTGATAGATGGTTTATGAGATGAGACGACTTTTATGATTATTATTCTCTATTATATAAGTGTATGAAATAAAAGTAGAAGACTAAGTAATCTTCGTATATGAACAAGTCGATGTATACTTGATATAAATATGATTATGTGTATGTAGAGGTCTATGTAAACCTCCGAGTAGAAATAGATAAAAGTTTTAGTTCCTTCACATTTTAATCGATGAATTCTATGACGAGGCTAAGGGGCTTGTGTTAGTCCTCAAAGAGGACGATGACACCGGTTACGTCTAGGGGGTAAACCCGGATGTGACAACTCGATATGAATATATTATATGTATGTAGAGGACTATGTAAACCTCAATGTAGAAGTAACGAAGAGTTTTAATTTTCCGTATTTTTAACCTATGAATGTAATGATGTATACTAAGAGGCTAGTCTTAGTCCTCAAGAAGGACGGCGACACCGGCTACGTCTAGAGGGTGCTCCTCGGATGTGACACTCATCATGTGGAATGTGCATGATAGGTTCTATGACATGTAGGTAGGTTAATGGGATGCTACCTATACATGGAACGAGTAGGCCTTGAAGATGTTAGAGTGAGTTCCCTAGGTCTTCCAAGACCATTGTATGAAGTCTCTTAAAATCCATGAATGCCCCCTTATGTGTATCTATCATGAATGTTGACTTGTTTGGTTGTTCTAAAAAAAGAAATATCCTTATCATTGGTAGTATTAAGGAACACCTAGGTGTGCATTGAAGAGGTTGTATGGGCGGTCGTTGTAACACTTCGAAAGTCTAAGATGTGCTCTAGAGCCTAACATAGGTGTCAAAAGGTTTAGATATTGTTTTAAGGTCTATTTTAATGTATATAAGTCATTTAGGAAGGTTAGAAATCAAAATGTTAAGGAACGTCCATGACGTCCGGAAACTAGTTCAATGAGGCACTAGCGTGCCTTAGCCTATTTTACTAGCTTTTAGGAGTCGTAAAATGATGAGAATTGGTGGAAGGGTGTCTAACACGTATTAGAGTTACTTCATGGTTGAAAAGTCTGAGAAAAACTCCCCAAGGACCAACCAAGGGCCCTTGAGGAGGACCCTTGCGTTTTGGCATGAAGTTGTAAAAGGGTAGTACCCACAGACGGGTGTCATCAACGGTTCGTGGTCCAATCGACTGGGTATCAAGTTCCTCCGTCGACGGACACATAGAATATTTTGGCCAAAGTCCTGTATTGAAAACTCTCTGAACTTAGCGAGGGATGTGCAGCACGGAGGGAGCAGTGCCCGTCGATGGACACACGATCCGTCAATCGTGGTCTCGTCTGAGAGGGGGCTGGTTTTGCTGCACATTGTTAATTAGTTCATTTAATTAGTAGGCTTAGTTATGAGGTTAATTAGGGGTTACAGGAGGTCTAATTAAGTTAATTAACAACCTATATAAAGACCCTAATCTAATTCCTCATAATTCCCAAACCCAAAACTCTCTTCCTTCTCTCTTCTTTCTCTCTCTAAGTGGAAGAACTCCATTAAAGACAAGATCAAGGTGGGTTTTAGGGCTTAAATCACCAAGATTTCTCCATAAATCTTCATCAAACATTAAGGTATGGGATTCCTTTCACCTTTGGGACTTCTTTCACCAAAGGGTTCCATCAAATTGGTTTCAAAAATATGAAATTCAAGTGGGTCTTTTTAAATCCCAAAATTGATCTTGTGAATTGCTTTGTTCCCCTTAACCGTAGGTTGTTATCTTAAATTGAATTGTGTAATATTGATTTAATTGACTTGGTTATTGGGTGACTTACTATTAGATGATGTTATTGTAGCAATTATGAATAGATTAAGAAGAATTATAGTCCAATTGTGCTAGTTCTTGATTAATTGATCTAGGTTGTGAAGTATGATATGAATTTGACGTAAGTCTCTTATATTAAGCTATGAACTAGTGATGAATATGGATGCAGTGATTCAATTGACCTTATTATCATGTTGGTTATTGTGGTGTGATGATATTACACCCTATTGAGTTGAGTTAAGGGTTTATGGTAAGACCTTAATGATGGATTATGAAGGATACTTGATAAGTTCGGTGATCCCTATTCTTTACTTCAATTGTAGTTACTTGTTATTAAGTGATGATATTGTATTGAATTATACGTTATATTAGGATTGATAAGATACTTATGATGACGAATTGAAATATCTTGACTATGGTTTTGAGGTTGACTAAGATGTAAATGTTATAAGTATGGTGACAACTACAAATGTGCTTTATCATGAATGATTATGTAAATGTGCTAACCTCCCTTATATGAATTGTAATGAAAGGACAATACTCGTGCATTTCCTATTGAGATATGATGATGATGATTATATAAGGGTTAGACACTATGACCTAAACTAAGATACGATTGTTAATAATGTCTTAAAGTCATTTCAAAATGGGACTCTAGCATAGCACCGAGTGAACTAGAGGGAAAAGTGTCCCTTCCCACCTAGGGAAGGTAGGATCACTAATGTACTCTTGAGATTGGATAATATAATGCATGTAGCATAAAAAGGGTCCCAACTATATCTCGTAGTTCTTCAACTATGTTTTCCCCATAGGAATACTAGATAGTGGATCCACGTAGTTGCTATGTTTATGTTTGTTACTACCTTGGCATGTAGTCCGCCTTCTTTCGGTGTAGGGTTCCATGACACCGAATTCCATATTAGCTCATGTGGTCTATGTCGGTTAAGGAAAGATGATCCCAAAAGGTAAAATGAATTAAAGGAATGAACTCTAACTAGGATGACCTAAGGGGTTTATCTTAGTCTAGGTAGGGGTATGGGACTCTACCTAAACATTGCACTAATTAGCCTTGAGGGAAGTCTTAGAAGGATGTTCTTATATATGAATATGCTTATAATTTTACATGTTATGTATATGATGATCTTACCCATTGATGATACTACATGATGATTGGTTTCACTTATGAACATGTATCGATCACCATTGCTAAAGTATGGTGATATTTACTCTTAAATGGTATGCTAGGTTTGAAAGGATATTACTCATGGTTATTGTTAGGTTACTTGATTGAGTAAGGTTATAGGGATTTTCTTGGTCATTGAACTTGTTGACTTATTGAGGGCTCATGAGTGATTGTCTTGCTATGATTATGTTGAAATGAAGTCTTGTATATGCTTGTTGCTACTATAACTGGATGATAGAGTTGTCTTGACTAAGTGTTGAATTATATGATATGCATGTTGGCTTGGCTAGCCCTAGGGATGTTAATCTTGTGATGTACATGCTTTTGACTTAATGAAGATGTCTTATTGGTTGGTATGATCTTCTTGAATATGCATAAGGCTTTCTAAATGTGAAATAACATGTTTTAATGAAATGTCCCATTTTAGCATGATTTGATGCTATATCTGCATATTCTCATACTTAGTACAAGTGGTGCACTAACCCTATTTTCTCCCTTTCCCCCAATATTTTAGGTTCCGCTCGTTGAAGGGCTTTTGAGACGACTTTGAAATAGACTTGGAATGTCTCAATCATCTAAGTGGGTAGGTCGTCACTTTCTGAGGGCAACGCCAATATCAAGCTTATGGAGTTATTTCAGTTTTACGATTCTTATGTTCTTCCTTTTTCCTTAGAGTATGAATTGTATAGCCTATATGCGGCTCTATTACATTGATGTATGGGCTAGGCCCAATTTTTTATAATCTTGTTAGATGGTTATGAGATAAGATATCCATTTGAGACTATGTGATAACTCATATATACTTATGTGCAATAAAAGTAGAAGACTATGTAATCTTCTTATATAAAGGGTCTATGTATACTCGATATGAATGTATTATGTGTATGTAGAAGTCTATGTAAACCTCAATTTAGAAGTAATGAAAAGTTTTAAATGTTTTCGCATTTTGACCTATTAATGTAATGATGTAATCTAAGAGGCTAGTCTTAGTCATCAAAGAGGACGACGACACCAATTACATCTAGGAGGTGCTTCCCGGATGTGGCAAACTTGGTATCAGAGCATGAGGTTTAATATCTCCGTCTCGACGTCTCTCTTAACCACGTCTATGTAGATTCTTACTCATAATTGTGAAGCGCGCCACCCTTATGTATAGGAAACTATGTGATACTTAGGAAACTCTCTCTTTTCTAGGAAATCCAATACCGTGCCTCTACAATATACTTATTGTGTGCTTTACCTATACCTTGTATTTTGGTTATAGGCAATGAATACTCGAGGGAACACGACAGGAAGACTTGAGTAAGAGATTGCCAATGCGGGAGTTCCTACCAGTGGTGATCAAGTCCCTCCTCTTGAAAAAGATACTAATGATGACCAAGCTCCAGTCAATCCTCCTCCTTTTACGGATGGTGACATAAGGGGTGCTCTTTTCCAAATGGCCCAAGCCATTATTACGCAAGCACAAGCCGCCACTACTCAAGACCAAGAAATGATGGCCCAAACTAATAGGTAGGTTTTACCCCAATCAAACCAACATGTTGGCACCGTGGCCTCCCGTTTAAGGGATTTCACTAGAATGAATCCTTCTACTTTCTATGGGTCCAAGGTTGAAGAAGACCCCCAAGAGTTCATTGATGAAATCTATAAGATCCGTTATGCTATGGGGTTGACTACTACTGAGAAGGCCGAGTTAGCCACTTACAAACTCAAAGATGTGCCCCAAACTTCGTACGTCTAATGGAGGGACAATAGGCCTCTAAGAGGTGGACCGGTGACGTGGGAGATCTTCAAGAAGGCTTTTCTTGATCGGTTCTTTCCTAGGGAGAAGAGGGAATCAAAAGTTGTGGAGTTCATCAACCTTCGCCAAGGAGGTATGAGTGTACTTGAATACTCTTTGAAATTTACTAAATTGTAAAAGTATTCTCCTTCTTTGGTTTCCGATCCGAGGGGTGAAATGAACCACTTTGTGATGGGAGTGTCGGATGACTTGCAAGAGGAATGTTATTTTGCTATGCTTCATGACAGTATGAAAATTTATTGTCTCATGGTTCATGATCAACAAGTGGAAGAGGCAAGGTCTAAGAAAAAGAGTAGAGATGCCAAGAGGGCAGGATGTTTTGATGGTGTTTATTCAAAGGGTAGACTTGATATCCAAGAGAAGCCTATGTTCAAGAAGAGGTTTTCTAGTCATGTCCCTACCAAGTTCACCAAGGCTCATGATGATAGGGTTTCTAACCCTAAGCCTCAAAAGGGAGGGATCACTAGCTCACCAAACAAGAAGTGAACTTGTGGAAAGTGTGGCAAGAAGCATTATGGTGATTGCCTTAAAGGAACGGATAATTGTTTTGGTTGTGGTAAAAGTGGCCACAAGGTTAGGGATTTTCTTAATGTGAAGGGTCAAGACAAGGGTGGTGGTCAAGCTCAAGCAAGTGGTTCTAATGATGCTCCTAAGAAGAATCTCTTTTATGCTCTCCGCTCTAGGGTTGAGCAAAAGACTTCTCCCGATGTGGTGACCGGTATGTTGAAAGTATTTTCTATTGATGTATATGTTTTACTTTATCCCGGTTCTACCTTTTCATTTGTTACTCCTCTAGTAGCTAAAAAGTTTGACATTTTGCCGTTATCTTGAATGAACCTTTCATGGTGTCTACTTCGGGGGTTGAGTCGGTTGTTGCCAAAAGGATATATATAAATTTTCCTATAATATTGCCCAATAGATTTACTTATGTTGAACAAGTAAACTTGATATGCTTGATTTTAATATCATATTGGGTATGTATTGGTTGCATGCTTGCTTTGCCTCTATAGATTGTAGAATGATGGTGGTAAAGTTTAACTTTCCAAACGAGCCCTCTTTAGAGTGGAAGGGGGTAAATTCTATTCCTAGAGGTCGTATCATCTATTGTCTTAAGGCTTGTAAAATGATCTCTAAAGGGTGTTTATACCATATAGTAAGAGTCCAAGATTTAGACTCCGAAATTCCTCCCATTAAGTCGGTCCCCATAGTGAGGGAATTTCCTTAGGTCTTTGCTAAGGATCTTCTCGGTATTCCTCCTTAATGGGAAATTGATTTTGCTATAAACTTTTTACCGAATACAAGTCTCATATCAATTCCTCCTTATCGGATGGCTCCGGCCGAATTGAAATAGTTGAAGGCTCAACTCAAAGATCTACTAGACAAAGGCTTCATTAGACCTAGTATTTCTCCATGGGGTGTTCCGGTTTTGTGTGTGAAGAATAAGGATGGGTCCCTTAGAATGCGCATTGATTATTGTCAACTCAATAAGGTCACTATTAAGAACAAGTATCCTCTTCATCTGATTGACAACTTGTTTGATCAACTCCAAGGGGAAAGCTACTTTTCTATGATTGACTTGAGATCAGGGTATCAAACTTAGGGTGAGAGGTGAGGATATACCAAAAATGGCATTTCGAACTAGATATGGTCACTCTGAGTTCTTAGTAATGTCCTTTGGTCTCACTAATGCCCCGGTGGAATATATGGATCTTATGAATATGGTGTTTTGAAGTTACCTAGATTCATTTGTCATTATCTTCATTGACGACATCTTGGTATATTCAAAAAATGAGGGTGGACACATGAGTCATTTGAGAGTGGTGTTGCAAGTACTTAAAAAACATCAATTGTTTGTCAAGTATAGCAAATGTGAGTTTTGGTTGTGGTCGGTGGCGTTTCTTGGTTATATCATCTCTAGTGAGGGAGTTGAGGTCTACCCAAGGAAAACCGAGGAGGTAAAAAATTTGCCTAGACCATTGACTCCAACCGACATTAGAAGTTTCTTGGGTCTAGCTAAATATTATCGGAGGTCTAAGGATTGTTTTGCGTCCATTGCATCTCCCTTGACTACTTTGATCCAAAAGAGTAAGAAATTTGAGTGGTCGGAGGCATGTGAGAGAATATTCCAAATATTGAAAGATACACTTACTTCCCTCCAGTGTTGACATTACCGGAGAGTACAAAGGGCTTCATTGTGTATTGTTATGCATCCTGAGTGGATTTAGAGTGTGTGCTTATGCAATTTGGGAAAGTAGTAGCCTATGCTTCTAGACAACTTAAGGTGCATAAGAGGAACTATCCAACTCATGATCTTGACTTAGCGGCCGTGGTATTTTCCTTGAAAATATGGAGGCATTACTTGTATGGTGTTCATGTTGGTGTGTATACCTACCACAAGAGTCTCTAATATGTGTTTACTCAAAAGGAGTTGAATCTCCGACGAAGAAGGTGGTTGGAATTATTGAAGGATTACATTATGAATGTTCTCTATCACCCCGACAAGGTCAATGTGGTTGCTTATGCTCTAAGTCGTATGTCCATGGGTAGTGCGTCTCATGTAGAGGAAGCCAAGAAAGGCCTAGTGAAAGATGTTCATAGGTTGGCTAGATTGGGTGTAAGGTTGGAAGATTCTCCAAATGGTGGTTTTATGGTCCATCGTAACTCCGAGTCATGTTTAGTGGTTGAGGTGAAGTCCAAAGAACACCTTGATCAACCATTGATGGATTTGAAGAAATCCGTTCTTGGCAAGCTTAATGATTCATTCTCCTTAGGGAGGGATGTGTCTTGAGGTATCAAGGAAGGTTGTGTGTTCCCAATGTAGATGGTTTGAGAAACCAGATTCTTGAGGAAGATCATGGGTCCCATAACTCCATTCATCCGGGTTTGACAAAGAAACACCATAACCTTTGGAAGTGTTTTGGTTGGAGAGCTTGAAGAAGGATATAGCGGAGTTTATTGCAAAGTGTCCAAATTTCCAACAAGTGAAATCCGAACACCAAAATTTGTGTGGTTTACTTCAAGAAATCAAAATTCCTACTTGGAAGTGAGAAGACATCAATATGGATTTTGTGGTAGGTCCTCGAACACAAAAACAATATGACTTTATATGGGTGGTTTTGGATAGGTTGACCAAATCCGCTCGTTTTATTCACACCAAGTCTACTTATTCGACGGAGGATTATGCAAAGATCTTCATAGATGAGGTTGTGTGTCGCCATGGTATTCTGTTATCCATTATATCCGATAGGGGTGCACAATTAACATCTAGGTTTTCGAGGTCATTACAAGAAGAGTTGGGTACCAAGGTGAAGTTAAGCACCGCTTTTCATCCCCAAACGGATGGTCAAGCGGAGAGTACTATTCAAACCCTTGAGGATATGATTAGAGCTTGTGTCATTGATTTCAAGGGGAATTACAATAAGCACTTGCCTTTGGTGGAATTTGCTTACAATAATAGTTTACATTCATCCATATCCATGGCTCCTTATGAAGCCTTGTATTATAGGAGGTGTAGATCTCCTATTGGGTGGTTTGAAGTTTGTGAGTCTTCGATTCTTGGTCCCAATTTGATTTATAAGACTTTGGAGAAAGTTAATATCATAAGGAACCTGTGGCAAATAGACTTTAGTCGGTACAAGACTTATGACGATCATAGGAGAAGAGATTTAGAGTTTGAAGAAGGTGATAAGTGTATTTAAAAATTTCTCCTATGAAAGGGGTAGTTAGACTTGATAAGAAAGGGAAGTTGAGTCCTTTTTATGTGGGTCCCTATTAAATCTTGCAAAGGGTTGGTAAGGTTGCCTATGAGTTGAAACTCCCTAGTGAATTGGCTTCGGTTCATCCGGTTTTCCATGTTTCTATGCTTAAGAAGTGTATCGGTGATCCCGAGTCTATTCTTACTATTGAGGGTCTCAATGTAAAGGATAACCTCTCTTATGAGGAGGTTCCGGTTGAAATCCTTGATGGTCAAGTGAAGAGGTTGAGGAACAAAGAGGTGGTCTCCGTAAAATTTTTGTGGAGGAACCATCTAGTTGAGGGGAAACATGGGAGGCCGAGGCCGAAATGAAGTCTTGTTATCCTCATAGCTTTACTAATGAGGGTTATTTGTTCTTACTTATAATGAAAACAATCACTAAATATGGAGTTGCTATGATTTTTGGTTAGGTTTTGCAAAAATGTGCATATTTGGTGTCATTACAGTGAAGTTACAGTGAATGGTGCATATTGACTTGAAAATTTTCAATTCATCTTGTTTTGATTCATGTTTTGCATTTTGATATGATGAGTCTGGATTAAATGATATTGAGCATGTCGTTAAGTTGATTTTTGGCATAAGTGACTCAGATATGGTATGTTGAGCTCATGTTGTTATGAGAAGGAAAGTTCCTCATAATGCGATTTTGAGCCTTATTGTGTGGTAATTGAAGTTTGAATTGTCTTGAGAAAATGATATGATTGATTTTATAACTCATGTTGTTATGTATTTTTGATTGGTTGGGCTGCTAGTCTTGACTCTATTCCTTCCTTACAAAAGATTTGTGTCATTCGGGGACGAATGTTCCTAAGGGGGGATAATATAACACTTTGAAAGTCTAAGATGTGTTGTAGAGCCTAACATAGGTGTCAAAAGGTTTAGACACTTTTTTAAGGTCTATTTTAATGTATATAAGTCATTTAGTAGGGTTAGAAATAAAAACATCAAGGAACGTCCATGACGTTCGGAAACTAGTTAAATGAGTCACTAGCGTGCCTTAGCCTATTTGACTAGCTTTTAGGAGTCGTAAATTGATGAAAATCTGTGGAAGGGTGTCTAAGATGTATTAGTGTTAGTTCATGGTAAAAACTTCCACGAACGACTCCCCAAGGACTAACCAAGGGCCCTTGAGGAGGACCATTGCGTTTTGGCAAGAAGCTGCCAAAGGGAAGTTCTCACACACAGGTGTCATTGACGGTTCGTGGTCCAATCGACGGGGCATCAATTTCATCCATCGATGGACACTTAGAATATTTTTGCCAAAGGCCTATTTTGACAACTCTTTGAATGTAACATTCCAGAAAATGTACTTGTCTAGTGAAGAGCCTATTAGGTTATAAGAATATTAATTGAGGTACATAGGCATCCCAATGCCCAATATTAAGTAATATTGGACATATTAGAGAATATTGGCTTAAGGGTGTTAGCCAATTTTTCTATGTATTCACAAGTAACTTATAATTTAAAAATACCCTTTGATGTTCAAATACTCCAATCCAAGCTTATTTAGGAATTGTACCTGCAATGAAGATATTATGCTAAAATTATTGAATTCTTAGCATATTAGGTACGAGGCATCCTAGTGTCAAGCCTAGGTACAATAGCACATGATCATTTAAGATGATCATGTAGATTAAGCAGTGCTGAATGACATAGTAAGGATCCTTGGACAAGAAGTGAACTTTCTAGAAGTGCACGGTTAGGAAAGTGCACAGCAACACATGTGCAAGCACATGTGCAACCGGCGGAGAGACCAACACAACCGATTCGGTTAGGGCGGTTAGGGGGCAGGCCGTCGGATCAAACCATGTGGGTCTAGCTCCCTAAATAAATCTAGGTACTAACTAACTAACCTAAGTAGCTAATTAACCTAGGACTAACTAAAATAAACAAACTAGTGTGCCCGAAATCCTAAGACCTAACCGTGTGACACTAATCGAATAACTAAATAAATAAACATCCTAGTACCTAACCTAGGATGGTTCAAAAGGATTGGTTATGTTCCTAACGACTTAGGGGTAGTTTAGTAATTACTCTAGGTCACTTAATTAATTAAATTAGCAACTTAATTAATTAATTTAATTCCTGGTCAAACCCAAGACCCTTAGTCAAATGTTCTCCTTGTTTTAGTGGATTTAGGAGGGGCATTTTCGTAATTTAAGTGGAGTGTCTTTAGGGTAATTCTTGGGACGTCTATATATTGATATTAGGTCAGTTTTAGACCACTTTTACACGTCCCAAATCAGAATCAAATGAAATTCTCTTAAGCTCTCAAGAACGCTCTCTTTTTCCAAACTCCATTTAAGAACAAGAAAAACTTAAGGAAGAAGACGAAGGTCGTGAAGTTTCTAATCAGATTTCGTGGATTCTTCATATATAAGGTATGGGTTTTCAGTCTTGGGATTCCTTCACCCAAGAGGTCATTTCAAGATAAGTTTTCAAGAACTTCAAATATTAGGGTTTTTACTCTACAAGACGAATTTTCTTCCCAACCCTAGATTTATGATTTTCAATGAAAAGTAAACGTTTTCTATACTTGATTTCGCATGAATTGTTGAGTAATTGATTGATAATGTTTGAATGTCGTGTGATACATGTTATTTCTCTACGTGATGGTTTTGAATGGGTTGTTTGTAGTGTTTGATAAAGTGAAAACGTTAGGGTAGAATGTAATGTTTGAATGAACCCTTTAATGACCCGTTTACCTTCACCTATGCTATGCATTGATCTTGTACATGATTTTATGATTTGTTCTTGATTATGTCATTGAGTATTTCACTATGTATGATTATGAATATTGCATGATGAATAAGGTTCTTGGAAGCAAGAGGTAAGTCTTTTAAAATTGTGATTACTCTAAGATGTTTATGCTAGCCTATAAGTCTTGATGCTAAGTTATGAAAAGTATGTATGATGTTGCAATGTGAATATGCTGGCTATGAACATGTAAATTGTTATATTATGATAATAATATGAAAACGTACGTTATGATACTCTCTTGTATGCTTTACACAAGATGATTATACTATGTAAATCTCACAAAAAGAAAGGTTACGATGAAAGGACAATTCCAATCTAATCTAAAAGAGCTCATGATCATGTTATACAAGGAGATAATCTCCTATCACCTATGATAAGTTTTTGATAAATGACAAATTAATGGTTATTTCAAGAAAAGAGACTTAAGTTAAGCACCGATGAGCTAGATATGGGAAGTGTCCCTTCCTTAGCGGGAATGTAGGTTCACAATAATTCTCATGAGATTGAGGCTTCCATGTAATGTGGAACTATGGGTTTCTAATACATCTCCTAGTTCTTTAACTATGCTTCCACCATAGGATACTAGCTGGTGGATCAACCTAGAATGTTACGTCATGTTCGGTTCTACTTTGGCCGGTAGGACCACCTCTTTTTGGTGTGGGGAAGACACTGGATTCTATGTTTACCTCACATGGTCTATGTCGGTTAATGCCTATGTTCCCTCATGCAAAACTAAAGACAAGTAAATGAACGTTGAGTAGGGTGACTTGAGGAGTTTTCTTATTATAGGTAGTGGTATGAGACGCTACCTAGACATTGCACAAGTTGACTCTAAGGGAAGTCCTAGGAGATTGTTCTTATGTAATATGATAACGTGAAAGGTATGATGTTTATGATATATGATGTTACTCTTATATGAATGTTGGTCACTATGATGAATATGTTACTTGGTTATATTGCTATATGAACTGATGACTACTTATGTTACAAGTTACATGAAGCAAGGCTTTACTTATGGTCTCTTATCTTATCTACTTGGTTATGTGGGGTTATGGGGCTTCACATGACCATTGAACTTGTAGGTTGGGGATGAGGTCATTGTTAAATGTATTGTACATTATGTTTATATGGTTTGTTGAATATGAATTGTTAACTTGACTTCATGAGAATATGCCTTCGATTATGATCATGTTTTAAGTGATGGAATGTTTAACTTGTATCTGTTATATGTTATGTGCATTGAAGACCTAATTTTATATGACTTAGCATGTTTTCTAAAGAGTTGATAAATGATCCTTTTTCATGAACGTCCCTATCTGTTATGTGCATATACCCATACTTAGTACATGTGACGTACAAACCCCATTACTTTATTTTACTACAAATGTAGGTTCCGGCCATTGAAGTTAAGCAGGTCGAGTTGAAGAAGCTTCAAACTCTTTCTCCAAGTCGTGGTAGGTCCTCATGTTTGGTACACTATCATCTATATTCAGCGTTATGAAGACTTAGTATTTCTTAGATTTCCACTTATGTTCTTTGGATTCTTTTGTATTAAGGCGTATATGGCATATTGACAATTATTGGCTATGTCTGAATTTGCACTCTTAGATGGTTTTATATATGTGAGACGAGTATTAGAATATCGTATGTCTATATAAATCTTAAGTATGAAGTCTAAGTATACTTCATTAGTATATTAAAAGTTTTTAATCTTTCGCAAAAATTTAAATGTATGATTGTGATGAAAGCTAATAAGATGTTTACGACCTCTAAGAGGTTAACGACGCCGGTCTCATTCGGGGTATGAAGTACGGGTGTGACATTTAACTTAGCGATGGATGTGCAGCACGGAGGGAGCAGTGTCCGTCGATGGACACACGATCCATCGATCGTGGTCTCGTCTTTGAGGGGGCTGGTTTTGCGGCATATTTTTAATTAATTCATTTAATTAGTTGAATTAGTTAGGAGGTTAATTAGGGGTTAGGGGAGGTCTAATTAAGTTAATTAACAACCTATATAAAGACCCTAACCTAATTAGACTAACCTAAGTCCTCATAATTCCCAAATCCAACACTCTCTTCTTTCTATATTCTTTCTCTCTCTAAGTGGAAGAACTCCATAGAAGACAAGGTTAAGGTGGGTTCTAGGGCTTCAATAACAAAGATTTCTCTAGAAATCATCATCAAACATTAAGGTATGGGATTCAATTCACCTTTGGGACTTGTTTCCCCAAAGGGTTTCATCAAATTGGTTTCAAAAATATGAAATTCAAGTGGGTCTTTTCCAATATCAAAATTGATCTTGTGACTTGCTTTGTTTTGTTACATCCTCAACATGAGCTAGGTTGAGCTAGAGCCTAAAACTTGTTTCATGTTGTTTTAAAGTCATAAAATTGTTAATAATATTGTTCTTAGGCTATATATAAAGTTTGGAAGTGTTTGGAGGTCAAACGTCCAAGAACGTCCAAGACGTTCGAAAACTAGTCGAAGTTGAACTAGTGTGTCGTAGTGTTTTGTAGTGATGTTTTGGGGGATTGTTTGAAGGTGAAATTCAGTACAGAGAGTTCCTACGCATATCCTGATACACCAAGGGTCAAAACGTCCGGGAACGATGCCCCGGGGACGATCAAAAGGGTCCCCGAGGAAGACCCAAACATGGGCCAGCGAAGCTGCCAAGAAGCCAAGAAATGACATGCTGCTGCGCGACGCACAACTGCCACGCAGTAGGAAAAATCTTTGCCTTGCGACGCGGGCTGTCACGGACCATTTTGTCCAAGAATTTTTTGAAAAATAAGATTTGAAAGAATCTACGCGACGCGCAGTGAAGTACAAGATTTTGTTGCGTCATTTTTAAGTCAAATTTGAGTTGGTTAATTTGTCCAATAAATATAGGGGACTTTTGGGTAATTTAGGTGTGACTTATGGACGATTATTAGTGTAACATTCCTGAAAAATGTACTTGTCTAGTGAAGAGTCTATTAGTGTAACAACCCTAAAAATGAATAGGATCAAGACTTAGGTTTTTCAAGAATTCTTGTGATTAGACCGAGGTCCACACGTATTGATACGCGTAGAACCAGACCTCAGAACCCTTACTACGACCAAACCAAGTAACTTGGGAAGTTAATTGAGCTTGGAAAGGTTGGAACCAACCATGTGAGGCTCGCAAAAACGAAGATTTAATTGAAAGAGTTTTTACCGGACTAAAAAGAAGAAATCTTAAGTTTTGAGGGTCCAAGGGTAAAATGGTCTTTTCCAAGCCAAGGGTAATATTGTAATTACCCTGAGGAATAAATTAATTAATAAATTAATTAATTTGTTTAAGGTATTTCGGGTGGGGCAACCGGAATTGACCCATTTCTCGCAAATGGGGTCACTCGGGTTCGAGCCCCACTAGAAGCAAGATTTAACTTCCTTTTATTTTAATGTGTTAACTTAGTTTTTAATAAATAATTAATATTAGCTGATTTAGGAAAAAGAAATCAGATTTTTATTAAGTTGATTTAATTATTAAGTTGACTAATTCATACCCACAAAGTCCTACTTCTACTAGACTTCTATCTCCTATTTCCCCCACTCTCTCTTGCACGATTTCTCTCTCTCTTTCACTCTCTTTTTCTTGGCTGAAAACGTGAGAAAACAATCAGCAAAAGAAAAATAAAGTAAAGGCAAAAGTTCATCAAGAACTTGAAAGATAGAAACACAAAAGAGAAAGCAATCCGGTAACGTTAAGCAAAACGTACTACACTAGTCGGGTAAGGTGTGACTTTGGGTGTGTGGACTGATTTCTGGAGGAGTTCTTGGGCAGCATTCTGAACATTTAACAAGAAAACAAAGGTATGGGTTTTCTTACTCTTGGTCCCTTTCCCAAGAGACCCTTAAGACTCAGATAATTCTATTTCGAAACTAGGATTGTTCCCCATTTCATGCTCCCTGTCATTAGCTCCCAAGGAATGTAGGTTGGTATGAATGCTGGTAGACTTAGGATTATGTGACGTTTGTGTTGAATGTTAATGTATTGGATGTACGTTAATTCATGAAAAGACAAACATGTGTGTGTTCGAATAAAGAAAAAAAATGTGTATGGCATGTTGAGTCTCGGCATAGAGGCTTGATTTTGTTAATGTTTTGTTTGTTGTTTTATGTACACTAATTGAAGTAAAATGTGATGTTCATGTGACATGAAGGGTGGCTGAATTGAGGAGTAAACATCTTGGTTAAGAATTCGTGAAAAAAAAATGTATTAAAGAATGCACCAAATGAACTATGTATTACTCTATAAATTCACGAACAAATGGAGATAAAAATGAGTAAAGAAGATGCCTTAAATTTCCAGCATTATGTTGATACATCTCTGCCAAATTAAGTTGCTTAGAATGTTAAGAAAAATAAAGAAAAAATAGGTGAGGTCATTGAGGGTCGAACCCGAGACCTCACCCCTTTAAAATCCCCCAAAATTAAAGAAGAAAAATTTGTATGGTGAGGGGAATTCAAACCTGTCTTGGCTGGGAAATAAGTGTGAAGAAAAGAAAATAAGAAATGAGAGGGGTGGGATTCGAACCCACACCCTCTCGGTTAGAAACCAAGAAAAAGGAAAAATAAAGAAAAATTATGAGAGGCGTGGGAATCGAACCCACGACCTCTATGCGGATGGGGGAAGATAAAAATAAATGAAATGAGGCTGGGGGGATTCGACCCCACAACTTCACAGTCAACTCAAATAGTCAACTTTCGAAAAGGAGAATAAAATAAAGAGGTTGTGGGGGTTCGATCCCAGAACCTCTCGGCCTTAAGCAAATGGAAGGGAAGGGAAATTAAAGGATAATTTAGTGTGGCTGAGGGGACTCGACCTCGGGTCCCAAAGCCTCACATTAACCGAAATAAATTAAAGAAAAAGGAAAATGGGGTTGTGGGGGCTTGAACCCACAACCCCTCGGCCACTACAAGAGAGATTTTAAGTAGAAAAGTAAACCTTCAATGTAAACATTGTGATTTGACTTAGAGTGAAAATGTTATGACTATTAGAATAAAATCAATTAATAATGTAAATGACATTCAATTGATTCAAGACTTGGGATTCCTTGCCCAAACTTCCGTTTGATACATAAGTCATACGTGAACAAATCATCCAAGAATAATGCCACCTACTTAGATCAAATTCAAGATCTTGGCATAACTATAAGATACATAAGTCTTGTACTACATAATCTTAGGAATGTAAGAATTACTTAACGAACTACGAATGAAGCCTCATGGCTTGTGTGTTTAGACTCATAAGTCTAACATACGTTGAAAAGTAAGTGAACCTAAGATGTATGAAGTGGAATGATAAACCCTAGAGGGGTTAAGTAAGGGTGTGAGACACACCAAATGGCCAAGTGCATTGGCGTATGACGAAATGAACATACACGTAATGAGAGGTGAATAACTAAGAAAAACAAAGATGCAAATGATGATGAATGTGGTGACAACATGATATGAGGCTAATGTAAATGAGGAGAGTAATCTCAAATGAGCCTAAGTAAAGGTTACCAACATGTATTCACCTATGAGAGTGTAAGATAATGAAGAGACCAGTCTCTATGAACACTCTAATGAGAGTATTGAGCTTAACACACTTAATACGAATGATGAGATGAGAGATCATCTAATGAGTCCATGACATATGAGATGAATGAAATGGAACTTTATACTGAGCACTGATAGACTAGCTATGAGCGGTGATGCCTTCTTTCGGGAAGGGCGGAGGTTCACGTAACTCTCATGAGATAAGACTGTCCGGCTTGCCGCGTATGGGTCTCCTTATATCTCCTAGTCTTCGAACCTATACTGCCAATGTAGGGATCTGGCGGGGTTAAATTCCCATGTACGCTAGCATGTTATTGGATCACTTTGGCCGGTGATTCCACCTATTTTTGGTGTGGAGGAGACACTGGATTTCATAATGCTCACATGATCTATGTCGGTTAAATTTAAAGTTCCCAATGAATGAATGAGGCCAGCCTCAAATGATGCACATAATGAAATGAATGAATACCAAAGGTGTTAGGATAGGATAATCAAAAGGTGAGTTAGATTTAAGTAATGACATTAGGTCATTCTTGGTCATTGCACAACGAACCTAATGAAAGTCTTAAAATACATCCTAGGTATAACTGGTGGTTACACTGGACTATGAACGAAATGAAATGAAGTACGTATGAATGAATGAAGCAGACTCTGTGTTTGCTAATGAAGACTCCCTAGTTGAGGTCCCATATGTTGAGCCCTCATTTCTGGGATGTCTTAATGTCATGTCCATGATTCCAAGGTCTCATGGAATATTAATGAATGATATGAACGAAGTTATGTGCTACATATAAAAGGTATTGTATGTTGTATGATATGTGCTATGTGTAAATGTTATGTGCTGTGAGTATATGTGATAAGTATGATGATGTATGTTATTTTCATGGCATGACTTTCCTAATCCATATTTGGAAAGCTCACTGACTTTCCTAATCCAAATTTGGAAAGTTCACTAACTTTCCTAATCTCAATTTGGCAAGTCCACTGACTTGACTCCCAAAAATCATATTGTTAGGAAAGAGCTATTCTTTCTCATGCATGTCCTTGGTGTGTGCTTGCATATACCCATACTTAGTACAAGTGTTTACTAACCCTATACAAACTCTACTATTTTAGGTGCAGGCACAGGTGGACGGTAGAGCTACAGGATCATCGCCACAGTTATCCGGACGTCCAGCATTCATCTGGTTTTTGGTAGGTCCTCATGCTTTCGAGGATGCTACTGTTTATGTTCTAGCTTAGTTTAGGAGTTGAGCTAGTGGAGCATGTTCCACTAGCGTTTCTTTCTTATTTTATTCAGACTTTGTATGGGTGCCATTTTGGCAATTATACAATTATGTTATTGAACTATTTCTTTCATTTGCCTATCTCTTAATGACTAGTTGGTTGATGTTGAATGAATTACGAATGTATTAGAAATGGTTAGTAAGTAATGTTTCAAAACAAAAAGTTTCAAATTTTCCGCTAAAATTTACCTATGTAAAGTAAGAATGACGTAAGTAGGCTTGTCTACGACTTCTGAGAGGTCAACGACGCCGGTCTCGTCTGGAGTCTAGATTCCAGTCGTGACAAAGTTGGTATCAGAGCACTAGGTTATATTATGATAATAATAAGTTCACATCAACCACATTGAGTAGTTTCTAAGTCATGGTAGTGAAGTGCACTACTATCCTGGATTAGAGACTGCATGATGCGTAGGAAAATTTCCCTTCTTCTGATCTTATCGTGCTTTTCTGAATGCCTGAATTTTTGGTGTTATGAGCGTGTCTAACACCAATACTTTTTGTTTTTCCAGAATATGAACACTAGGAGAGGAAATGGCCAGAGGAGAGAAGTAGCAGCTGCTAGGGGTAATCAGGATCTACCCCAGGCTCCAGCTGAAGGAGTGGCCATGCCAGTTAACCCAGCTGGGTTGACTGATGCTGAGGTGCGGGCATCTTTGGCCTAAATGGCACAGGCCATAACTATGCAGGCCTAGGCTATGACTGCCCAGGTCAACAGACAGGATGTTCAGAGGGAGAACCCACCGGTTCATAGCATGGCTGACAAGCTGAGGGATTTCACGAGGATGAATCTTCCCATTTTCACAGGGGCTAAGACATCGGAGGATACTCAGGAGTTTTTAGATGAGGTGCATAAGATTCTGGTAGCTATGGGGGCCACTGATGTTGAGAAGGCTGAGCTGGCTTCCTATCAGCTCAAGGATGTTGCACAGACTTGGTGCAAGATGTGGCAAGATAGCCGTGTCTTAGTTGGAGTACCAATCACATGGGAGCTGTTCAAGACAGCATTTCTGGAGAGATTCTTTCCCAGGGAGATGAGGGAGGCCAAGGTTAAGGAATTCATCAACCTCAAACAAGGCTCCATGACAGTCAGGGAGTATTCCCTGATGTTTGTTAAGCTGTCAAGGTATGTTGTTTTTCCCTAAGTATTTAATAGCAAGAATAAGAATAATACTGAACTTTGTTGAAATCTCCCAGGTATGCTACTTCCCTGGTTTCTAATAGCAGGGATGAGATAAGCAGGTTCCTCACAGGAATCAATGAAGACCTGGAGGAGGAGTGTCGATCTGCTATGCTCCATGATAATATGGATCTTTCCAGGTTAATGGTGCATGTCCAGCAGGTAGAGGACAGCCGCAGAAAAAGAGGTGTTCGTGATGCTAGGAGGCCAAGGCCTCAAGACCAGGTAGGACCCAGTCATGGAGGCCACAGGAATAACTTTGGCGTCCGTGAGCAGCCAAGGTTGAAAAAGGGGCAACAGAGTTCTGGGAATTCTAATCCTCAAAGGAGTACTACACCTAAAGGAGGCAGACCTGAGCCCAAGAAGGGAAATAGAGGTGAGATGCAGCGTACTAAGAAGAATTATGATAAGTGTGGCCGAGCTCACAGTGGAGAGTGAAGACAGGGCACTAATGCCTGCTTCGGTTGTGGTAAGAGTGGACACATGGTCAGAGACTGCCCACAGAACAGAGGTCAGGCTGGAGGTAATATTAAGCCTAGGCCTAACCCACAGGGTGCATCAGCAGCCGAGCCTCCTAAGAGGAACAGGTTCTATGTCCTGAAGGGCAGAGAAGAGTAGGAGAAGTCCGCTGATGTGGTCACAGGTATGCTGCAAGTATTCTCAACTTCTGTTTATGCTTTACTTGATCCAGGGTCTACACTTTCCTTTGTAACTCCTCTGCTTGCTCTTACTTTTGAGGTATTGCCTGAAGTTTTACATGATACTATAGTGGTTAGTACACCTTTGGGAGAGAATGTAAGAATTGATAGAGTATACAATGATTGCCCAATAGTTGTGAGTGGTAAAACTATGTGTGCAAACCTGGTTGAGTTACCCATGCATGATTTTGATGTTATTCTTGGCATGGATTGGCTTCACAGTTGTTATGCTTGCTTAGACTGTCGTAGTAGAGTGGTGAGGTTTCGCTTTCCTAATGAAGAAGAGTTAGTCTGGGAGGGGTACAATTCGAGTCATCCCAATCCCTTGATTTCTAACCTTAAGGCCAATAAAATGACGTCCAAGGGGTTATTGTGTCATCTTGTGAGTGTTAATGATTTAGATCATGACATTCCTTCCATAGACTTAGTACCTGTAGTGAATGAGTTCTTAGATGTGTTCCCTGATGATTTACCTAGAGTCCCTCCCCTTCGAGAGATTGACTTTGGTATCGATTTAGAACCCGATACTAAACCAATCTAAATTCCTCCTTACAGAATGGCTCTAGCGGAACTCAAAGAGTTGAAGCTGCAGTTAAAAGATCTCATTGACAAGGGTTTCATTCAACCGAGCATATCCCCTTGGGGCGCTCCAGTGTTGTTTGTAAAGAAGAAGGATGGAACCCTTAAAATGTGTATCGATTATCGGCAACTCAACAAAGTCACTATAAAGAATAAGTATCCACTCTCCAGAATTGATGATCTATTTGATCAACTCCAAGGGTCTAGTTTCTTCTCTAAGATTGATCTTCGTTCAGGGTATCATCAGCTTAGGGTTAGGGATGGAGATATCCCAAAGACAGCATTTCGTACCCGCTATAGTCACTATGAGTTTTTAGTCATGTCATTTGGTCTCACGAATGCACCTGCTGCATTTATGGACCTCATGAACAGGGTCTTCCGTGAATACCTTGACTCTTTCGTCATAGTATTCATTGATGACATTCTCATCTACTCTAAGACCAAGGAAGAGCATGAACAACATTTGAGACTAACATTGCAGGTACTTAGACAGCATCAGTTGTATGCCAAATTCAGCAAATGTGAATTCTGGCTGAGATCAGTGACCTTCCTGGGGCATGTTGTGTCCGATCAGGGTGTGGAGGTGGATCCCAGGAAGACTGAGGCTTTGAAGAACTAGCCAAAACCTATTACTCCTACTGATATCCGTAGCTTTTTGGGATTGGCTGGTTACTATTGCAGGTTTGTGGAGGGCTTTTCTTCCATTGCTGCCCCATTGACAGCTTTGACTAAAAAGAAAGCCAAGTTCGAATGGACGGAGACTTGTGAGAAGAGTTTCCAGGAGCTCAAGGACAGACTCACTTCAGCCCCGGTGCTTACCTTGCCTAAGTGTGGTGAGAACTACACTGTTTATTGTGATGCATCTAGGGTTGGTTTGGGTTGTGTTCTTATGCAGGTTGGTAAGGTGATAGCCTATGCATCTAGACAACTCAAGGTTCATGAGAAGAATTATCCCACTCATGACCTGGAGTTGGCAGCTGTGGTATTTGAACTGAAGTTGTGGAGGCATTATCTGTATGGGGTGCATGTAGATGTGTTCACACACCATAAAAGTCTCCAGTACGTGTTCACACAGAGGAAGTTGAATCTACGTCAGCGGAGATGGTTGGAGCTGTTGAAATATTATGACATGAATGTGCACTATCATCCAGGTAAGGCTAATGTTGTAGCTGATGCTTTGAGCAGGATGAGCATGGGAAGTACAGCTCACATTGAGGATGAGAAGAAGGAGCTGGTCAAAGATGTACACAGACTGGCCAGACTGGGTGTGCGTTTGTTTGACTCCACCAGTGGGGATGTTTCAATTCATCCTAGTTCTGAATCATCCTTGGTAGTTGAAGTCAAGCAGGGCCAGCATCTAGATCCCGTGTTGATGGAGCTGAAGGACTCAGTGCTGATGAAGATTAATGAGTCTTTCGCTTTGGGAGGTGATGGCATACTTAGGTATCAGGACAGGCTGTGTGTGCCAGATGTGGATGATTTGCGGACCAGGATTATTGCAGAGGCCCATGGTTCCAGATATTCTATACATCCAGGTTCCACCAAGATGTATCATGATCTCAAGCAGAATTATTGGTGGGATGGCATGAAGAAGGACATTGCACAATATGTGGCCAAGTGTCCTAATTGTCAGCAGGTTAAGGTAGAGCATCTTAAGCCTGGTGGTCTGACGCAGATTATTGAGTTTTCGACTTGGAAATGGGAGGCCATTAATATGGATTTCGTGGTTGGGCTTCCGAGGACTAGGAGGCAGCATGACTCTATATGGGTTATTGTGGACAGATTGACTAAGTCTGCCCATTTTATCCCTGTAAAGTCTACTTACAGAGCCGAGGATTATGCGAGGCTCTACATTGATGAGATTGTGAGATGGCATGGGATTCCCTTGTCTATTATTTTAGACAGAGAAGCTCAGTTTACTTCTCCTTTCTGGAGATCTTTCCAGAAGAGCTTGGGCACGCAGGTGAAGCTTAGCACTACCTTTCACCCTCAGACAGATGGGTAGGCAGAGCGCACCATTCAGACATTGGAGGATCTGTTGAGGGTGTGTGTGATTGACTTCAGAGGTAACTGGGATGACCATCTGCCTTTGATAGAGTTCTCATATAATAATAGCTATCACTCCAACATTGCGATGGCACCGTTTGAGGCATTGTATGGTAGGAGGTGTAGATCTCCAGTTGGGTGGTTCGGGGTTAGAGAGTCATCCATTGTGGGGCCGGAGATCATTCATGAGGCCTTAGAGAAGGTCAGAATGATTAGGGACAGGTTGGCTACTGCGTACAGTAGGCAGAAGTCATATGCTGATAACAGAAAGCGACCCTTAGAGTTTGATGTTGGTGACCAGGTTTACTTAAAAATATCACCTATGAAAGGGGTGATGAGATTTGGTAGGAAGGGAAAGTTGAGTCCGAGATATGTTGGGCTATATGAGATCCTACAACGTGTGGGTGAGGTGGCCTATGAGTTGGCATTGCCCGCAGAGTTAGCTTCTGTCCATCCAGTTTTTCATGTATCTATGTTGAAGAAGTTCCTAGGTGATCCAGCATCAATCTTACCTGTTGAAGGTTTGGGGGTTGATGAAGACTTGTCTTATGAGAAGGTACCGGTTGAGATCTTAGACAGACAGGTCAAGCGGCTGAGGAACAAGGAGATTGCCACAGTGAAAGTATTGTGGAGAAATCATCTTGTTGAGGGTGCTACGTGGGAAGCTGAGGCTGACATGAGGGCCCGTTACCCTCACCTGTTCAGCTCTCGAGGTTAGACTTTATACTCTTAAACCTATACTTCCTTACCTCCTCGTAATTTGTTGCTATTAATTGACTATGTATAGTGCTTTTATTACGACCTGACTGGCATTACAACATGAAGTAGTAGTGTCATTCGGGGACGAATGTTCCTAAGGGGGGGATAATGTAACAACCCTAAAAATGAATAGGATTAAGACTTTGGTTTTTCAAGAATGCTTGTGATTAGACCGAGGTCCACATGTATTGATACGCGTAGAACCAGACCTCAGAACCCTTACTACGACCAAGCCAAGTAACTTGGGGAGTTAATTGAGCTTGGAAAGGTTGGAACCAACCATGTGAGGCTCGCGAAAACGAAGATTTAATTGAAAGAGTTTTTACCGGACTAAAAAGAAGAAATCTTAAGTTTTGAGGGTCCAAGGGTAAAATGGTCTTTTCCAAGCCAAGGGTAATATTGTAATTACCCTGAGGAACAAATTTAAGGTATTTCGGGTGGGGCAACCCGAATTGACCCATTTCTCGCAAATGGGGTCACTCGGGTTCGAGCCCCACTAGAAGCAAGATTTAACTTGCTTTTATTTTAATGTGTTAACTTAGTTTTTAATAAATAATTAATATTAGCTGATTTAGGAAAAAGAAATCAGATTTTTATTAAGTTAATTTAATTATTAAGTTGACTAATTCATACCCACAAAGTCCTACTTCTACTAGACTTCTATCTCCCATTTCCCCCACTCTCTCTTGCACGATTTCTCTCTCTCTTTCACTCTCTTTTTCTTGGCTGAAAACGTGAGAAAACAATAAGCAAAAGAAAAATAAAGTAAAGGCAAAAGTTTATCAAGAACTTGAAAGTTAGAAACACAAAAGAGAAAGCAATCCAGTAACGTTAAGAAAAACGTACTACACTAGTCGGGTAAGGTGTGACTTTGGGTGTGTGGACTGATTTGTGGAGGAGTTCTTGGGCAGCATTCTGAACATTTAACAAGAAAACAAAGGTATGGGTTTTCTTACTCTTGGTCCCTTTCCCAAGAGACCCTTAAGACTCTCTATTTCGAAACTAGGATTGTTCCCCATTTCATGCTCCCTGTCATTAGCTCCCAAGGAATGTAGGTTTGTATGAATGCTGGTAGACTTAGGATTATGTGACGTTTGTGTTGAATGTTAATGTATTGGATGTACGTTAATTCATGAAAAGACAAACATGTGTGTGTTTGAATTAAGAAAAACAAAATGTGTATGGCATGTTGAGTCTCGGCATAGAGGCTTGATTTTGTTAATGTTTTGTTTGTTGTTTTTTGTACACTAATTGAAGTAAAATGTGATGTTCATGTGACATGAAGGGTGGCTGAATTGAGGAGTAAACATCTTGGTTAAGAATTCGTGAAAAAAAAATGTATTAAAGAATGCACCAAATGAACTATGTATTGCTCTATAAATTCATGAACAAATGGAGATAAAAATGAGTAAAGAAGATGCCTTAAATTTCCAGCATTATGTTGATACATCTCTGCCAAATTAAGTTGTTTAGAATGTTAAGAAAAATAAAGAAAAATAGGTGAGGTCATTGAGGGTCGAACCCGAGACCTCACCCCTTTAAAATCCCCCAAAATTAAAGAAGAAAAATTTGTATGGTGAGGGGGATTCAAACCTGTCTTGGCTGGGAAATAAGTGTGAAGAAAAGAAAATAAGAAATGAGAGGGGTGGGATTCGAACCCACACCCTCTCGGTTAGAAACCAAGCAAAAGGAAAAATAAAGAAAAATTATAAGAGGCGTGGGAATCGAACCCACGACCTCTATGCGGATGGGGGAAGATAAAAATAAATGAAATGAGGCTGGGGGGATTCGACCCCACAACCTCACAGTCAACTCAAATAGTTAACTTTCAAAAAGGAGAATAAAATAAAGAGGTTGTGGGGGTTCGATCCCACAACCTCTCGGCCTTAAGCGAATGGAAGGGAAGGGAAATTAAAGGATAATTTAGTGTGGCTGAGGGGACTCGACTTCGGGTCCCAAAGCCTCACATGAACCGAAACAAATTAAAGAAAAACGAAAATGGGGTTGTGGGGGCTTGAACCCACAACCCCTCGGCCAATACAAGAGAGATTTTAAGTAGAAAAGTAAACCTTCAATGTAAACATTGTGATTTGACTTAGAGTTAAAATGTTATGACTATTAGAATAAAATCAATTAATAATGTAAATGACATTCAATTGATTCAAGACTTGGGATTCCTTGCCCAAACTTCCGTTTGATACATAAGTCATACGTGAACAAATCATCCAAGAATAATGCCACCTACTTAGATCAAATTCAAGATCTTTGCATAACTACAAGATACATAAGTCTTGTACTACATAATCTTAGGAATGTAAGAATTACTTAACGAACTACGAATGAAGCCTCATGGCTTGTGTGTTTAGACTCATAAGTCTAACATACGTTCAAAAGTAAGTGAACCTAAGATGTATGAAGTGGAATGATGAACCCTAGAGGGGTTAAGTAAGGGTGTGAGACACACCAAATGGCCAAGTGCATTGGCATATGACGAAATGAACATACACGTAATGAGAGGTGAATAACTAAGAAAAACAAAGATGCAAATGATGATGAATGTGGTGACAACATGATATGAGGCTAATGTATATGAGGAGAGTAATCTCAAATGAGCCTAAGTAAAGGTTACCAACATGTATTCACCTATGAGAGTGTAAGATAATAAAGAGACTAGTCTCTATGAACACTCTAATGAGAGTATTGAGCTTAACACACTTAATACGAATGATGAGATAAGAGATCATCTAATGAGCTATGATGTTCTCATACTAGAAGTTAGCTTCCATGACGTATGAGATTAATGAAATGGAACTTTATACTGAGCACTGATAGACTAGCTATGAGCGGTGATGCCTTCTTTCGGGAAGGGCGGAGGTTCACGTAACTCTCATGAGATGAAACGGTCCGGCTTGCCGGGTATGGGTCTCCTTATATCTCCTAGTCTTCGAACCTATATTGCCAATATAGGGATCTGGCGGGGTTAAATTCCCATGTACGCTAGCATGTTATTAGATCACTTTGGCCGGTGATTCCACCTCTTTTCGGTGTGGGGGAGACACTGGATTTCATGATGCTCAGATGATCTATGTCGGTTAAAGTTAAAGTTCCCAATGAATAAATGAGGCCAGCCTCAAATGATGCACATAATGAAATGAATGAATACCAAAGGTGTTAGGATAGGATAATCAAAAGGTGAGTTAGATTCAAGTAATGACATTAGGTCATTCTTGGTCATTGCACAACGAACCTAATGAAAGTCTTACACTACATCCTAGGTATAACTGGTGGTTACACTGGACTATGAACGAAATGAAATGAAGTACGTATGAATGAATGAAGTAGACTCTGTGTTTGCTAATGAAGACTCCCTAGTTGAGGTCCCATATGTTGAGCCCTCATTTCTGGGATGTCTTAATGTCAAGTCCATGATTCAAAGGTCTCATGGCATATTAATAACTGATATGAACGATGTTATGTGCTACATGTAAAAGGTACTGTATGTTGTATGATATGTGCTATGTGTAAATGTTATGTGCTGTGTGTATATGTGATAAATATGATGATGTATGTTATTTTCATGGCATGACTTTCCTAATCTATATTTGGAAAGCTCACTGACTTTCCTAATCCAAATTTGGAAAGTTCACTAACTTTCCTAATCTCAATTTGGCAAGTCCACTGACTTGACTCCCAAAAATCATGTTGTTAGGAAAGAGCTATTCTTTCTCATGCATGTCCTTGGTGTGTGCTTGCATATACCCATACTTAGTAAAAGTGTGTACTAACCCTATACAAACTCTACTATTTTAGGTGCAGGCACAGGTGGACGGTAGAGCTACAGGATCATCGCTACAGTTATTCGGACGTCCAGCATTCATCCGGTTTTTGGTAGGTGCTCATGCTTTCGAGGATGCTACTATTTATGTTCTAGCTTAGTTTAGGAGTTGAGCTAGTGGAGCATGTTTCACTAGCGTTTCTTTCTTATTTTATTCAGACTTTGTATGGGTGCCATTTTGGCAATTATACAATTATGTTATTGAACTATTTCTTTCATTTGATTATCTCTTAATGACTAGTTGGTTGATGTTGAACGAATTACGAATGTATTAGAAATGTTTAGTAAGTAATGTTTACAAACAAAAAGTTTCAAATTTTCCGCTAAAATTTACCTATGTAAAGTAAGAATGACGTAAGTAGGCTTGTCTGCGACCTCTGAGAGGTCAATGACGCCGGTCTCATCTGGAGTCTAGATTCCAGTCGTGACAATTAGGTTTTAAGAATATGTATTGAGATACATAGGCATCCCCATGCACAATATTGAGTAATATTGGGCATGTTAGAGAATATTGGCTTAAGGGTGTTAGCCAATTTTTATATATACACAAGTAAATGAAATATACCTTGATGTTCAAATGCTCCAATCCAAGCTTATTTAGGAATTGTACCTACAATGAAACTCTAAGCTAAAAATAATCAGATTCATCATGTATACATATTAGGTACGAGGCATCCAAGTGTCAAGCCTAGGTATCATATCACATGACAATTTAAAATGACCATGTAGATTAAGAAGTGCCCAAGGACATAGCGAGGATCCTTGGAAAAGAAGTGAACTTCCCATAAGTGCACGGTTTGGAAAGTGCACGCAACACATGTGCTACCAACGGCCGAGAGATAAGCCCAACCAAATTCGGTTAGGGCGGTTAGGGGGCAAGTTGTGTCAGATCAAACCATGTAGGGACGAGCTCCCTAACTAATTCTAGGTCCTAACTAACTAACCTAGGAGTAACTAAAATTAACCAACTAGTGTGCCCGAAAACCTAAGACAAAACCGGGTGACAACTAACCGAATAACTAACTAAAGAAACATCCTAGTAAATAACCTAGGATGGTCCAAAGGAGTTGGTTATGGTCCAAACGACTTAGGTGTACTTTAGTAATTACCGTAGCTCACTTAATTATTTAAATTAGCAACTTAATTAATTAATTTAATTCCTAGTCAAACCCAAGACCCTAAGTCAAATGTTCTCCTAGTTGTAGTCAATTTAGGAGGGGCGTTTTAGGTAATTTAAGTGGAGGGTCTTTAGAGTAATTCTTTGGGACGTCTATATATTGATATTGGGTCAGTTTTAGACCACAATTACACGTCCCAAATCATAATCAAACAAAATTATCTTAATCTCTCAACAACGCTCTCTTTTCCAAACTCCATTGAAGAGCAAGAAAAGCTTAAGGAAGAAGTTGAAGTTTTCAAAGTTTCCAACCAAGATTTCGTGGATTCTTTATCTTTAAGGTATGCCTTTTCACTCTTGGGATTCCTTTCCCCTAGAGGTCCTTTCAAGATAAGTTTTCAAGAACTTCAAATACTAGGGTTTTTACTCTACAAATGTATTTTCTTCCTAATCCTAGATTTATGATTTTCAATGAAAAGTAAACGTTTTCTATATCTAATTTTTCATGAATTGTTGAATAACTGATTTATAATGTTTGAATAACGTGTGATACATGATCTTTATCTACGTGATGGTTTCGGATGGGTTGTTTGTAGTGTTTGATAACGTGAAAACGTTAGGGTTAGAATTTAAGGTTTGAATGAACCCTTTTAACGACCCGTTTACTTTCTTCTACGCTATGCATTGATCTTGTACATGATTTTACGAGTTGTTCTTGATTATGTCATTGAGTATTTCACTAAGTATTATTATGAATATCGCATGATGAATGAGGTTCTTGGAAACAAGAGGTAAGTCTTCTAAAATTGTGATTACTCTAAGATGTTTATGTTAGCCTATAAGTTATGATGCTATGTTATGAAAAGTATGTATGATGTTGATATGTGAATATGCTGGATATGAACATGTAAATTGTGAGATCATGATAAGAACACGAATATGCAAGTTTATGATATACCTTGTATGCTTTACACAAGGTGATTATGTTATGTTAATCTTACATAAGAAAGGTTACTATGAAAGGAAAATTCTCATCTACTCTAAAAGAGCTCATGATAATGTTATACAAAGATATAATATCCTATGACCAATGATAAGTTTTTGATAAAAGAAAATTTAGAGGTTATTTAAAGAAAAGGGATATAAGCTAAGCACCGATGAACTAGATATGGGAAGTGTCCTTTCCCCAGTGGGAAGGTAGGTTCACAAAGATTCTCATGAGATTGAGGAAGCCATGTAATGTGGAACTATGGGTCTCTAATACATCTCCTAGTTATTGAACTATGCTGCCACCATAGGATACTAGCTAGTGGATCCACCTAGAAAGCTACGTCATGTTTGGTTCTACTTTGGCTGGTAGGACCACATCTTTTCGGTGTGGGGAAGACACCAGATTCCATGTTTAGCTCACATGGTCTATGTCAATTAATGTCTAAGTTCACCCATGTAAAACGAAAAACAAGTAAACGAACATTGCCTAGGGTAACTTGAGGAGTTTTCTTAGTATAGGTAGTGGTATGGGACGCTACCTAGATATTGCACAAGTTGACTCTAAGGGAAATCCTAGGAGATTGGTCATAAGTAATATGATGATATGAAAGATATATGTTTATGATATATGATGTTAATTTTATATGAATGTTGGCTATTATGATAAATATGTTATTTGGATATATTTCTATGTTAATGATAACTAACTATGTTACAAGTAATATGAAGAAAAGTTTTACTTATGGTCTCCTATCTTATCTACTTGGTTGTGTGGGGTTATGGGGATTCACATGACCATTGCACTTGTAGGTTGGGGATGGGATCATGGGTAAGTGTTTTGTATGTTATGTTTATATGATTTATTGAATATAAAAAGTTAACATGACTCTATGAGAATATGTCTTTGATTATGACCATGCTTAAAGTGATGGAATGTTTAATTTGTATGTGTTATATGGTATGTGCATTGAAGAATTTTATATGACTTAGCATATTTTCTACACAGATGATAAATGATCCTTTTTCATGCATGTCCCTATGTGTTAATGTGCATATACCCATACATAGTACATGTGGCGTACTAACTACATTACTTTATTTTACTACAAATGTAGGTTCCGGCCATTGAAGTTAAGCAGGTCGATTTGAAGAAGCTTGGAACTCTTTATCCAAGTCATGGTAGGTCCTCAAGTTAGGGACGTTACCATTTAAATTTCCAACCTTATGAAGATTTAGTAGTTTTTAGAATACGTTATTCCATTATGTTCTTTGGATTCTTTTGTATTAAGGCTTATATGGCATATTTACTATTATTGGCTAAGTCCAGATTCACATTTTTTAGATGGTTATATATATGTGAGACAAGTATTAGAATATCACTCTTATGTAGTATTATATAAAGACTAAGTATACATTAATTAGTATATAAAAGTTTTTAATTTTCCACAAAATTTGACTGTATGATTGTTACTAATGCTAAGAGGCTTGTGTGCGAACTCTGAGAGGTTAACGACGCCTGTCTCACCCGGGGCATGAAGTCCGGGTGTGACAAACTTTGTATCAGAGCATGAGGTTAAATATGGAATCTTAAACTTAGTATGAGAGCATGAGGTTAAATATCCTTCGGGTCAATGTCTCACTAAACCACGTTACCTAGCATCTTGTTCATGGTTGTGAAGTGCGCCACAATTGTGGACGTGGAGCTATGTGATGATTAGGAAACTTCTCTTTTCTTGGTAATCCTATGTCGTGCCTCTAGAGCTTTGAGACGATGTGTATTTTAGCATCTAATTCCATTCTTGATCGGTTCTTCCCAAAGATAGAAAAGAGAAGCTAAGGAAGAGGAGTTCATCAAACTTTGTCAAGGAGGTATGAGTGTTAAGGAATACTCCTTGAAGTTCATTAAGTTGTCCAAATATGCTTCTTCTTTGGTTTGTAATGCTAGGGATGAGATGAGCCGTTATGTAACGGGCATCTCCGAAGAGCTTGAGGAAGAATGTTGTGCAGCCATGATTCATGACAATATGAATCTTTCAAGGTTAATGGTTCATGCTCAACAGGTTGAGGATAGTCGCCTAAGGAAGAGGAATAGGGAAGCCAAGAAGGCAAAGTGTTTTGAGAGTGGTTCTCCTAAAAGTAGGCTTGATGTTCAAGACAAACCTATGTTTAAGAAGAGGTTTTCAAACCAAGTTCCTTCGAATTTCTCCAAGAATGGCAATGATAGAAGTTCTAATCCCGAGCCTCAGAGGGGAGAAATGTTGATCCACCAATAGAAAGACCAACTTGTGGTAAGTGTGGTAAGAAGCATGGGGGAAATGCCTTGTTAGAACTAATAGTTGCTATGGTTGTGGACAAGGTGGCCATATGGTGAAAGATTGTCCTAATGTGAGAAGTCAAGGTTAGGGAAATAGTCAGCTCAACCAAACGGTCCTAATTCTGAAGCTCCAAAAAGGAACTGTTTCAATGCACTCAAGGCTAGGGGTGAACAAGAAAGCTCTCCCGACATTGTGATAGGTATGTTGTAAGTGTTGGGAATGCAACCAAGAAGAAATAAGAATGAGAATCAATCCTAGTTAATAAATCTTCTATGCCAAATAAACGTTATAGCTTGGCCAAACTAAGCATTGAATTGTTCTAATAGGCTAATCTAAGGTTAAAAAGTTGTCTTGCTTAAAATGATGTTATTATTATAGGATATACAAGAAGTTAATTGACTTGGCTAGTGATAAAAAATCAAAGAATGGGCATAGCCAATAAAGATTGGCTTATAAAGACTTCATGCCCAATTTAACAAGAACAAAAAATTTAACTTGTTTAATAAATAGGTGCATGTTTTGGTAATAGATAGTACCAACTAGAGTTTTAAGAAGATGTTTTCATACTCTATTCTTGCACTTACGTGAAACTTGTATGCATATGTTTTCTTGAGATTTTGCTGTTTTGTTGTTATCTTGAAAAGATTGATAGCATGGTAACTCTTTGATGCATTTTGAGCTTATGATAAGGTTGAGAAGGAAATTCCTCACTATGTGCTATGAATAAGTAGATCTTATATGTTTGTTCATCATAAATTGAGTGCTAAGTGTAATGATATGATATGTGCTGATTGCGCTGCTAGTATCGAGTCTTTTTCCTACCCTCCAAAAGATTTTAGTGTCATTCGGGGACGAATGTTCCTAAGGGAGGGATAATGTAATATTCCTGAAAAAAGTACTTGTCTAGTGAAGAGCCTATTAGGTTTTAAGAATATGTGTTGAGGTACTTAGGCAGCCCTATGCCCAATATTGATAAATATTGGGCATGTTAGAGAATATTGGCTTAAGGGTGTTAACCAATTTTTATGTATACACAAGTAAGTGAAAATATACCTTGATGTTCAAATGCTCCAATCAAGGCTTATTTAGGAATTTTACCTAAAATTAAACCCTAAGCTAAAAAATAATCAGATTCATCACCTATACACATTAGGTACGAGGCATCCAAGTGTCAACCCTAGATACCATAGAACATGACAATTTAAAATGACCATGTAGATTAAGCAGTGCACAAGGACATAGTGAGGATCCTTGGACAATAAGTGAACTTCCAGAAGTGCACGCTTGTGAAAGTCCACGCAACACATGTGCAAGTACATGTGCTACCAACGGCGGAGAGACAAGCCCAACCGAATTCGGTTAGGGGGATAGGGGGCAGGTTGTGTCGGATCAAACCATGTGGGGCTGAGCTCCCTAAATAATTCTAGATCCTAACTAACTAAACTAAATAAATAAATAACCTAGGACTAACTAAAATTAACCAACTATTGTGCCCGAAAACCTAAGACTAAACCGGGTGACAACTAACCGAATAACTAACTAAAGAAACATCCTAGTACCTAACCTAGGATGCTCCAAAGGGGTTGGTTATGGTCCAAACGACTTAGGGGTACTTTAGTAATTACCCTTGGTCACTTAATTAATTAAATTAGCAAATTACTTAATTAATTTAATTCCTAGTCAAACTCAAGACCCTAAGTCAAATGTTATCCTAGTTGTAGTCAATTTAGGAGGGGCATTTTAGGTAATTTAAGTGGAGGGTCTTTAGGGTAATTCTTGGGACGTCTATATATTGATATTGGGTCAGTTTTTTACCACAATTTCACGTCCCAAATAAGAATCAAACGAAATTCTCTTAATCTCTCAAGAACGCTCTCTTTTCCAAACTCCATTGAAGAGCAAGAAAAGCTTAAGGAAGAAGTTGAAGGTTTCGAAATTTCCAACCAAGATTTCGTGGATTCTTCATCTTTAAGGTATCTTTTTTCACTCTTGGGATTCCTTTCCCCAAGAGGTCCTTTCTTAATAGGTTTTGAAGAACTTCAAATACTAGGGTTTTTACTCTACAAACGAATTTTCTTCCTAACCCTAGATTTATGATTTTCAATGAAAACTAAATGTTTTGTATATTTAATTTCGCATGAATTGTTGAATAATTGATTTATAATGTTTGAATAACGTATGATACATGATCTTTCTCTATGTGGTGGTTTCGGATGGGTTGTTTGTAGTGTTTGATAACGTGAAAACGTTAGGGTTAGAATTTAACCCTTTAACGACCCGTTTACTTTCTTCTACGCTATGCATTGATCTTGTACATGATTTTATGAGCTGTTCTTGATTATGTCATTGAGTATTTCACTAAGTATTATTATGAATATTGCATGATGAATAAGGTTCTTGGAAACAAGAGGTAAGTCTTCTAAAATTGTGATTACTCTAAGATGTTTATGTTAGCCTATAAGTTATGATGCTATGTTATGAAAAGTATTTATGTTGTTGCTATGATGATATGCTGGATATGAACATGTAAATTGTGAGATCATGATAACAAAACGAATATGCAAGTTTATGATATCCCTTGTATGCTTTACACAAGGAGATTATGTTATGTTAATCTCACATAAGAAAGGTTACTATGAAATGACAATTCTCATCTACTCTAAAAGAGCTCATGATCATGTTCTACAAGGAGATAATCTCCTATGACCTATGATAAGTTTTTGATAAATGAAAATTTAAAGGTTATTTCAATAAAAGGGACTTAAGCTAAGCACCGATGAACTAGATATGGGAAGTGTCCCTTCCCCAGCGGGAAGGTAGGTTCACAAAGATTCTCATGAGATTGAGGCTGCCATGTAATGTGGAACTATGGGTCTCTAATACAACTCCTAGTTCTTGAACTGTGCTGCCACCATAGGATGCTAGCTAGTGGATCCACCTAGAAAGCTACGTCATGTTCGCTTCTACTTTGGCCTGTAGGACCACCTCTTTTTGGTATGGGGAAGACACCGGATTCCATGTTTAGATCACATGGTCTATGTCGGTTAATGCCTATGTTCCCTCATGTAAAACGAAAAACAAGTAAACGAACATTGACTAGGGTGACTTGAGGAGTTTGCTTAGTATAGGTAGTGGTATGGGACGCTACCTAGACATTGCACAAGTTGACTGTAAGGGAAATGCTAGGAGATAGTTCATAAGTAATATGATGATATGAAAGATATATGCTTATGATATATGATGTTACTTTTATATGAATGTTGTCTATTATGATAAATATGATATTTGACTATATTGCTATGTTAATGATAACTAACAATGTTACAAGTTATATGAACAAAGCTTTACTTATGGTCTCCTATCTTATCTACTTGGTTGTATGGGGTTATGGGGCTTCACACGACCATTGCACTTGTAGGTTGGGGATTGGATCATGGGTAAGTGTTTTTTATGTTATGTTTCTATGATTTATTGAATATAAAATGTTAATATGACTCTATGAGAATGTCTTTGATTATGACCATGCTTAAAGTGATGGAATGTTTAATTTGTATGTGTTATAGGGTATGTGCATTGAAGAATTTTATATGGCTTAGCATATTTTCTAAAGAGATGATAAATGATTCTTTTTCATGCATGTCCCTATGTGTTTATGTGCATATACCCATACTTAGTACATGTGGCGTACTAACCCCATTACATTATTTTACTACAAATGTAGGTTCCGGCCATTGAAGTTAAGCACGTCGATTTGAAGAAGCTTGGAACTCTTTCTCCAAGTCATGGTAGGTCCTCAAGTTCGGGACGTTACTATTTCAGTTTCCATCCTTATGAAGATTTAGTAGTTTTTAGAATACGTTATTCCGTTATGTTCTTTGGATTCTTTTGTATAAAGGCCTATATGGAATATTTATTATTATTGGCTAAGTCCAGATTTACATTCTTTAAATGGTTATATATATGTGAGACAAGTATTATAATATCACTCTTATGCAGTATTATATGAAGTCTAAGTATACTTTAATTAGTATATAAATGTTTTAAATTTTCCGCAAAATTTGGTTGTATGATTGTGACGAATGCTCTCTGAGAGGTTAATGACACCGGTCTCATCCGGGGTATGAAGTCTGGGTGTGACAATTAGACCTATTTAATCCCCTAACCTCACCAATTAAAGAAAAAACCCTCAACTCAAAACAAAACTTCTCCATTCACTCTCTCCAAAACTCCATTGTTGAAGCTTGGAATCTACAAAGAAGAAGATAGGTTTCTCAAGTTTTTCTCCATTAATCTTGTGGGATTTTCATCACAATTAAGGTATGGTTATTCATCCTTGAAATATCTTTCTTCAAGGAGTCAATTCCAATGATTTTCAAAGATGATCAAAAACATGAATTGTCCAATTTTATGATCTAGCGATAAGTTCTTGTATTTAAGGTTTTGAAACATTGTAGTATGATTAAATTGATGTTAGTTAGATGATTTTAACCTAAATTCTTCATGAACCAATGCAAAACACAATCTCTTCAAATTGGCTATATTTTTTGATGTGATGATCATGTCTCAATGCTTATGAATTATAGTGTAGTTTTCTATGGGCTATTTATTGATGTAAGAATTGTATTGAATTGATATATAGTCTATCTTAGATTGATCAATATATATTTAATTTGAATTAGATTCATTGATATTGTATTGTATTGGACTATTTAGCTATGGATTGAAGTAGTGAGAATTGATTGGTGGTACGCTGCCCTAATTCTCTTTATTTTATGTAATTTAGTCTTAAAATATGTTGTGATTTGATTGGTCCACCTATGGTGGCGGTGTTATGTGTATTACTTGTGAATTATGTGGCCTCATCGGCGTTACTTCATCTATTATGATGATCATGTCCTTGTCGGCAACTACTTGATATATAATGATGATTTGTATAGTTGAATTATGTGAAGTATGATCATATCTATATAATTGTGATTAAGGTGATAGTATGTGCTCTTCTATTTATGATGTTAGGTGATCATGTTAGACTATGACTATGTCCTTATGTGTGTAGTCTTAGAGTTGATGCATGATTGTTCCTACTTGACTATATGAGTCTACAATGGTTATATTGATGATGTTATAATACTGTATAGAATGACATAAAGATGATAAGGGTCATTCCTAAGTGCTTCAAAGAATTATATGTAATATGTAATAAAGAAAAGTATGTTGTGTCTTGTCTTGGTAGACTTTTGTCCCTTACTTGATAAATGTACATTATGAATATGAACATCTTGACTTAGTAGGCTTAGGCACCTTTGTCTCGTATGTGAACGGATGAATGTTGAATGAAAGTCTAGGATCGGTAGACCTATGAATGAATGTTGAAAGAAAGTCTAGGATCGGTAGACCTAAGATAGTGCCCTTCTAAGCATGACTAATATGTGAAACCTTCTATATAGAGAGAAGGTTCAGAATGAGCTATCCTTATAGACCATTTAGTGGCAACCCTAGTGGACCCATCTTTGGTAGATGCATTATGACTAGGTAATGACTAAGTGATGGTACCTTTTCATATGCCCCTTTATATGAACTTACTCTATGAGAACAAAGGCTAGCACCGAGTGAATATGTTTTGGTTTGTAGCTCTACTTAAGAAGGAGACTAGAGTACAATGTATCTCTACTTGAGAATGAGATTAGAGTGCATAAAATACCTTGATATTCCTTAATCATGTGCCTACATGGGATGTGTCCTAGTTCTACCCTTGGCAAATAGAACACCCTCCATTGGAGTAGGTTTATTACTCCGGATTCCATGCCTAGCTAGTATGGTCTATGTCGGTTATTGCCTATTCTCATCATGTGGGATAAATGCTAGTTTTGGATAAGTACTAAGAAGTTTAGGTAGTTCATAGGACGCTATCTAGACATTGCACGACTAGACTTTGAAGATTTTAGTATGTGAGTCCCTAGGTCTTTCTAAGACCATTATGCGAAGTCTTTAATGAATTAAATGTCTTCTAATTGACTTAATGAACGATTATGATTTTACCTAATGTATGTTGAATAGAATATGCTCTATTTAGGGTAGCTTTGAGGGTTGCTTAGGTAAGCTTGAAGAGGGTGTATGGGCGTTCTCTTCTTGTCCTACTTAGGTGAATCTTAGAGTAACCTTAGATGGGGAGTTAATGAAAAGAAAAGGGAACAATCTTATCTTAGGTAGTCTTAAGGATCATTTAGGTGTTCTTAGAGAGGGTGTATGGGTGCTCTCTCTTCGTCTCACTTAAGTGAGTCTTAGGGTAACCTTTGGTGAGAGGGATGCTAGCTAAAGAGGTTACTCTGAAGTAGAACTTAGTTCACTGTAAAGTGACATAGTTCACTGTAACATTCTTAAATATTTGATAAAATGCTTATGTGATATCTTATATGTTTCTAAGGCGTTAAATGTTGTTCTTATGCTTATACTATGATATTTTAATAAAAAAGAGCATGTCTTATACAAAAGTGGGTTTATCATGATTTTATGCATTATGTCATACTTAGTACAAGTGTTTGTACTAATTCCATACATTTTGTCTATCTTTAAAGGCGTAGGTTGCGATTGAGAGGATTCTCGAAGTTCAAAGCTTGGATTAGTATTCATTCAAGTAAAGAAATGGTATGTCCTCACTTGATTCGAGGACATCTTGATGTTTAGATTTCCTTATTGAAAGTATTTTAATAGACTTAGTTATTTCCTATATGTTTAAGTATGGGCCGTGTCCAGTATATTTTCTTATGTCTAAGATGGCGACTTTGAGACTTAGCCTTTCATTATGTTTTCCTATAAAAAAAGATATTTTGAAGTACTATTATTTCGTATGAAAAGTTTTAATTTTGCACTACTTTTCATACATGTATTCAATGAATGGTGCAAAAGGGCTTGTACAAGACCTCCGAGAGGTCGAGTACGCCGTGTTTTAATTCGAGAATGCCCTAACTTATACAGGTACTATCGGGTCATAACAAACTTGGTATATGAGCATAAGATAATGAAGTAGTACTTAGGAATCAAAAAGACTCAAAAAGCCACGTCTAGTAGAGTCTTAACCATCGGTGTGAGTCACGACACACCTATGGACGAGAGGCTATTGGACGATAGAGTTTCCCTTCTTTTCTACTCATATGTCGTGCCGTAGATATTAAAAGTTATGAGTGTCCTTTTCTTATGGTTTTCCTTATGTTTCTAGGAAGATGAATACGATGAGGACACCGGCTAGGAGGGTTGAGGAGAATGGTGTGAATGAGGGATTTCCTCCCCGAGGTGGACATGTGCCACAAGTTGAGCAAGTTACTCAAGGTTTTCAAGTTGTTGAAGGTGCTCAAACTAATCAAGTCCCTATTGTAGAAGAAGGTAATGAGGTTCCGGTGGTTCCCCCGGAAATGGCTAATGGGGAGATTAGAGAGCCTCTCCTTACCCTAGCCTGAGCTATGACAACTCGAGTGAATAGAGACATTGGGCCTAGGGTGAATGCTATGGAGAGTAATATGACATATAGATTAAGGGACTTTGTGAATATGAATCCTCATATCTTCTTTGGTTCTAAGGTGGGAGAAGATACCCAAGCTTTCTTGGATGAGGTGTCTAAGATAGTGCATGCAATGTGTGTGACTTTTAGGGAGAAAGAGGAGTTAGATTCGTATCAATTGAAAGATGTGTATCAAGTATCGTTACTCAATGGAAGGATTGTAGACCATTTGAATCGGGTCCCTTAGAATGGGAAGAGTTTAAGGAAGCATTCTTAGAAAGATACTTTCCCCGTGAGAAGAGGGATGTTAAGATTGAGGAATTCATAAACCTTAGGCAAGGTAGCATGAGTGTTAAGGAGTATTTCTTAAAGTTTATCCTATTATCTATGTATGCTCCATCATTGGTGTGTAACCCTAAGAATGAGATGAGTAGGTTCTTGACCGGTGTTTCGGATATTGTGAAGGAAGAGTGTCGTACAACCATGCTCCATGGTGACATGAATCTAGCTAGGCTTATGGTGTATGCTCAACCTATTGAAGAGTCTAAACTTGGGAGAAGAAGTAGAGATGTTAAGAGGGGCAAAACCGATGAGCAAGTTAAACACAAGTTTAAGAAGGGGGCTCCAAATAAAGATGGTTTTAGTTCCCCTACGGATAACTATGATAGAGGTGCTGGTTCCCAAGTGGCTAAGCCTACTTGTGCTACTTGTGGGAAGAAGCACTTTGGGAAGTGTCTAGCCGGTAATAGTGGGTGCTTTGGTTGTGGGAAAGATGATCACAAGGTGAGATATTGTCCTACTATTGCGGCTAGAGGAAGGGAGGTCAAGCAATTTCCTCCTAATGTTCCGGATGGTGGTGCTCCAAAGAGGAATCGCTTCAATGCTCTCCGACACAAAGGAACAAAACAGGATGATGATGATGCCGGTAAGTTATAGTTTTCTCTCTTTAAGTGATATGAGTTCCTTCTAAGTGGAGGAGAGTATGGTGAGTAGTAGAATAGTGATTTGTTGTCTCATCTCTTCTATTCAATTCAAGCTTGAGAGATAGAATGTTATAGTAGCATGTTGCATGTGTCATTGTGTTTAGGAGTCTAGTTGAAATTGAAATTCATTGATTCCTTGCATTGTGCATTTCATAAAGTTATGATTATGTTTTAAGGTGAGTGTATATGGGTTTACCTCTAATATTGTCATGATTCCATCATAAATTGCTTAAGAGTCGCATTTTTGGAAAATTGAGCATGTGTCACTGTAAAGAAATCGGTGTCACTGTAAGGATTTTGAAAATTTGGTTAAATTGTTGTTTCATGAAAAATGGTTATGATGTGTATAGAATTGTTGTATATGAGCATAATAATATGTGGAGAAGGAAGTTCCTCCTATATGAAATTAAAATGTGAGTCTTATTGCATGATAAGTTGTAGAAGTAGTTCTAACTTTTTGTTGTGTTTGAGTCTCTTAAAATATGTGAAATTGATGTCTCTCCTACATGTGTGTATTTTGTATTGTATGGTATGGTTATGAGCTGCTAGTCTGTAACGCCCTAAAACAAACTAAGGTGAACTAGAGCTTTGTAGTTTTGTCTTGAGTTAATTTTAAGTTAAAATGAGTTACTTTAGTGTTCTTAGGCAGTGTGTGAATTTTGATTAAGTTTGGAGGTCAAACGACCAAGAACGTCCATGACGTTCGGAAGGTGTGCTTTAGAAAGTACTAGTGTGTCTTCATGTGTTTGAGTGAGTTTTACGTGTTCGTTTTACTTGATACTTGCATAATATGTTCCTAAGACCTAGATGACTTAGTTTAGGGGTTTAATGTCTGGGCACGACCCCAACTAGGACCCACAAGGGGGTCCTAGAGAAGGGCCCATGACTTGGACCAAACTGCCAAAGCACTGACCAAATGACGACCCAAAGGATTGTCCGTTGGTCCACCAATGGTCCGTCGACCATGGTGTCGATTGGACCTGCAAGGCAGGATGTCCAGGCTCCAAATGGGTATAAGTCTCAACAAACAAGACTCAACCAATGGACCGTCGGTTGATAAATGGTCTGTCGGTCCCCTTCCATCGATGGGGCATGAAAGCCTGCAGGTTTTGTGGTTTGCATTCCCAAGAGACCTCACCAACACTCCGTCCCTTGACAAATGGACCGTCGGTTGGTCCGTCGATGGTGACTGCCCAAAAAGTTGCAACGTTGTCTATTAAGTCTTGGGGTGTTTTGTAAATTCACCCCAAGTCTTTTATGACCCTAGGATGATATTTTTAGGGTTTTTAAGTTATATTAGGTTAGTTTTAAGTCAAGACCCAGACAAGACCCCTCACTTTTAAATTCAAACTCTCTCAAGTCTCTTTGGAAGCTAGAAGTCAAGAAGGGCTAGGAGGGATGGTTTAGACGTGGTTCTTCACCAAAATCAGTGGGTTGTATTGCATTTGAGGTATGGTTTCCATCCTTGTACTCTCTTCCATTCAAGGAGTCCCTTCTAATGAATTTTCAAAAAGGGTTTTCAACCCTAGTTTCTACTATCTTCAACTCTAAATATGGGTCTTGCATGAAAACGTTTCTAATGACTAATTAATGATGTTTCTAATGTTATTTGATGATTTTAAGGTTAAAACTTCAATGAAATCATGTTAAATCTTTTCTTCAAATATTGGCATAAAAAATGGGTTAAATGTTGTTATTTTAGTTTAGCTACTGCCCTAAGAGCCTTATTATGATGAAATATTGAGAAAATGATTATAGGTGGGGATGGCTTGGTTAAATGGTGAGTTGGTTATATTGTATAGGTCTTATTATATGTTGCTCTTGAGTGGTATGGTCCACCTTTTTGGTGGTGGTGTTTACTTGATGAACTTGATATTACTTAGTATGTATTGTGAATGTGATTTTGAAGGTATAATATGTGAAATGAAGAGATATTGAAAATGGGTCTTGTATTGTGTTTTGTGAAGCTTGAATTGTATCTTTGACCTAGATTATGCCTAAATGAAGTATATGATCATCTGAAGCATGTAAAGTGTTTGATTGGATGAATGAAGGTTTAAACCATGTATAGAAGGTTATATGAATGAAATTATGTTTATATTCAAGGTGTGCTCACATGTACACACACACACTTATATGAATGTATCATGCTAAGTTGAGTAAAAAGAGGAGTCTTGGGGTGAACACTCTTCGTGAGTTGAAATGAAGTTCTAGTAGCAACCTCACTACATCCTAAGAACTTTCTAAGATAGGTCGGATGATGATTACCATTTGTGAGTTGAGATGTGGTGTTCACTAGTTATCCCTAACCTATAGTTTATAATGTTGAGAATCCATGGGGAGTTATGCCCAACACCGAGAGGATATGAAGAAGGGGTGGTTACACTTCGTGAGTTGAGATGTTTTATCCAATGTACCTCTTGAGATGAGTACTCCTCGGTAGTAGAGAATGAGTTACTTGGTGGCAATCTCCTTATCCCTTAACTATGTGCCTGCATAGGTGTAGCTATTGGGAAAGCCATGTAAAAGCTAAGAAGTATGACCTTACTCTAGGCTAGTGAGGATCCCTCATCTGATAGGGGTTAATATCGAAATTACATGTCTAGCTCTCTTGGTCTTTGTCGATTAAGCTAATCCCCCACAAAAGTAATGAAAGTAATAAGTCTTCTGTAACACTCCGGAAATGCCATGACTTAGACTAGAGCTTAATCTATTTAATAATGCTTAAAATGACGTTTCCAGAAAATGTACTTGTCTAGTGAAGAGTCTATTAGGTTTTAAGAATACGTATTGAGGTACATAGGCATTGCAATGCCCAATATTGAGTAATATTGGGCATATTAGAGAATATTGGCTTAAGGGTGTCAGCTAAATTTTATGTATTAAAAAGTAACATAAAATACACTCCAATCCAATCTTGTTTAGGAATTGTACCTGCAATGAAGACCCTAAGCTAAAAAAATTTATTTTGATCGCTTACACACATTAGGTACGAGGCATACAAGTGTCAAGCCTAGGTACTATAGCACACGATCATTTAATATGATCATGTAGATTAAGCAGTGCCCAAGGACATAGTGAGGATCCTTGGACAAGAAGTGAACTTTCCAGAGTGCACAATTAGAAAAGTGCACGGCAACACAAGTGCAAGAACATGTGCTATCGGCCGATTCGGTTTGGACGGTTAGGGGGCAGGCACGCATCGGGTCCAGCCACGTGGGTACGAGCTTCCTAACCAATCCTAGACTCTAACTAACTTACCTAACTAGCTAACTAACCTAGGACTAACTAAAATGAAATAACTAGTGTTCCCGAAATCCTAAGACCTAATCGGGTGACACTAGCCGAGTAGCTAACTAAAGAAATATCCTAGTACCTAACATAGGATGGTCAAAAGGGGTTGGTTATGGTCCTAACGACTTATAGGTACTTTAGTAATTACCCAAGGTCACTTAATTACTTAAATTAGCAACTTAATTAATTAATTTAATTGGTCAAACCCGAGACCCTTAAGCAATTCATAATTTGGCTAAGTCAAATGTTCTCCTATTTTTAGGCAATTTAGGAGGGGCAATTTGGTAATTTAAGTGGAGGGTATTTTGGGTAATTCATGGAACGACTATATATTGATATTAGGTCAGTTTTAGACCACTTTTACACGTCTTAAATCATGCCAAACGAAATTTCCTTCAATCTCTCAAGAACACTCTCTTTTCCAAATTCCATTGAAGAACAAGAAAAACTTAAGGGAGAAGATGAAGGTTTCGAAGTTTCCAATCGGATTTTATGGATTCTTCATCTATAAGGTATGGGTTTTTCACTCTTGCAGTTTCTTTTCAGAATAGGTCCTTTCAAGATAAGTTATCAAGAACGTCAAATACTAGGGTTTTTACTCTACAAAATGAATTTTCTTCCTAACCCTAGATTGATTATTTTCAATAAAAAGTAAACGTTTTCTATATTCAATTTTGCACAAATTGTTGAGTAATTAATTGATAATGTATGAATGTCGTGTGATATATGATCTTTCTCTAAGTGATGGTTTCGAATATGTTATTTATGGTATTTGATAATGTGTAAACGTTAGGATTAGAATTCAGACTTGAATGAACCCTTTAACGACCCGTTTACCTTCTCCTACGCTATTCACTGATCTTGTACATGATTTTATGAGTTTTTCTTGATTCTGCCATTGAGTATTTCACAATGTATGATTATGAATATTGCATGCTAAATAATATTATTGGAAGCAAGAGGAAGGTTTTCTAAGTGTGATCACTCTTAAATGTTTATGTTAGCCTATAAACTATGATGCTATGTTATGAAAATTATGTATGATGTTGCTATGTGAATATGTTTGGCTATGAACATGTTACTTGTGAGATTATGATAACAATACGAATAGGCAAGTTTTGATAATCTCTTGTATGCTTTACACAAGATTATTATGCCATGCAAATCTCACAAAAGAAAGGTTATGATGAAAGGAAATTCTCGTTTACTCTAAAATAGCTCATGATCATGTTATACAAGTTGTTAATCTCCTATGATCTATGATGAGTTTATGATAAAAGAAAACTTAAAAGGTATTTCAAGAGAGGGACTTAAGCTAAGCACCGATGAACTAGATATGGGAAGTGTCCCTTCCCTAGAGGAAAGGTAGGTTCAAAATTATTCTCATGAGATTGAGGTTGCAATGTGATGTGGAACTATGGGTCTCTAATACATCTCCTAGGTCTTGAACTATGTTGCCACCATAGGATACTAGCTAGTGGATCCACCAAGAAAACTATGTCATGTTATGTTCTACTTTGACCGGTAGACCACCTTTTTTGGTGTGGGGTTTCATGACAACTGATTCCATGTTTAGCTCACATGGTCGATGTCGGTTGATACAAATGTTCCCTCATATATTATAAAAGACAAGTAAATAAACATTGACTAGGGTGACTTGAGGAGTTTGCTTAGTATAGGTAGGGGTATGGGACTCTACCTAGACATTGCACAAGTTGACTCTAAGTGAAGTCCTAGGAGATTGTTCTTATTAATATGATAACATGAAAGATATGATGATTATGATACATGATGTTACTCTTATATGATGTTGGTCATTATGATGAATATGTTATTTGCTTATATTGTTATATGAGGTGATGACTACTTATGTTACAAGTACATGAAGCAAGGCTTTACTTATTGTCTCCTATCTTATCTACTTGGTTGTGTGGGGTTATGGGGCTTCACATGACCATTGCACTAGTAGGTTGGGGATGAGATCATTGGTAACTGTTTTGTATGTTGTGTCTATTTGATCTATTGAATATGAAATGTTAACATGATTCTATGAGAATATGTCTTTGATTATAATCATGCTTTAACTTGTATGTGTTATATGGTATGTGCATTGAAGACTTTCATATGACTTAGCATGTTTTCTAAAGAAATGATAAATGATCCTTTTTCATGCATGTCCTTAAGTATTATGTGCATATACCCATACTAAGTACATGTGGCGTACTAACCCCATTACTTTATATTACTACAACTGTAGATTCCGGCCATTGAAGTTAAAGAGGTCGATTTGAAGAAGCATGGAACTCTTTATCCCAGTCTAGTTAGGTCCCCATGGTCGGGACGCTACCATTTCATTTTCCAGTTTTATGAAGACATTAGTAGAATTTAAGAATATTAGATATCCATTTATGTTCTTTGGACCTTTTGTATTAAGGCCTATATGGCATATTAACTATTAGTGGCTAAGTCCAGATTTTCACTCTTAGATGGTTTTTATATATGTGAGACACTTTTAGAATATCGTATGTCTTTATGAATCTTAAGTATGAATTCTAAGTATACTTCATTAGTATGTTAAAGTTTTAATTATTTTTTTTCCGCAAATTTTATTGATCACATGTTATGACGAATGATAAGGGCTTGTCTGAGTCCTCTGAGAGGACGACGATGCCGGTCTCATCCGGGGTCTAGGGTCCGGATGTGACAAACTTGGTATCAGAGTATGAGGTTGAATATCCTTAGGATCAATGTCTCACTATGATGTACCGTGGTTTCATGGTACTTTCAATGCTTTTTCCTTAGGTTTAGTGTGGGTCTAAAGCCTTTTTGTATTATTTTTAATGTAGTTTTCTCTTTATTTGTAGGAAATCTGTCCAATGGAGAACGCAGAGAATTTGAGCTGAAATTGCAGAAGTGACCACCTACGGACCACACGATGGTCCGTCGTGACTGTGACAGTCCGTAGGTGTCACCCATCGTGAGAAGAAAATGGTTGCTGAAGAAAGTTGGGGAATTCTGACCAAGTGTGGGACTACGGAAGCTTACAACAGACCGTCATAGCCACGATGGTCCATCCTGCACATTAGTCATTAGTATCAGAGAATAGTCTCAGTACCCAACTTCAGAAGATTCTAAGTGTCGTGGAACGGAACCCCTCGACGGACTGTCATGCTTACAACGGTCTGTCATACCTGTCCGTTGAGGGTAACAAAGAGTTGATGAAGAAAGCAGTAGAGATATGTGCTAAGTATGGAACGACGGAGGCCACGATTGTACGTCGTGGCCACGACGGTCCGTCACAAGGGTCGTCGACTCAGACGCATTTTGGGCAAATTTTTCTTAAATAGATTTCCCTCTTTTATTAGGTTTTGTTTATTATAAATAGTGGGAAAAACCTCGTTTTTGGGGTTAGACCTTATGATATTTTTTAGTTTTATTGTTTAAGTATTGAACTATTGATTTTGGGATTTTATCATATTTTTTCGGAATCGATTGTTAGTGTTTTTGTGATTTATTCAAGTGAATTTCTGGATTTTATTCATTCTCATAAAAGTAAGTGCATGAATTCTTATATTATCAATATGAATTGTGTGATTATTAGCATGGGTAACTAAACTCCATAACTAGAGTTGTGGGAACCATGGGTAAATAACAAGGTAAAATCTAACTAAAATAACAATTCTCGAATAATGTCTTACATGTATTGATAATTCTTTCGTTTAGAAGTCTTTTTAACCGATGGCGAACGTTAGAACTCGCCTTATTGCTACTTGCCAGACCAAGGAGGTAGATAATAAGAAAAGCATTATTGACGTAGATTTAGTGTATTCTATCTAATAAGCTAGTGTCGGTTGGTGCGAAGTAACAACTAAGACAAATATCGATTATGATGCTTAATATGAGGTAAAGGTAAGGTTCAGTAAAGCATACACACGTAGTCGGACCAAGGTGCGGAGTGAAAATGCCTAGTTGCCGGACCAAGGAATTAGGAATACATAGCTTACCACTTTGCATGCAAGATAATAGGAAGGGATTGTTATAGTTAGAATTACCGAGTTATGAACCTAGGAGGAACACTTATGCCCTAGTTAGTTTAATTACTTGATAAAAATCCAATCTTTGAACTTGTCATTTACTTATATAGAATTAGTTAATTATAGTTGTTAATCAAAAAAACCCTTTATTTGTTTTCGAGAAATACTTGACCAAATAGAAGTAATAATAGAATAAAGTTAAGTCTGAACCATTTTCCTAGTGGGATCGACCCCAACCTCACTAGTTGGGTTCTTTACTTGATATGACCGCTTTACTTCTTTTCGAGAAGTAAGTTTGAGCGTATCAAATTTTGGCGCCGCTGCCGGGGAAAGTGGCTTTTAGATTAACTTAAAACTTATTACTAAAGGTTAGTCAATATTTTCCTAATTTTACTTTTTCCTGTTGTTTTTGTCTCTTGCAAGTCTAACTTCTGTGTATGCCAGTTACGCGGAGTAGAAGAGAACTCTTGTTTCCATGCGACCACGAATTGGAGCGTACACTACGCAGGATAAATAGAAACTTGGGTATTAACGATGATGATCCCAACCAGGACATTCCAGCTCCAGTTGATGCTCATGGTCGGTTATTACCTAAAAATCGTGAGGAAGATGAACTAAGGGGACAATATCCCGCTCCACGTCCCCAAGAGTACTATAGGGGATATGAAAACATTATTGATTCAGACGGGCCACTTGTCTTGCCCCCCTACCACACGGCCATACATTCGTGGTTACTAGTAGCCTAATGCAAATGCTCACCGCTAGAGTTTTGTTTTCAGGGTTACCTTCTAAAGATCCACATGCTCACATCGCAAAAGTAAGGTCGGTGTGTAAGAGTTGTGTAGGGAGTCCTGATCTGAACATGGATGTAATTGGGTTAAGAGTGTTCTGTCTCTCACTGATGGGAGAGGCTGCTATATGGTTTACTGAACTACCTTACAACTCAATCTACACATGGAATCAACTGAGGGATGTGTTCTTGGCACGTTACTACCCGGTATCTATGAAACTAAACCACAAAGATAGGGTGAAAAACTTTGTGGCACTACCGGGTGAATCAGTCAATAGTTCTTGGGACAGGTTCACATCGTTCTTGAGGAGTGTCCCCAATCACCGCATAGATGATTAGTCACTGAAAGAATACTTCTATCGGGGATAGGATGATAATAATAAAGCAGTATTGGATACGATAGTGGGTGGTTCTTATGGGGAGTGTCCTTATGCTGAGATCACTGAAAAGTTGGAGAAAATCTCCCGAAATAATAAGGCATGGAGTACTAGGAAGTCAGATACTGGAGAAACACCTTTGCAGTGCAATCCGTACACAACCCAGCCATAGAAGAGATTCGTGAAGAGATGGCTCAGTTGAGAACTAAGCTTGGGTTGGTGTTAAAACATCTCACTGGAGGTGCAGAAAAGGTAAATGCGGTGAACTACTTGTCTAAACCATCACCGCCGAATGATTAGTATTACTATGAGGAGGACTCTTATGCAGTAGCTGAGCAGACGGGGGGTTTCCGACCGAACGCCCAAGGCTCCAATCAGGAGAATTGGCGCCAAGGTCAAGGAAACCAAGGTCGGAACTATGGTAATTATAACCGCGAGGGTCATTATGTCCGAGATGGGAATTACAATCCGACAACAACTTCAACCGGGGTAACTATGGTAACAGAAACGATATGAGTAGGCCCTATATTCCTTCTCAAAATCGGGAAGTTGCTCCTAGGGATGGTGGAGGTAGTATGGCGCGAGTTGAGGGTATGTTGCACAAAATGATGAGGAGGTTTGATGCTAGTGATGAGCACACTAAAGAGTTAAGGAGTGATTTAGAGGGCATTGGGCAGAAAGTTGATACACATGCAATCTCGATTAAGCAGCTTGAGTTACAAATGGCACAATTATATGCGACTGTGAACACACGGAAACCGGGCACTCTCCCTAGCATAACTGTCAAAAATCCAAAAAATGATGGACACTGTATGGAAATCACTACTCGGGGTGGTAAGCAAACCATTGACCCACATATGCCGTCTGATGTAGAAAAGGTGATAAGAGATGATGATAAGGTGGTGGAGGTTAGTGGTGAGTTAGAAGAAAAATTGGGAAAAGATGTTGAAATGCCCAAAAAGGTGACTCCCATGCCTAGACCACCACCCCCTTCCCACAAAGATTAGTGAAAAAGACCGAGGATGGTAAATACCGGCGTGTTATAACTATTTTGAAACAACTTTCCATCAATGTCCCTTTGGTAGAAGCTCTGGAACAAATGCCCAGCTATGCCAAATTCATGAAAGATCTGGTTACGAAGAAAAGATCGGTCACTTTTGAGGATGATGATAGAATGCAGCACTGTAGTTCTATTGCTACGAGATCTCTAGTGCAAAAGAAAGAAGATCCGGGTGCTTTCACTATTCCTTGTACAATCGGGTTATTACATTTTGCGAAAGCATTATGTGATCTTGGGGCAAGCATAAATCTCATGCCCCTCTCGGTTTACAAGAAGTTGGGTTTAGGTGACCCAAAGCCCACTGCGATGCGGCTATTGATGGCCGATCGAACGGTAAAAAGGCCTATTGGGATACTCCACAATGTGTTAGTAAAAGTGGAGCCGTTCATATTTCTGGCCGATTTTGTTATTCTTGATTGTGAGGTTGATTTTGAGGTGCCTATTATTCTTGGGAGGCCATTCCTTGCTACGGGTAGAGCCTTGGTTGATGTGAAAAAAGGGCAGATAAAATTTTGGTTGAACAATGAAGAAGTGACCTTCGACATTTATCTGTCCATGAGGCATAGTGGTGAACTCCAATCGGTATCTGTCATATCCTACAAAGTTGAAGAGTTGTCTGAAGTACAAGTTGAAGAGCGTCTGGGTGTAGAAGCATTAGCGGCAGTGATCATGAATTTTGATAGTGATTACATTAAATATAATGGGTCATTGGTCGCAGCACTTAATCGAGGTAATGTTCATTTTCAACCCAAGAAATTTGAGTTAGATATGCAACATCGTGAATCTCCATCCGCAAAACCATCTATTGAGGAGGCTCCAAAATTAGAACTAAAAGCTCTACCACCTCATCTGAGGTATGTATTCTTGGGAAAAGATGATACTTTGCCGGTTATTATTGCATCAGATTTGAATGTGCATCAAGTTGAGAGTTTGGTGAAAGTGTTAAAAAGGTTCAAAAGAGCTATTGAGTGGACTATTACGGATATTATTGGGATCCCCCCCGGTATTTATTCTCATAAAATCCAACTCATGCCCGATCATAAGCCAAGTATTGAGTACCAGAGATGCTTAAATCCACCTATGCAAGAGGTAGTGAAGAAGGAAATTATTAAGTGGTTGGATGCTAGAGTAATATATCCGATCGCTGATAGTAGTTAGGTATGTCCTGTACAATGTGTACCTAAGAAAGGGGGAATGACTGTGGTCCCCAATGAGAAAAACGAGCTTGTTCTGATGAGACCGGTGACTGGATGGAGGGTATGTATCGATTACCGGAAATTAAATGCATGGACCAAAAAAGACCATTTTCCTATGCCCTTCATGGATCAGATGTTGGATAGGCTTGCCGGAAAAGGGTGGTATTGTTTTCTTGATGGTTATTCGGGGTATAATCATATTTCTATTGCACTGGAAGATCAAGAGAAAACCACCTTCACTTGTCCATATGGGACCTTCGCGTTCAAGAGAATGTCATTTGGGTTGTGCAATGCACCCGCCATATTTCAGAGATGTATGATGTCGATATTCTCCGATATGGTGGAGGACACTATTGAGGTGTTTATGGATGATTTTTCTGTGGTTGGTGACTCCTTTGAGCATTGTTTGAGTCATTTGTGTGAGGTTCTTAAGAGATGTGAAGACTACAATCTGGTACTAAATTGGGAAAAATGTCACTTCATGGTGAAAGAGGGTATTGTATTGGGTCATCGCATTTGAGAGAAGGGTATAGAGGTTGATCGAGCTAAAGTCGAGGTAATAGAGAGACTTCCCCCACCTATCTTTGTAAAAGGTGTGAGAAGCTTTCTTGGGCATGCAGCTTTTTACCGGAGGTTCATCAAGGATTTTTAAAAAATTGCGCATTCTTTGTGGAAGTTGCTTGAGAAAGAGTGTAAATTTTATTTTGATGAATCCTGTCTTAAGGCATTTGGTGAGTTGAAAGAAAAGTTGGTGTCTGCACCTATCATTATTTCTCCGGATTGGAGCAAACCATTTGAGGTGATGTGTGATGCTAGTGGGGTTGCTCTTGGTGTGGTATTGGGACAAAGAAGGGACAAAATCCTTCACCCCATTTACTATGCTAGTAAAGCCCTAAATGATACCCAAAAGAACTACACCGTGACTGAGGAAGATCTCCTTGCAGTAGTCTTTGCTTTTGAGAAATTTCTCTCCTATTTGCTGGGCACTAGAGTTATAGTGCATAGTGATCATTCTTCTTTAAGATATTTGATGGCAAAGAAGGATGCAAAACTAAGATTGATTCGATGGGTATTACTACTGCAAGAATTTGACTTTGAGGTGAAAGACAGAAAAGGGACCGAAAATCAAGTTGATGATCACTTGTCCCGATTAGAAGATGAAGCAATGAGGAAGTTAGGTGTAAAGGCTGAAATTGATGATAGTTTCCCCGATGAGCATGTATTGTCCGCCTCTCAAGACTTCATTCCATGGTTCGCAGATTTTGTGAATTATCTGGCTAGCGATATTGTCCCACCGGACTTTTCCTTTCATCAAAGGAAAAAGTTCATGTACGATGTGAAAAAGTTCTTTTGGGATGAACTATACTTATATAGGAGTTGTGCCGATGGGCTTATTCGGCGTTGTGTGCCAGAAGTTGAGATGTTGAGTGTTTTGGAGGCATGCCATTCTTCACCTGTAGGTGGACATCATAGTGGTATCCGGACCGCTCACAAGATCTTGCAATGTGGCTACTATTGGCCAACTATTCATCAAGATGCTCATGAGTTCGCCAAGGCATGTGACAGATGCCAAAGAGATGGCGGCATATCAAGAAAGCAAGAGCTCCCTTTAAACCCCATTCTTGTGATTGAGTTATTTGATGTGTGGGGTATTGACTTTATGGGCCCGTTTGTGAGTTCTCATGGAATGAAGTACATTCTAGTAGCGGTTGATTATGTGTCTAAATGGGTGGAAGCTATTGCACTCGCAAATAATGAAGGGAAGAGTGTGACCGCATTATTGAAAAAGAATATATTTTCCCGATTTGGCACCCCGAGGGCTATTATTAGTGATGGGGGATCCCACTTTTGCAACAAATTGTTTAAGGGATTATTGGAGAAATATGGGGTTCGCCATAATGTGGCCACTCCTTACCATCCTCAAACTAGTGGGCAAGTTGAGGTGTCAAATAGGGAGATTAAGCAGATTTTGTCGAAAACGATGAATGCAAGTAGAACGAATTGGTCAAGGAGGCTTGACGATGCTCTTTGGGCCTACCGGACAACATACAAGACTCCCATAGGAATGTCCCCATACCAACTTGTATATGGGAAGGCTTCTCACCTACCGGTTGAATTAGAGCATAAAGCCATGTGGGCAATGAAGAAGTTGAAAATGGATTGGAATGAGGCTGCAGAACAGAGGTTAAATGGGTTGAATGAGCTCGATGAATTTCGCCTAAAATCTTATGAAAGTTCAGCCCTCTACAAAAAAAGGATGAAGAAGTACAATGACCAAAAGATTGAGAAACGCGATTTTATAGTTGGGGATTTGGTGCTTTTATTCAATTCTAGGCTGCGCTTGTTTCCGGGCAAACTCAAGTCCAAATGGACTGGCCCTTACTTGATCACCCAACTATTACCTCACGGAGCGGTTGAGTTGGAAAACAAGAAGGGTGTCTGGTTTAAGGTAAACGGACAGCGAATAAAAATCTATCTGGGGCATGCTGAAACGGCGAATGAAGTGATCGAGGCATACCATCGTGATGAAGTCTGAGTAATCAAGTGTCCTCCGTCGTGCCGCGATGTTAAATCAAGCGCTGGTTGGGAGGCAACCCAATATGTATCCTTGTAACATTTTGAAATACCGAGGTCATGTGATAAGACTTAAATGAACTCCTTAGGAATCTAAACTAGTGTTCCTAGCCAATTAGGAATATTTAGAGTCTTTGAAGTGGTGTTTGGAACCGAAACTCTTAAACGTCCGGCAAATTGGTTCATAAGAGGGCTAGAGTGTCCTTTTGAGTTAACCTAGTTAAAGAGTCGGAAATTGGTTAACGGTTGTAACTATAGGTGTAAAATAATGTGTGGGATAGTATCATGTTGGAAAAGTCAGGGGACGACTCCCCAAGGACCAAACAAGGACCCTCGAGGAGGACCCTTAAAGCAGCAGGGCATGACGGACCCCATGACTGGGCGTCACAGGAGCGACGGGGCATCGAGGCCTCCGTCGTGCCAGCCTTAGCGCTTGGACTTTTCCTCTGCCTGCACAAGTCTCTAACAAGCGTGACAGATGTGCAGGACGGAGGGAAGCCAGTCCGTCATGGCCACGACGGTCCGTCGTCATGGAACCGTCGTGCGCTTGGGGAGAAAGCCTCCGCCTGCACAAGTCTCTGACCAACGTGACAAATGTACAAGACGGAGGGATGTCAGTCCGTCACGTCCACGACGGACCGTCGTCGGGGATCCGTCGTGGAAGGTCTGTGGCAGTTTCGGAAAAGTTAGTTTTTAGTTAGTTAATTAATTAAGTGTCTTAGGGGTGATCAGGGGTTTAAGAGAGACTAATTAAGTGACTTAAGACCCCACTATAAAGACCCCAACCCTCATTATCCTAATCATTCTCTCAAAAACAAAACTCTCTTCCTTCTCTCTACTTTCTCTCTTATTGGAAGACTCCATTGGAGATCAACTTGGGGAGATCTTTGGGGGCTGGATTAGCACGAAATTCACCATCAAAACGTCATCAAACCTTAAGGTATGGGATCTAATTCACCTTTGAGATTCTTTCCTCAAAGGGTTCCTTCAAAGCTTTTTCCAAAAAGTTGAGTTTCTTATGGGTTTCATCCCAATCCGAATGTGATCATGTGAATTGAGTTAATTATGTATTCTTTGGGTTATAATGAATAGATTATCATGAATTGTAACTTGATTATGGTTAATTGATGTAGTTTGATCTAGATTGTGGGTAATGACCCCTAACCCTTAACCCTGAATGTAGAATTGATATGGATTAGGTTGAGTTTGATAGAATTGATCTCCTAATTGTACGATGTGCAATATTATGATGACATGTACAAGGGTTGACTTCACCTATTAGAATTGTTACTGAAAGGACTAATTCTCATACAATTCATATTGAGCTATAATGATGATATATAAGGGATTGACCCTTCTATCTAATTAAATTGAGAAGATTAATAAAGATTAATAGCTTCTCTAAAAATGGGGACTTAGCTTAGCACCGAGCGAACTTGACATTGAGAGGTGTTGACTTCCCTTAGAGGAATATTCACCATTTATTCTTTATAGAGTGTTGACTTCCCTTAGAGGAATACTCACCTATAGATCTACATGAAATGTTGACTTTCCTTGAGAAATATTCACTCATGAATTCTCATGAGGTGAGGCCCCATTACCGAATGGTATATAGAGGGAATACCTATCTCTTAGTTCTTGAACTATATTGTCACCATAGGATACTAGCTAGTGGATCCACCTAGATAGCTATGTTTACGATAGGTTCTACTTTGGCCGGTAGACCACCTTCCATCGGTGTAAGGTTTCATAACACCGGATTCCACATTCGATTATGTGGTCTATGTCGATTAAGGCAAATGTTCCCTAAACTAAATGAATGAATAAGGTATAGGCTAATCAAAGTAACTTGAGAGGTTGGCTATAGCTTAGGTAGGGGTATGGGACTCTACCTACGCCTTGCACTAGTTTGCCTTGATAGGAACTTTGAGAGGTCAATATTACATATGTAAAGCGATGGTATGATGTAAATGGTTTGTATGTTGAGTAACATGCTTATGAATATAATGTTGTTGTCTTTGCTTGAAGAAGGATTGTATCATTGCACTTGTGACTTATTGAAGGTTATCGTTAGTATGCTTTGCTTTGCTATGGTTTAATTCCATATGTAGTCTATTATGTTTTCATAAATGTCCCTTTTTAAATATATTTGATTGGTAATTGTATATGAGATTCCATACTTAGTACATGTGGAGTACTAATCCCTTTTCTTTCCCTTTTCCCAAACATTTTAGGTTTGGGTCGTTGAGCTTGATCCAAATTGCTAGGAAGGAAGACTTGGGTAATTTGCCATCCAAGTGGTAGGTCCTCACTCTCTCGAGGACGCGGCCGATATCTCTCTTTTATGATGTGTAGTTACTATGATTCTATGTTGACTCTGTTATTCTCTTGAGACGATGTAGTAAACAGCCTATATGCGGCTTTTTTCATTTGATGTAGGGCTATGCCCAAGACTCATTGTAATCGATAGATGGTTTATGAGATGAGACGGTTTTATGACTATTATTTTCTAAATATATAAGTTTATGAAATAAAAGTAGAAGACTAAGTAATCTTCATATATGAACAAGTCTATGTATACTTGATATATATAATGATGTGTATGTAGAGGTCTATGTAAACCTCCGAGTAGTTTTAGATAAAAAGTTTTTAATTCAATCTGATTTTTAGTCGATGAATGCTATGACGAAGCTAAGAGGCTTGTCTTAGTCCTCCGAGAGGACGACGAGGCCAGTTACGTCTAGGGGGTAAACCCGGATGTGACAAACTTGGTATCAGAGCATGAGGTTGAATATCCTTGATGTTAACGTCTTTGTCTCAACCACGTTATTTAAGTTTGTATTCATAATTGTGAAGCGCGCCACACTTATGAATAGGAACTTATTTGGTGATTAGGAATCATTCTCATTGTTGGAAATCCATATCGTGCCCCTAGAATGTACGTCGTATATGCTTTCGCCTGAACCTTGTGTTTTGGTTATAGGAGATGAATACTAGAAGAAATGCGGCTCGAAGACTTGAGAAAGAGATGGCTGCTGCAGGAATTCCTCGCGATGAACCTGCTCCTCTTCTTGAAGAGGTTGCTATTGATGACCAGGTTCCTGCTGATCCTCCACCGATGACAGAAGCTCAGATGAGAGCTATTATTGCTTAACTGGCTCAAGCCATGACTACTCAAGCTCAAGCCACAACAGTGCAAGCCCAAGCTATGACTGCCCAAGCCAATAGGGATTTGGCACCTAGAGTCCATGAACAGACTATGGCCTCCAGACTTAGGGATTTCACTCGGATGAATACTCCTGTCTTTTCTGGGTCGAAGGTTGATGTAGACCCTCAGGAATTTATTGATGAGGTTCACAAGATTTTGTGTGCTATGGGGCTGTCATCTAGCGAGAATGCCGAGTTGGCCTCCTATCAACTCAAGGATGTCGTTCAGATATGGTATGCGCAATGGAATGACAACAGGCCACTTGGAAGTGGGTTAGTGACGTGGGAGTTATTCAAAGGAGCCTTCATTGATCGGTTCTTCCCTAGAGAGATGAGGGAAACGAAGGTGGTGGAATTCATCAATCTCCGCCAAGGAACGATGAATATTCATGAGTATTCTCTGAAATTTACTCAATTGGCCAAATATACTCCGTCTTTGGTCTCCGACCCTAGAGACGAAAGTAGTCGATATGTGACAGGTATTTCGGACGACTTACAAGAGGAGTGTCAATCGGCTATGCTACATGATAACATGAACATTGGTAATCTCATGGTGCATGCAAGAAGGGTTGAGGAGGCTAGAACAAAAAGGAAGGATAAGGATAAGGAATCAAGAAGGACAAGGTCTTCTGAGAGTGAAACTGCTAAAGATAGGTTGGAAATTCAAGATAGGCAAAGATTCAAGAAGAGGTTCTCAAACCACGTTCCATCCAAATTTCCCAAGACTAGGGATTCTAAAGCTCCTAGACCAAAAGTTGCCAAGGGAAAGGATGGGAACTCATTTAATGAGAAGCCTACATGTTCTAAGTGTGGGAAGGGTCACTATGGAGAATGTTTGATAGGAACGGGGATTTGTTTTGGTTGCGGGAAGAGTGGTCATCGAGTTCGAGATTGTCCTAATGCTAAGGGACAAGAAAAAGGTGGTCAGCCAAGTGGTTCTAATAATGCTCCCAAAAAGAACCGTTTTTATGCTCTTCATTCGAGAGATGACCAAGAGGCCTCTCCCGATGTGGTGATTGGTATGTTATAAATCTTTGCCATTGATGTGTATGCATTAATTGATCCGGGTGCTACTTTGTCTTTCGTTACTCCATTAGTAGCTAAGAAGTTTAGTACCTTACCTGATGTTTTGCATGAACCTATTTTGGTGTCTACTCCGATTGGTGAATCAGTGGTAGCAAAAAGGGTCTATCGAAATTGTCCTATTTCAATGCCTCATAGAGTTTCTCATATTGATCTAGTTGAGCTAGACATGTTTGATTTTGATGTCATATTAGGTATGGACTGGTTGCATGCTAGTTTCGCTTCCATCAATTGTAGGACCAAAATTGTGAGGTTTTGTTTCCCAAATGAACCCGTTATAGAGTGGAAGGGTGGAAATTCTCTTCCTAGAGGTCGTTTCATAACATGCCTAAAGGCGTGTAAAATGATCTCGAAGGGGTGTCTCTACCATATTGTGAGAGTCCAAGAAGTGGATTCCGAAGTTCCTCATATAGAGTCAGTCCCCGTGGTGAGTAAATTTACGGAGGTCTTTCCTGATGACCTTCCTTGCATTCCTCCCGAATGGGAAATCGATTTCGGTATCGATTTGCTATCGGAAACAAATCCTATCTCTATTCCTCCTTATAGAATGGCTCCGGCCGAGTTAAAGGAATTGAAGGCACAACTTAAAGATTTGCTAGACAAGGGCTTTATAAGGCCTAGCATTTCTCCATGGGGTGCTCCGGTTTTGTTCGTGAAAAAGAAGGATGGGTCCTTGAGGATGTGTATTGACTACCGACAACTCAACAAGGTTACCATCAAGAACAAGTATCCTCTTGCTCGTATTGATGATTTATTTGATCAACTTTAAGGAGCGAGTTACTTCTTAAAGATTGATTTGAGGTCCGGATACCACCAACTTAGAGTGAGAAATGACGATATTCCAAAGACAGCTTTTCGAACTCAATATGGGCATTATGAGTTCGTGGTTATGTCCTTTGGTCTCACAAATGCTCCGGCGGCATTTATAGATCTGATGAACAGGGTGTTTCGAAATTACCTTGATTCATTCGTTATTGTATTTATCGATGATATCTTGGTGTATTCGAAAAATGAGGTTGACCACATGGATCATCTAAGGGTAGTATTGCAAACCCTTAGGGAACATAAATTGTTCGCTAAGTATAGCAAGTGCGAGTTTTGGCTGAGGTCGTTGGCATTTCTTGGGCACATCATCTCTAGTGAGGGAGTTGAGGTAGACCAAAGGAAGACAGATGCGGTAAGAAATTGGCGTAGACCCTTGACCCCAACTGACATTAGGAGTTTCTTGGGTCTATCGGGTTATTATCGAAGGTTCGTAGAAGGATTTTCATCCATTGCATCTCCTTTGACTTCATTGACTCAAAAAGGTAAAAAGTTTGAATGGTCAGAGGCATGCGAGGAGTGTTTTCAATTATTGAAGGATAGACTTACTTCCGCTCCGGTGTTAACTTTACCGGAAGAATCTAAGGGGTTCATTGTGTATTGTGATGCATCCCGCCTTGGTTTGGGGTGTGTGCTTATGCAAAATGGGAAGGTGATTGCCTATGCTTCGCGGCAACTTAAGGTGCATGAGAGAAATTATCCTACTCATGACCTTGAGTTAGCGGCCGTGGTGTTTGCCTTAAAAATCTGGAGACACTACTTGTATGGTGGTCATGTAGATGTTTTCACTGATCATAAGAGCCTTCAATATGTGTTTACCCAAAAAGATTTGAATCTTCGACAAATAAGGTGGTTAGAGTTGTTGAAAGATTATGATATGAGTGTCTTATATCATCCATGCAAGGCAAATGTGGTGGCGGATGCTTTAAGTCGTATGACTATGGGCAGTGTGTCTCGTATCGAAGAAGACAAGAAAGATCTAGTAAAAGATGTTCATCGTTTGACTAGATTGGGAGTGCGATTGGTGAGTTCACTAAATGGAGGTGCCACGGTTCATCATAGCTCCGAGTCATCATTGGTGGTTAAGGTGAAGTCCAAACAACACCTTGATCAACTATTGATGGAGTTAAAGGAATCGGTTCTTGGCAAGGCGAACGAGTCATTTTCCTTAGGAGAAGACAGTGTATTGAGGTATCAAGGGAGGTTGTGTGTTCCTAATGTGGATGGATTGAGGGATCGGATCCTTGATGAAGCCCATGGATCCCACTATTCCATCCATCCCGGATCTACAAAGATGTATCATGACCTTCGAGAAATATATTGGTGGGAGGGTTTGAAGAGGGATATACCAGAATTTGTTGCTAAATGTCCGAATTGTCAACAAGTGAAGGCGGAACATCAAACGCTGGGTGGCTTACTACAGGAGATCCAAATTCCTACTTGGAAGTGGGAAGACATTAATATGGATTTCGTAGTAGGGTTGCCTCGGACTCAAAAGTCATTTGATTCTATATGGGTGATTATTGATAGATTGACTAAGTCCGCTCACTTTATCCCCGTCAAATCTACGTATTCGGCGGAAGATTATGCGAAGATTTTCATAGATGAGATTGTGTGTCGTCATGGTATTCCGTTATCCATCATTTTGGATAGAGGTGCACAATTCACATCTAGATTTTGGAAGTTGTTTAAAAAAGGTTTGGGTACTAAAGTGAAATTAAGTACCGCCTTCCATCCTCAAACGGATGGTCAAGCGGAACGCACTATTCAAACTCTTGAGGATATGCTTAGAGCTTGCATCATTGATTTTAAAGGGAGTTGGGATAAGCATTTGCCGTTGGTGGAGTTTGCATATAATAATAGTTTCCATTCGTCCATCTCCATGGCTCCCTATGAAGCCTTGTATGGAAGGAGGTGTAGGTCTCCTATAGGTTGGTTTGAAGTAGGTGAGTCATCGATTTTCGGTCCCGACTTGATTTACAAGACATAGGAGAATGTATATATCATAAGAAATAGGTTGCAAACAGCCTATAGTCGACAAAAGTCCTATGCCGATAATAGAAGAAGGGACTTGGAGTTTGAAGAGGGTGATAAGATGTATTTAAAAATTTCCACTATGAAGGGAGTGGTAAGATTTGGCAAGAAAGGGAAGTTGAGCCCTCGATATGTAGGCCCTTATGAGATTTTGGAAAGGGTTGGTAAAGTTGCCTACCGTTTAAGATTACCCGATGAGCTAGCTTTGGTTCATCCGGTTTTCCATGTCTCCATGTTGAAGAAGTGTGTCAGGAATCCCGAGTCTATTTTTCCTTTTGAAGGCCTCGGAGTCAAGGATAACCTCTCTTATGAGGAGGTTCCGGTTCAAATCCTTGATAGGCAAGTGAAAAGGTTGAGGAACAAAGAGGTGGTTTCCGTAAAGGTGCTATGGAGGAACCACCTAGTTGAGGGTGCAACATGGGAGGCGGAGGCCGACATAAAAACCCGTTATCCTCATCTTTTTTATGTTTAAGGTTAGTATCTCTCTCTAATGATATAAATACGTAAGATATTGTGAATCTCTGTTATTTTTGTGAAACTTTGCAAAACTCCTAGTTTTGGAGACTTCTAAAATGGAGTCACTTTAAGGTGACCTTAGATAAATTTGGAAGTTGTTTTGTTTCTTGCATATTTGAGTCAAGTTTTGTGATTTAGATATGGTTAAATCCTTGCTGATATTGTATTGAGCATATTGATAAAATGAACTTTGTACTATTTGAATTGAGTGATAAATAATTGAGCTCATGCCTATATGAAAAGGAGAAAAACCTCATGAGGAAATGTTGAGATCACGTATGGTAAATTGATGTTTTGAAGTATTTTTATGAAATAATATAGTTCATGCTAACTAAATATTGTGAATTGGTTGAGCTGCTAGTCTTGAGTCTAATCCCACATTTTAAGAGTGTTTGGTGTCATTCGGGGACGAATGTTCCTAAGGGGGGGATAATGTAACATTTTGAAATACCGAGGTCATGTGATAAGACTTAAATGAACTCCTTAGGAATCTAAACCAGTGTTCCTAGCCAATTAGGCATATTTAGAGTCTTTGAAGTGGTGTTTGGAACCGAAACTCTTAAACGTCCGGCAAATTGGTTCATAAGAGGGCTAGAGTGTCCTTTTGAGTTAACCTAGTTAAAGAGTCAGAAATTGGTAAATGGTTGTAACTATAGGTGTAAAATAATGTGTGGGATAGTATCATGTTGGAAAAGTCAGGGGACGACTCCCCAAGGACCAAACAAGGTCCCTCGAGGAGGACCCTTAAAGTAGCAGGGCATGACGGACCCCATGACTGGGCATCACAGTAGCGACGGGGCGTCGAGGCCTCCGTCGTGCCAGCCTTAGAGCTTGGACTTTTCCTCCGCCTGCACAAGTCTCTAACAAGCGTGACAGATGTGCAGGACGGAGGGAAGCCAGTCCGTCATGGCCACGACGGTCCGTCGTCGTGGAACCGTCGTGCGCTTGGGGAGAAAGCCTCCGCCTGCACAAGTCTCTAACCAACGTGACGAATGTGCAGGATGGAGGGATATCAGTCCGTCACGTCCACGATGGACCATCGTCGGGGATCCGTCGTGGAAGGTCTGTGACAGTTTTGGAAAAGTTAGTTTTTAGTTAGTTAATTAATTAAGTGTCTTAGGGGTGATCAGGGGTTTAAGAGAGACAAATTAAGTGACTTAAGACCCCACTATGAAGACCCCAACCCTCATTAGCCTAATCATTCTCTCAAAAACAAAACTCTCTTCCTTCTCTCTACTTTCTCTCTCTATTGGAAGACTCCATTGGAGATCAACTTGGGGAGATCTTTGGGGGATGGATTAGCAGGAAATTCACCATCAAAACGTCATCAAACCTTCTGTTATGGGATCTAATTCACCTTTGAGATTCTTTCCTCAAAGGGTTCCTTCAAAGCTTTTTCCAAAAAGTTGAGTTTCTTATGGGTTTCATCCCAATCCGAATGTGATCATGTGAATTGAGTTAATTATGTATTCTTTGGGTTAGAATGAATAGATTATCATGAATTGTAACTTGATTATGGTTAAATGATGTAGTTTGATCTAGATTGTGGGTAATGACCCCTAACCCTTAACCCTAAATGTAGAATTGATATGGATTAGGTTGAGTTTGATAGAATTGATCTCCTAATTAGTTAAATGGTCTTTAATGATTGTTATTGCATTGATTATGTGTCTATTATGATGAATTGAAGTTCTTCACACCTATGTTCTTGAATATTGAATCTTAGTCAAGAAGATACCCTTGAGATCATGTTACTAAGCTTTGATGTAGTATTGCTTTATAGTATAGTGCTTCTCCTTGATTAGTTCTTGTGATTTATTATTGAATTACATTGACGTGATGATCTAAGATTGGTTGATCTATGGGGTTAATGGTATGGTCCTTTATTGATGGATTATGGAGGAGTATGGTAAGTCTTGATGATCCTAGCCTTTACTTCAAATTATGGTTAATTGTCATTAAGTGATAATGTTATGTTGAAGTATCCTTTGATTGATGTGATAAGTTGATATGATACATGAATTGATATGCTTAGGTTGGTTGTGAGGTTTCTAGGTGTAATGTGATATAGGGAAGTTGTACGATGTGCCCTATTATGATGACATGTACAAGGGTTGACTTCACCTATTAGAATTGTTACTGAAAGGACTAATTCTCATACAATTCATATTGAGCTATAATGATGATATATAAGGGATTGACCCTTCTATCTAATTAAATTGAGAAGATTAATAAAGATTAATGGCTTCTCTAAAAATGGGGACTTAGCTTAGCACCGAGCGAACTTGACATTGAGAGGTGTTCACTTCCCTTAGAGGAATATTCACCATTTGTTCTTTATAGAGTGTTGACTTCCCTTAGAGGAATACTCACCTATAGATCTACATGAAGTGTTGACTTTCCTTGAGAAATATTCACTCATGAATTCTCATGAGGTGAGGCCCCATTACCGAATGGTATATAGAGGGAATACCTATCTCTTAGTTCTTGAACTATGTTGTCACCATAGGATACTAGCTAGTGGATCCACCTAGATAGCTATGTTTACGATAGGTTCTACTTTGGCTGATAGACCACCTTCCATCGGTGTAAGATTTCATAACACCGGATTCCACATTCGATTATGTGGTCTATGTCGGTTAAGGCAAATGTTCCCTAAACTAAATGAATGAATAAGGTATAGGCTAATCAAAGTAACTTGAGAGGTTGGCTATAGCTTAGGTAGGGGTATGGGACTCTACCTACGCCTTGCACTAGTTTGCCTTGATAGGAACTTTGAGAGGTCAATATTACATATATAAAGCGATGGTATGATGTAAATGGTTTGTATGTTGAGTAACATGCTTATGAATATAATGTTGTTTTCTTTGCTTGAAGAAGGATTGTATCATGACATGAAAAGTAGGTTGGTAAGTAAGTTGCTAATTGTAGTCTTGGTAGGTTACTTGATTGAGTGAAGACATGGTAATTTTACTTGATCATTGCACTTGTGACTTATTGAAGGTTATCGTTAGTATGCTTTGCTTTGCTATGGTTTAATTCCATATGTAGTCTATTATGTTTTCATAAATGTCCCTTTTTAAATATATTTGATTGGTAATTGTATATGAGATTCCATACTTAGTACATGTGGAGTACTAATCCCTTTTCTTTCCCTTTTCCCAAACATTTTAGGTTCGGGTCGTTGAGCTTGATCCAAATTGCTAGGAAGGAAGACTTGGGTAATTTGCCATCCAAGTGGTAGGTCCTCACTCTCTCGAGGACGCGGCCGATATCTCTCTTTTATGATGTGTAGTTACTATGATTCTATGTTGACTCTGTTATTCTCTTGAGACGATGTAGTAAACAGCCTATATGCGGCTTCTTTCATTTGATGTAGGGCTATGCCCAAGACTCATTGTAATCGATAGATGGTTTATGAGATGAGACGGTTTTATGACTATTATTTTCTAAATATATATGTTTATGAAATAAAAGTAGAAGACTAAGTAATCTTCGTATATGAACAAGTCTATGTATACTTGATATATATAATGATGTGTATGTAGAGGTCTATGTAAACCTCCGAGTAGTTTTAGATAAAAAGTTTTTAATTCTTTCTGATTTTTAGTCGATGAATGCTATGACGAAGCTAAGAGGCTTGTCTTAGTCCTCCGAGAGGACGACGACGCCGGTTATGTCTAGGGGGTAAACCCGGATGTGACAATCCTCTAAGCCAACTATAGGTTTTTCATAACTTTCTAGTAATAGTTGCATTTTCTTTGTTTTTCTTTTTGTTAGAAGTGTTGGCTAGAGCGTAGTTTAGGGTCCGTGTCCAAAAAGTGTCCAAAAAATACAAAAAGAATAGCTTTATGGGTGTTAAATTTGTAGGTATCACATCACCAGAAAATTGGTCTGCAGCACCCATTGACGGACCCATCGACGGACTGTCACGCTTGCGATGGACCGTCACGCTTGCGATGGACAGTCGCAAGCAACCGTCATGCCCACGTATGTTTTTCAATTTTCCATGTTAGGGCACCCATGACGGACCCCCACGACAGACCGTCGAGCTTGCGACAGACCATCGACAGGGACTCGTTGTGTTAATACCCGTAAACCCGACCCGACCTGACCGGAAAATATTAAAAGTTTTTAAACCGTTTTAACTTCCCACCTCTTCATTCCAACCGTTTCTTCCCTCATTTCTTCCATTTACTCTCTTTTCAACTCCCTACCACTCTCATCCTCTCCCTAAACTTCTGTTCACCACCCATTCCCATAATCCCCAAAACACTTTCCTATCAGAAACTCCCTAAATCTTCGAGTTATCTGCCGGTCGGTGTCCTGTGTTCGTGTGCTGATCACCAGGGTTGTGCCTTACTTTGTTTTTATCTTCTCTAAGTATCAAGTATGTGGTTCGGATCTCTACCCCATCTACATTTCATTCTTTTTTTCCTATACTATATGCATGTTTCTAAATGTTGAGTCTTCAAAATTTCACCCCTATTTCATGCTAAGACCTCACCCCTTTAATCCTACGTGCCTTAAGACCCTTCATATAGTAAAAAGAATGGGGGTGTTGTGTTAACTAAATCAAATGGGGGGTGTTTGCTTCTGATAATTTGTTTCTGACCTAGGTTGATAGTTTTCCAAAATTGCATGCTAAAAGTTGAGAAATTATTGCCTTAGGAATGCTAGAATGCTGGGTAAATTGGTTAGAAATTGTGGGTTGACAAGTATACTTCATAATTAGCAATTCAGGGGATGATTGAGGTATGCTCAATTCTGTCACTGAAGGACAGAACGAGACCCCGTCAACGGACCGTCATGCCCTCGATGGACCATCGTGGGGTCCGTCCCCCCTATCCCCATTTTTTTTCTCTAAGTGTCCAACGACGGACCGTCGTGCCCTCGACGGTCTGTCCTGCACAACTGTCATGGTTGTCAGAGACCCTATTCCTAATGATTTCAAAATTTACTCTAAGTGTCCGATGACGGACCTCTACGACGGACCTCTTCGACGGACCGTCGTACCATCGACGGTCCGTCCTGCACAACCGTCATATTTTTCAGAGACCCTATTCCTAAGGGTCTCAAAATTTTCTCTAAGTCCGACGACGGACCTCTACGACGGACCGTCGTTCCCTTGACGGTCCGTCCGACACAACCGTCATGGTTGTCAGAGACCCTGTTCCTGAGGGTCTCAAAGTTATTTCTAAGTGTCCCATTACGGACCACTACGACGGACCATCGTGCCCTCCACGGTATGTCCTGCACAACCGTTATGGTTGTCAGAGACTTTCTTTCTAAGAGTCTCAAAATATTTTCCTAAGTGTTTCATGACGGACCCTCATGCCGGTCCTTCATGCTTACGATGGACCGTAAATTAGTCCTTCGCACAGCAAAGCAACTGCAGCACTGCCATTTCAGTTTTGCTTTTACGTTTTTGCTTTCTTCTTTGCATATCTTGTTTGCTTCTACTGGTACTAATTGTTGTTCTTTTCAGGTACTAACACTAATGGCACCAAAGCAAGTTCGCGTGTACGCACGAGGGCGTTCAAAGTCCGTCGCCCCATCTGCCCAACTGGTTATTGGTTCTGACAATGAGCGTGACCCCGAATACGTGCCCCCAGGCACTGTTACTCCTGCACGGGCTGCACGTACCACCAGAGCCACACCAACGAAGGTGGTGCCCGGCGTAGTCACTGTCTCCCAGTCGAAAGAGGAGCGCACACTGACCGGCACACCTTCTGGGTCTGCTGCACACCCCAGGGATGCTTTGGGTTATGAGGAAGTGTCGGGTTCAGAAGAAGTCTCCAGCTCTGAGGAGGCTTCTGCTCCAGCTACCGCATCCCAGTCCGCCTCGTCTAATGAGGTCGATAGTGCTGATTCCACTCCAGCACCACAGACTGGAGTACCCACCCCGGTTGTCGACCAGCCCAACCGGTGGTGTGTTGAGGGGCAGTTTCAAGTGTACTTCGACGCCAAGCTGCCGAATGATAAGGGGGCATGACCCGGACCCTTACACTGGAGAGGCGGGTCTTTACGGGGAGTCTCCCTACCATACCTGCACTCTATGACCTCTTCACTAGGCACCGGCTAGAATGGACGGCTCGGGATTTGGGACGATACAGTGAGGATTTGGTCAGAGAGTTATATGCCTCATATGTTGGGATTCTCCGATCCTTTAGATAGATAAGCGGGCTTCCCCCGCCAAACAGGCCCCGCTAGATCACATCCGAGTCCGCGGCAAGCGGCTAGACATCTCCTTGCCAGCCATCCGCCGGTATCTATACGGCGATGATGTTGATGCCACCCGGACCTCTCTCACCTCCGAGTTAGACTACCGGTGGAAACTTGTTAAAGATGGACGGTTCATGCGTGAGCTAGAGTTGAGAGAGACCACCAAGAGGTGGATTGCCCAGTACTTGTCTGTTTATGGAGAGGCTGTTGACTGGGTACTTGAGCCAAAGGGAGCCATCAAGAAGGCTAACCTGACCTTCACGGCCAAGTTTTTATGGTTGATAGTCTGCCACTGCCTTTCCCCCACTGCTGCAGACAATATTGTCACATGGGATCACACGATTCTGATGGCGGCGATGATAGCGGGGTTCGAGGTGGACTTCACTTGGCTTCTTCAGGCGGTCATACACGAGAGGGCCTTCAAGGTCACCTACTACTTACCCATTTCCGTGCATGGTGTTTGCTTTGTGCAGGTCCGCAGGTGTGACCATTTGGCACATAGATCAGCTCAAGACCCCGCAGGGCAATGTTGATATCGGCCTCATCAAGGATGAGGCCAATGAGTTGGCTCCACACAGAGGGCTCCGCCTGGAGGTGCCTCCGCTTGGTGAGAACCTGGCGGATACAGTAGAGAAAGCCCGAGCGGCTACCCAGGCTACATCTGAGCCTACTGACACCACACCGGTCGAGTCTATCTCGGGTGGTAGCACCGCCCCGAGCTCCTCTCGCTCGACTCCTTCCGCTACTCTGGTCCCACTTGCTAGGGTCCAGAAACTCGAGGCCCAAATGGCCACACTTCTGCATCACATCCAGCCTTGGATGCAGAGGTCTATTGCTGAGGCAGAGGAGCGCATGGAGCGGAATATGTCCCAGCACACGGAGAGGAAGATCATGGAGGTTCATCAGCGCGTGGACGCTTTTGAGTTGAGGGTGCTTGCCCGGCCAGCCCCTCCGATGGACGTGTCGACCCTTCAGGCAACTGTAGCGAGTCTGAGAGCGGACCTGGACATGATTCTAGAGGCTAGGGTGCCCGAGTCTAAGGCCCCTTCTGCAGAGCCTGTTGAGGACACGGTGATGGCTGCCCTATTTACAACTACTGATGTGCCACTACATCCCCCATGAGAGCATGCCAAGAGGCATAGAGGTCGAGATAAGGATGAGGCTATGGCGCCGAGAAGGAAGAAGGAGCGCCGAGAGTTGGAGGCTACGAGGAGAGCCTCGATTGCTGATGAGGAGGCCCGTCAGTTGAGGACCATACTGCTGCTGGGGCATCTAGCTCCAGAGTTGTTGAGTAGGAGAGAGGCAATACTGATGGTGTTGTTGCTACTGAGGACACTACTGAGGGTGTCCAGACTACAGATGGAGTGGGTTCCGGGACACTGGATCCACCAGCATTTTGATCGCCTTCACCTACCACTCTATTATTTTAGATTCTTTTATGCATTGGGGACAATTGCATATCTTATTTGGTGGGGGTGGGGTAAATAGAAAGTGAGTGCTAGGGTGAAGTTTGAGTAGCCTAATTCACGATCCTCTCTTGGGGTTTTCTTGCCTGTGTTCTTTTTCCCCAAGAGACTAATTACTTTTATTGTTGAACCGGCATGTTTATATCTTGTGTACATAGTATAACTCTGAATCATGATGGCTAAAATAGAAATGATATCCTGAGGTAATAAAAATGATGCATGACTAGGCATAGTAATTGATAAAGGTGTGGCTCTAAGCATGACATAGAAATACACTGCTGCATGACCCTAAATCTAAGATTCGAACTAGGTGTCTGATAATGTGGTAGAGTAATGAGATGTCAAGTGAGTGTGAAGAAAAGTCGAATGGTCCACCATTGGTACTGAGCTAGAAATTGCCTGGTTAGTCCTCCTAAAAGTAAGCCGTAATAAACAATTAGGAAAGGATCATAGGCCCTTGTTCGAAATCGTCAATCTTGAGCCTCAAATAACAGAAAACCAAATGAAGTTAATCCCTTATTGATCCAAATAATTTGAGCTTAAAATAGATCTTTCTTTTTCACCCCAACTGATCTTCTCTGGGAACAATGTGTTGGCCCTGGTCCCTCCTTGGACATGTGCACCTCAGCTTACGTCAAAAGCATAAGTTGAGGGTGGCTAATGCAGAAAGCAACCTTGTCGTGGACCTGACCCAATCTTGGGTATTGTCAACCTTGACTCATGGCAAAATCATCAGTTAAGGGTGGCTGTTATAAGGAATAGTCCGAAATGTGGGGTTGAAAGAATAAAGAGGAAGAAAGAACAAAACCAAGGTGACTTAAAAAAATAAAAAAAATAAAATAAATAAATAAATTTAATAAACACAAGAAAAGAGAAGAGTCACTTACACATAAGAAGAAGAAAGGAAGAATAGAAAGGTGAAAGAAAATTGAGAAATAGGGCAAAATAAAATGATAAAAAGGTAGTACGCATAGCCGATATGTCAAGGAGGGCAACAAGTCACTAAAGTATACCTAAATATACCCTACCTGACCCTGACCCTATGTTACAAGCTAAGAAAGTCCTATCGTGATCCTAAGAGTTGTTATGGCGAACTTAAAGCAATGAAAATAAGGGCAAGCCTATGGCAATATGTATAAATGAGTTGTGAAGTTGTTCTGAGAGCAGGTGTTGAAAAGTAATCCTTATACTCAAACTGAAGTCATTCTGTGAAAAATGAGGATGTTATTTTGAAGTGAGGACACTAGTTGCAATACCGGAAAAATTAGCACCTTGGTGAGAAATCGAAGAGGATAGGTGTCAGTGTGTAGTGAGTCTGTGTCATGGTCTGTTCCACATAATTCAAACCTAATAGTGATAGCATGCATGAACATAATGAGAATAATCGGGATTGATAGCCAAATGATTGCGAAAGCTAAAATATGGATACTCTTGTACAAAGATTTTATAGTGAGTCATAGTGCGTCGCTTGAGGACAAACAACGAATTTAAGTTGAGGGTGTTGATGTACCGTGGTTTCACGGTACTTTCAATGCTTTTTTCTTAAGTTTAGTGTGGGTCTAAAGCCTTTTTGTATTGATTTTTGATGTAGTTTTCTCTTTATTTGCAGGAAATCTGTCCAAAGGAGAACGTGAAGAATTTGAGCTGAAATTGCAGAAGTGACCACCTACGGACCCCACGATGGTCCATCGTGACTGTGACGGTCCATAGGTGGCACCCGTCGTGAGAAGAAAATGGCTGCTGAAGGAAGTTGGGGAATTCTGACCAAGTGTGGTACTACGAAAGCTCACAACGGACCGTCATAGCCACGACGGTCCATCCTGCATATTCGTCATTAGTATGAGAGAGTAGCCTCAGTACCCAACTTCAGAAGATTCTAAGTATCGTGGAATGGAACCCCTCGATGGACCGTCGTGCTTACAACGGTCCATCATACCTGTCCGTCGAGGGTAACAGAGAGTTGATGAAGAAAGCAGCAGAGATATGTGCTAAGTATGGAACGACAGAGGCCACAACGGTCCGTCGTGGCCACGATGGTCCGTCACAAGGGTCGTCGACTCAGACGCGTTTTGGGCAGATTTTCCTTAAATAGATTTCCCTCTTTTAGTAGGTTTTGTTTATTATAAATAGTGGGAGAAACCTCGTTTTTGGGGTTAGAACTTTGGATATTTTTTAGTTTTATTGTTTAAGTATTGAACTCTTGATTTTGGGATTTTATCATATTTTTCCGGAATCGATTGTTAGTGTTTTTGTGATTTATTCAAGTGAATTTCTGGATTTTATTCATTCTCATAAAAGTACGTGCATGAATTCTTGTATTATCAATATGAATTGTGTGATTATTAGCATGGGTAACTAAACTCCATAACTAGGGTTGTGGGAACGATGGGTAAATAACAAGGTAAAATCTAACTAAAATAACAATTCTCGAATAATGTCTTGCATGTATTAATAATTCTTTCGTTTAGAAGTCTTTTTAACTGATGGCCAACGTTAGAACTCGCCTTATTGCTACTTGGGAGATCTTCAAAAATGCCTTTCCTCACAGATTCTTCCCAAGGATCAAAGAGAAGATAAGGTAGAGGAGTTCATCAACCTTCGTCAAGAAGATATGAGTGTTAAGGAATACTCCTTGAAGTTCATTAAGTTGTCCAAATATGCTTCTTCTTTGGTTTCTAATGCTAGGGTTGAAATAAGCCGTTATGTAACGGGCGTGTCCGAAGAGCTTGAAGAAGAATGTTGTGCAGCCATGATTCATGACAATATGGATCTTTCTAGGTTGATGGTTCATGCTCAACAGGTTGAGGAAAGTTGCCGAAGGAAGAAAAATAGGGAAGCTAAGAAGGCAAAGTCTTTTGAGAGGGATAAATGTTGATCCACCAAGAGAAAGACCAACTTGTGGTAAGTGTGGAAAGAAGCATGGGGGTGAATGTCTTGTTGGAACTAATAGTTGCTATTATTGTGTCAAGGGTGTACATATGGTAAAATATTGTCCTAATCTGAGAAGTCAAGGTAAGGGTAATAGTCAAGCTCAACCAAGCGGTCCTAATTCTGAAGCTCCAAAAAGGAACCGTTTCTATGCACTCAAGGCTAGAGGTGAGCAAGAAAGCTCTCCCAACGTTGTGACGGGTATGTTACAATTTTTCTTTGTTAATGTTTATGCTTTGCTTGACCCAGGTGCTACTATTTCTTTTGTTACACCTTTTGTCGCCAGGATGTTTGAGTACTTCCCGATGTTTTTATTGAGCCCTTTTCCGTTTGTACCCCAATGCGTGACTCTGTAGTTGCAAAAAGAGTCTATAGGAAATGCCCTGTGATGCTGCCTAATAGAGTTCCTCTTGTTGATTTGGTACAACTTGACATGTTTGATTTTGATATCATTTTGGGTATGGATTGGCTTCATGATTGTTTTGCTTCCGTAGATTGTAGAACAGGGGTAGTGAAGTTTCAATTCCCTAATGAACCTATTCTAGAGTGGAAGGGGGGAAATTTTATGCCAAGGGTTCAAATTATTTCATGTTTAAAGGCTGGTAAAATGATAGAGAAGGGTTGTATATACCATGTGGTGAGCATAAAGGAGGCTTTTCAAACGTATTGAATTCAAGAAAACCGAAAGTAGGGTTGTTCCGAATGAAATTGTCGAATGTTAACCTCCCTAGTTCTCCCTTTTCCGATTCTAGTAGTATGTATAATGCTCAAGATTTTAGTAAGAAAGTAAGAAAGAAATAAAGAAAGAAGTAGGAAGATGAGGGGTGTTCGGATAGGATGACCAAAGGGTGAGGTTAGACTAAGTAATGATGTAAGTCATTCTTAGTCATTGGACAGAAAGATCCCAATGGAAGTCTTAAAAAAATATCCTAAGTCAACCTAGCATGTTCAAAGTGAACGAGAGATCAAAGAAGAAGAAATGTAAGTTCAAAGTGAACTAAGTAAGCAAAGCATGAGAATGTCAAATCATCAGTGTTTGATAAGAATGAAGTTTTAACAGTTATTGGTTTATGCCAATATTGGAGTATGAATATATTCCCCAAGAACTATATATTATGCAAATAATCAAAGGATGGGCATAGCCAATAAAGATTGGCTTATAAAGACTTCATGCCCAATTTAACAAGAATGAAAAACAATAAACGTGTTTACTAAATAGGTGCATTTTTGGGTAAAAGATAGTACCAACTAGACTTTTAAGAAGATGTTTTCATACTCTATTCTCGCACTTATATGAAACTTGTATGCATATATTTTCTTGAGATATTGATAGCATGGTAACTCTTTGATGCATTTTGATCTTATGATAAGGTTGAGAAGGAAATTCCTCACTATGTGTTATGAATATGTATCTCTTATATGTTTGTGCGTCATAAATTGAGTGCTAAGTGTAATGATATGTTATGTGCTGGTTGTACTGCTAATATCGAGTCTTTTCCTACCCTCCAAAATATTTTAGTGTCATGCAGGGACGAATGTTCCTAAGGGGGGGATAATGTAACACTCCGGAAATACCATGACTTTGACTAGAGCTTAATCTATTTAATAATGCTTAAAATGATGTTTCCAGAAAATGTACTTGTCTAGTGAAGAGTCTATTAGGTTTTAAGAATACATATTGAGGTACATAGGCATCTCAATGCCCAATATTGAGTAATATTAGGTATGTTAGAGAATATTGGCTTAAGGGTGTTAGCCAAATTTTATGTATTATCAAGAACCTTAACATACATTCCAATCCAAGCTTGTTTAGGAATTGTACCTGCAATGAAGACCCTAAGCTAAAAAAATTATTTTTATCGGTTACACACATTAGGTATGAGGCATCCAAGTGTCAAGTCTAGGTACCATAGCACACGATCATTTAAAATGATCATGTAGATTAAGCAGTGCCCAAGGACATAGTGAGGATCCTTGGACAAGAAGTGAACTTTCAAGAGTGCACAATTAGGAAAGTGCACGGCAACACATGTGCAAGCACATGTGCTACCAGCCGAGAGACCAAGCCCAACCAATTCGGTTAGGGCGGTTAGAGGGCTGGCACACGTTGGGTCCAGCCATGTGGGGCCGAGCTTCCTAACCAATCCTTGTCTCTAACTAACTTACCTAACTAGCTAACTAACCTAGGACTTGTAACAACCCGAAATGACTATGCGAAGTAATGCCTACACGTACCTAGAATACCTAGATTAGACCGTGTTCACACAGATTGATGCACGTGGAACCAGACCTCCGAACCTATGCACCAGCCAAGCCAACCAACCTGGTGAGTTATTGGAGCTAGGCAATGTTGGGTCCAGCTATGTAGGGCACCCAAATATTAGGATTTACCCGGTTGAGTCTTAACTGGACTTGAAAGGGGTAATCTTTTGTTTGGAAGGTCTAGGGGTAAAATTGTCATTTCCAGTCTAAGGGTAGTATTATAATTACCCTAAGTATTTAATTAAGTAATTAATTAATGTAATTAGTGGAGGTTTTGGTCGGGTCGACCCGGATTGACCCATTTCGCTAGTTAGGCTTCACCCAGGTTCGATCCTTGGTGGAAGTAATATTAAGTTGAACTAATTGGTATTTAATTATCTGATTTAAGTAGGGGCAGGTTAGTCATCTCACTTAAGCCTTAGAAAATCAGATTTTTTATTTAAATGACAAGGAGTCCTAGTTTGACTAAGTCTTCACCTAAAACTCCTACTCCTAAACTTACTCTCACGTTTCTCTACTCTCTCGTTTCTCCACTCTCTTTCTCACGTTATTTTATCAGTAAAAGAATAGAAAATAATAGTTAATTACTCTTGAAGAACTTGAACGCTAAAGCACAAAAGAAAAACTAGTCTAAATATGAAAAGCAAAAGTAAATTTCTCGACGGGTTGTGCTTGAGGTTTTGGTGGTGAGGCATTGATTTCGTGGGAGTTGGCAGTGCATTGGATCAGTTTTGAAACAGTGTTGAACGACAAAAAAGGTATGGGTTTCTTAATCTTGGTCCCTTTCCCAAGAGACCCCTAGGATTTAGTCGTATTCTAATCCGAAAACTAGGAATGTTTCCCCGTTGCATGTCCCTGTCACTAGCTCCCATCGATTGTTGTAGGTTGGGTATGTTTGCTGGTAGAATATAGGGATATAATGTGTTTTCGTGATGATTATGTTCATGTATGTATGTTCGGATTTTTGTGGTTATTAATTATGGTTTCCGAAACTATGTGACAAGTATGTGTGCGACGTGTATGTTAAATCCTTGTGTTTCATATGCAATTACTTGTATAAATCGTGATGTTCATAAGAAGTGTGATGTTGCTGAATTAAGTGAAAACTCTTGAAAAAAATGTAACCACGAAAATGCACAAAAATAACATACGAAATGCCCAATGAGTTTTCCTAAAATCTAACGTATAAATGATTGAGAAAATGGACTGGAAATATGACCAAATTTCAAGATTTGGTCTCGTCTAAGCCGTTTGAAGGTTTTTGGCTTTCATGAAAAATTTTGAAAATGTGTGAGGTCATCAGGGATTGAACCCGAGACCTCACCATATGCAAGCTACTGAAAATTTAATAATAAATATGAGGTTAGGGGGAATCGAACTCGGGTCTTAGCCAAGTAAGAGAACCTAGAAAATTAATTAAAAGAAATGAGGTACATGGGATTCGAACCCGTGTGTCCTTGGCCGAAATTAAGACCAGTCCATGCGAGAATAAATATAAATAAAATAGAGTGTGTGGGGATCGAACCCACAACCTCTCGGATAGGTGAGGAAACTAGGAGAACCAATTAAAGAAAAATAAAATGAGGTTGTGGGGGATGGATCCCACATCCTCTTGGTCAAAAATAGGAAAGTCAAGGAGATAAAAGAAAGAAAAGAAATGTAGGCATTACGATTCGATCTCGGGTCCCCAAGCTGAAATTTTAAATCAAAATTTAATATAAGACTAAGTGTTGCTCAAGGGATTCGAAATCGGGTTCCCTTGCCCAATTCTGTATTGATGTATAAGTCCTACGTGAATAAATATTTAATGAAAGCTGCTTTTAGGAATCGAACTCGTGACCTTGGCATACTTACAAGATGCATAAGTCTTGTACCATATAATCTTGGCTAAGTATAAGTCACTTAGAAGAATTATGAACGAAGCCTCATGGATTGTACGTATGGGTTCATAAGTCCAGCGTACGTTTAAAAGTAAGTGAACCTAAGATATATACGATGAAATGATGTGACCCTAGGAGGGTTAAGTAAGAGTGTGAAACACACTAAAAAGCCAAGTGCATTGGCATATGATGAAATGTACATTCACGTAATGGGGTGAGTAATTATAAAGAGCTAAAATGCTAAAGTTAATGAATGTTGTGACAATATGATAACAGGCTAATATGAAAGACGAGATCAAATCTCAAATGATCCTAATAAGTGTTACCAAAAACCGTACTCACCTATGAGAGTGTAAAACTAATAAAGAGATCAGTCTCTAAGAAACACTCTAATGAAAGTATTGAGATCAATACACACTTAATACTAATGATGAGATGAGAAATCATCTAATGAGCAATGATGCCCTCATACTAGAAGCCAGCTTCTATGATGTGTGAGATGAATGTAATGGAACTTTATACGAAGCACCGATAGGCTAGGTATGAGTCACGATTCCTTCTTTCGAAAAGGCAGAGGTTCGTGTAAATCTCATGAGATGGACTATCCGTTTAGGTGGGTATGGGTATCCTTATATCTCCTAGTCTTTGAACCTATTCTGCCAACATAGGGTTGTAGAAGGGTTTATTTCCCTAAACACGGTAGTATGTTTTGGTTTAACTTTGGCCGGTGATTCCTCCTATTTTTGGTGTGGGGTAGACACTGTATTTCATGATCTCACATGATCTATGTCGGTTAAAGTCAAAGTTCCCACAGAAAGAATGAGGCCAACCTCATGTAAAGCACACAATGAAATGAATGATACCCAAGGTGTTTGGATAGGATCATCAAGAGGTGAACTAGACTCAAGTAATGACACTAGGTCATTCTTGGTCATTGCACAGTGAACCCAAAGAGAGTCCTGAACAACATCCTAGGTACATAAATGAATGAAAAATGAAGTACGTATGAATGAATGAAGCAGACTCTGTGTTTGCTAAAGAAGGCTCCCTAGTTGAGGTCCCATATATTGAGCCCTCATTTTGGATGTCCTAATGTTAAGTCCGTGTTCCAAGGTATCATGGAATATGAACGAATGATATGTAATATATGTATATAATACATGAAATATGTTGTGTGATGTGTGCAATATGAAAAGAATGATGATACATGTTACTCTCATAGCATGACTTTCCTAATCTGATTTGGAAAGTCCAACTGACTTAGCTTTCCATAACTCATATCGTTAGGAGAGAGCTCTTCTTAATCATACATGTCCTTGGTGTGTACTTGCATACACCCATACTTAGTACAAGTGTGTACTAATTCCATACAACACTCTACTTTTAGGTGAAGTTGCAGGTGGACGCTAGAGCTTATGAGACTACGTTGAAGCTATCCGAACGTGGAGCAGTCATCCGGACTTGGTAGGCCCTCATGATTTCAAGGATGCTTATCTTTTATATTCTAGCCTAGAAGTAGACATAATCTAGTGGAGGGTGTTCCACTAGCGTTTCTTTCTTACTTATTTTCAGACGTAGTATTAGTGCCATTTTGCCAACTTTATATTAATGCAGTTATGAACTATTTCCTTCATTTGAATATCTTATTATTAGATGGTTGTTGTGAACTGATGTGATATAATGCAAATCTTATATGCATATATTGTTTCTTACTATGAAGTCTATGTATACTTCAAAGCAAACAAAAGTTTTAAATTTTTTGCTAAAATTAACCTATACGATGTAATAATGACGTATGTAGTCTTGTCTGCGACCTCCAAGAGGTCAACGATGCCGGTTTAGGCTAGGTTATAGACCCCGGTCGTGACAAACGTGGTATCAGAGCATTAGGTTTAAATACAAGGATAATAAACTCACATCAACGACATCGGGATGTTTCTAAGTTATGATAGTGAAGTGCACCTCTATCATAAATTAGAGACTACATGATGCCTAGGAAACTTTCCCTTCTTCTGATCTTATCGTGCCTTCTCTAATGTCTTATTACTTGGTGTTATGAGCGTATCTAACATCAATTCTTATTTTTTTCAGAAAATGAACACCAGAGGGAACGCTTGTCGAGGAAGAGGAGAAGCAGCTACTGGGGGCAACCAAGTTCCACCCCAGGCTCCAGTTGCAGGAGTGGCCATGCCAGTTAACCCACCCGTGTTGACTGATGCGGAGGTGCGGACCACTTTAGCACAGATGGATCAAGCCATCACTGTGCAGGCGCAGGCTATGACGGTCCAGTCCAACAGACAGGAGGTTCAGCGGGAGAACCCACCAGCCCACAACATGGCAAACAGGTTGCGGGATTTTACGAGGATGAATCCTCCAATCTTTACATGATCTAAGACTGCAGAGGATCCTCAAGAGTTCTTGGAGGAGGTCCAGAAGATTCTGATGGCGATGGGGACCATGGAGATTGAGAAAGCTTAGCTGGTCTCGTACCAGCTGAAAGATGTTGCACAGACTTGGTGCAAGATGTGGCAGGATATCAGGGCGTCGGGTGAAGGTACGATCACATGGGAGCTGTTTAAGACAGTCTTTCTGGAGAGATTTTTCCCCAGAGAGATGAAAGAGGCTAACGTTGAGGAGTTCATCAACCTTAAGCAGGGCTCGATGACTGTCAGGGAGTATTCCCTGAAATTCGTAAAATTATCCAGGTATGCCACTTCCCTTGTGTCGAACAACAGGGACGAAATGAGCAGGTTCCTTACAGGAATCTCAGAGGACTTGGAGGAGGAGTGTCGGGTTGCGATGCTCCATGACAGCATGGACTTGTCTAGGCTGATGGTGCATGTCCAGCAGGTTGAGGACAGCAGGAAGAAGAGGAGAGTCCGTGAGGTCAGGAAGCCTAAACCTTCTTACCAGGCAGGTCCCAGTAGTGGTGGTGGCAGGAGAACTTTTGGATTTTGTGATCAGCCCAGATTTAAGAAGGGCATCAGAGTTCAGGGAAATCTAACTCTCATAGGAGTGCAGCACCCAGAGGAGGAAGACCCGAGCCCAAAAAGGGCAATGGAGGTGATGTGCAGTATTTCATAAAGTAATGTGGCAAGTGTGTCCGTATTCATAGTGGAGAGTGCATACTAGGCACAAATGCCTGCTTCGGTTGTGGAAAGAGCGGACACATGGTTAGGTACTGTCCACAGAATAGGGGTCAGGCTGGAGGTAATGCTTAGTCTAGGCCTAATCCCAGAATGCTACTACAGCCGAGCCTTCTAAGAGGAACAGAGTCTATGCCTTGAAGGGCAGGGAGGAGCAGGAGAAGTTTGTTTATGTGGTCACAGGTATGCTGCAAGTCTTCTGAACCTCTGTTTATGCTTTACTTGATCCAGGGTCTACGCTTTCTTTTCTGACTCCCTTGCTTGCTCTTACTTTTGAAACACTACCTGAGGTTTTGCATGATCCTATCGTAGTTAGTACTTCCTTAGGACAAAATGTAAGAGCTGATAGGGTTCATAAAGACTGCCCAATAGTAGTATGTGGTAAGACTATGTGTGAAGACCTTGTTGAGTTTCCCATGAATGACTTTGATATTATACTTGGTATGGATTGGCTCCATAAATGTTATGCCTTCATGGATTGTCGTAGTAGGGTAGTGAGATTCTGTTTCCCTAATAAAGTAGAGCTGGTCTGGGAGGGATACAATATGAGTCATTCAAGTCCCTTGATTAACCTAAAAGCTAATAAAATGATGTCCAAGGGATTATTATGCCATCTTGTGAGAGTCAATGATCTAGATCATGACATTTCTTCCATAGACTCTGTGCCTGTAGTGAGTGAGTTCCAAGATGTTTTCCTCGATGATTTGCCTAGAGTCCATCCCCCTCGAGAGTTTGATTTTGGTATCGACCTAGATCCTGATACCAAACCGATTTCAATTCCTCCATACAGAATGGCTCCAGCTGAACTCAAAGAGTTGAAGCTGCGGTTAAAAGATCTCACTGATAAGGGTTTCATCAAGCCGAGCATATCCCCTTGGGGCGCTCCAGTGCTATTTGTGAAAAAGAAAGATGGAACCCTTAGGATGTGTATCCGTTATCGGTAGCTCAACAATGTCACTATAAAGAACAAGTATCCACTTCCCAGAATAGATGACTTATTCGATCAGCTCCAAGGGTCTAGTTTCTTCTCGAAGATTGATCTTCGTTCTGGGTATCATCAGCTTAGGGTTAGGGATGAAGATATCCCAAAGACAACCTTTCATACCCGTTAAGGTCATTATGAGTTCCTAGTCATGCCATTTGGTCTCACTAATGCATCAGCTATATTTATGGACCTCATGAACCGAGTCTTCCGTGAATACCTTGATTCTTTCTTCATAGTATTCATTTATGACATCATCATTTACTCTAAGACCAAGGAAGAGCATGAACAACATTTGAGACTAACCTTGCAGGTACTTAGACAACATCAGCTGTATGCCAAATTCAGCAAGTGTGAATTCTGGCTTAGATCAGTGACCTTCTTGGGTCATGTTGTGTCTGATCAGGGTTTGGAGGTGGACTCCAGGAAGACTGAGGCTGTTAAGAACTGGCCAAGACCTCTTACTCCCACCGATATCCGTAGCTTTATGGGATTACCTGGTTACTACCGCGGGTTCGTGGAGAGTTTTTCTTCCATTGCTGCCCCACTGACAGCTTTGACTAAGAATAAAGCCAAGTTCGAATGGGCGGAGACTTGTGAGAAGAGTTTCCAGGAGCTCAAGGACAGACTCACTTCAGCCCCAGTGCTTACGTTGCCTAAATATGGTGAGAGTTACACTATTTATTGTGATGCATCTAGGGTTGGTTGGGTTGTGTTCTTATTCAGGGTGGTAAGGTGATAGCCTATGCGTCCAGACAGCTCAAAATTCATGAGAAGAATTATCCCACTCATGACCTGAAGTTGGCAGTTGTGGTGTTTGCATTGAAGTTGTGGAGGCATTACTTGTACGGGGTGCATGTGGATGTGTTCATAGACCACAAGAGTCTCCAGTACATTTTCACGCAGAGGGAGTTGAATCTGCGTCAGCGGAGATGGTTGGAGCTGTTGAAGGACTATGACATGAGTGTCCACTACCATCCAGGGAAGGAAAATGTTGTAGATGATGCTTTGAGCAGGTTGATCATGGGGAGTACAACCCACGTTGATGAGGGGAATAAGGAGTTAGTGAAGGATGTACACAAACTGGCAAGACTGGATGTACGGTTGATTAACTCTACTAGTGGGGGTGTTTCAGTTCATCCTAGTTCTGAATCATCCTTGATAGTTGAAGTCAAGAAGGGTCAGCATCTTGATCCTATGTTGATGGAGTTGAAAGACTCAGTGCTGATAAAGATGAATGAGTCCTTTGCTTTGGGAGGTGACGGCATACTTAGATACCAAGATAGGCTGTGTGTACCAGACGTGGATGATTTGCGAACCAATATTGTTGCAGAGGCCCATGGTTTCAGGTATTCGATACATCCAGGTTCCACCAAGATGTATCATGACCTCAAGCAGATATATTGGTGGGATGGCATGAAGAAGAACATTGCTGAGTTTGTGGCCAGGTGTCCTAATTGTCAGCAGGTTAAGGCGGAGCACCTTAAGCCTGGTGGTCTCACTCAGATGATTGAGGTTCCGACTTGGAAGTGGGAGGCCATTAACATGGACTTCGTGATTTGTCTTTCGAGGACTAGGAGACAGCATGACTCCACATGGGTTATTGTGGACATGATGACTAAGTCTGCCCGCTTTATCCTTGTGAATTCTACTTACACCGCTGAGGATTCTGCGAGACTCTACATTGATGAGATTGTGAGGTGGCTTTGTCTATAATTTTGGATAGAGAAGCTCAGTTCACTTCGCATTTCTGGAGATCCTTCCAGAAGATCTTAGGCACGCAGGTAAAGCTCAGTACTACCTTCCATCCTCATACAAATGGGCAGGCAGAGCGCACCATTCAAAAATTGGAGGACATGTTGAGAGCTTATGTGATTGACTTCATGGGTAGTTGGGATGACCATCTGCCAATTATAGAGTTCTCTTATAATAACATCTATCACTCATGCAATGGGATGGCACCATTTGAGGCACTATATGGTAGGAGGTGTAGATCTCCAGTTGGGTGGTTCGAGGTTGGAGAGTCATCCATTTTTGGTCCACAGATCATTCATGAGGCCTTAGAGAAGGTCAGGGTGATTAGGGAAAGGTTGGCTACTGCTTACAGGCGGCAGAAGTCTTATGCAGATAATAGGAAGCGGCCCTTAGAGTTTGATGTTGGTGACCAGGTCTACTTGAAGATATCACCCATGAAGGGGGTGATGAGGTTTTTCAGGAAGGGGAAGTTGAGTACGAGGTACGTTGGGCCATACGAGATTCTACAGCGTGTGGGGGAGGTGGCTTATGAGTTGGCTTTGCCTGCGGAGCTAGCTTCTGTTCATCTAGTCTTTCATGTCTATATTTTAAAGAAGTTCCTTGGTGATCCAACATCGATTCTGCCTATTGAAGGTTTGGGGGTTGATGAAGACTTGTCCTATGGGGAGGTTCCTGTTGAGATTTTAGACCAGCAGGTGAAGCGGCTGAGAAACAAGGAGGTTGCCACAGTGAAGGTATTGTGGAGGAACCATCTTGTAGAGGGTGCTACGTGGGAGGCCAAGGCCGATATGAGATCTCGCTATCCTCATCTTTTCAGCTCTTGAGGTTAGACTTCCTACTCTTAAGTCTAAGTTTCCTTATCTCCTCTATTCTTTGTTGCTATTGCTTGACTATGTAAAGTACTTATGTTATGATATGACTGGCATTGTTCTAGATAATTAGAAGTGTCATTTGGGTACAAACGTTCCTAAGGGGAGGATAATGTAACTACCCGAAAATGACTACGCGAAGTAATGCCTAAACATACGTAGAATGCCTAGATTAGACCGGGTTCACACGGATTGATGCGCGTGGAACCAGACCTCTAAACATATGCATCAGCCAAGCCAACCAACTTGGTGAGTTAGTTGAGCTAGGCAAGGTTGGGTCCAGCCATGTAGGGCACCCGAATATTAGAATTTATCCGGATGACTCTTAACTGGACTTGAAAGGGGTAATCTTAGGTTTGGAAGGTCTAGGGGTAAAATGGTATTTTCCAGGATAAGGGTAGTCTCATAATTAACCTAAGTATTTAATTAAGTAATGAATTAATGTAATTAGTGGACGGTTTGGGTTGGGTCGACCCGGATTGACCCGTTTCGCGAGTTAGACTTCACCCGGGTTCGATCCTTTGTGGAAGCAATATTAAGTTGAATTAATTTGTATTTAATTATCTGATTTAAGTAGGGGCAGGTTATTCATCTCACTTAAGACATAGAAAATCATATTTTTAATTTAAATGACAAGGAGACCTAGTTTGACTAAGTCTTCACCTAAAACTCCTACTCCTAATCTTACTCTCACGTTTCTCCACTCTCTCACGTTTCTCCACTCTCTTTCTCATGTTATTTTATCAGTAAAAGAACAGAAAATAATAGTTCATTACTCTTGAAGAACTTGAACGCTAAAGCTCAAAAGAAAAACTAGTCTAAAAACAAAAAGCAAAAGAAAATTTCTCAACGGATTGTGCTTGAGGTTTCGGTGGTGAGGCATTGATTTCGTGGGAGTTGGAAGGGCATTGGATCAGTTTTGAAACAGTGTTGAACGACAGAAAAGTTATGGGTTTCTTACTCATTGTCCCTTTCCCAAGAGACCCCTAGGATTCAGTCATATTCTAATCCAAAAACTAGGAATGTTTCCCAGTTGCATGTCCATGTCACTAGCTCCCATCGATTGTTGTAGGTTGGGTATGTTTGCTGGTATAATTTAGGGATATAATGTGTTTTTGTGATGATTATGTTCATTTATGTATGTTCGGATTTTTGTGGTTATTAATTATGGTTTTCGAAACTATGTGATAAGTATGTGTGCAACGTGTATGCCCTGACTCTTGGTCACAGATTGGAGTGTGAAAATGGCATGTTAAATCCTTGTGTTTCATATGCAATTACTTGTAGAAATCTTGATGTTCATAAGAGGTGTGATGTTGCTGAATTGAGTGAAAACTCTTGACAAAAATGTAACCACGAAAATGCACAAAAATAACATACGAAATGTCCAATGAGTTGTCCTAAAATCTAACGTATAAATGATTGAGAAAATGGACTGGAAACATGACCAAATTTCAAGATTTGGTCTCGGCTAAGCCGTTTGAAGTTTCTTGGGTTTACAAAAAATTTAAAAATGTGTGAGGTCATAAGGGATCGAACCCAAGACCTCACCATAGCTACTGAAAGATTAATAATAAATGTAATGTTAGGGGGAATCGAACTTGGGTCTTAGCCGAGTAAGAGAACCTAGAAAATTGATTAAAAGAAATGAGGTACATGGGATTCGAACCCGTGTGTCCTTGGCCTAAATTAAGACCAGTCCATGCGAGAATAAAAATAAATAAAATGGAGTGTGTGGGGATCGAACCCACAACCTCTCGGATAGGTGAGGAAACTAGGAGAACCAATCAAAGAAAAATAAAATGAGGTTGTGGGGAATCGATCCCACATCCTCTCGGTCAAAAACAAAAAAGTCAAGGAGATAAAAGAAAGAAAAGAAATGTAGGTATTGGGATTCGATCTCGGGTCCCCAAGCTGAAATTTTTAATCAAAATTTAATATAAGACTAAGTGTTGCTCAAGGGATTCGAAATCGGGTTCCTTTTCCCAATTCCGTATTGATGCATAAGTCTTACGTGAATAAATATTTAATGAAAGTTGCCTATAAGAATCGAACTCGAGACCTTGGCATACTTACAAGATGAATAAGTCTTGTACCATATAATCTTGGGTAAGTATAAGTCACTTAGACAAATTATGAATGAAGCCTCATGGATTGTACGTATGGGTTCATAAGTCCAGCGTACGTTTAAAAGTAAGTGAACCTAAGATATATATGATGAAATGATGTGACCCCAGGAGGGTCAAGTAAGAGTGTGAAACACACTAAAAAGACAAGTGCATTGGCATATGATGAAATGAACATTCACGTAATGGGGTGAGTAATTATGAAGAGCTAAAATGCTAAAGTTAATGAATGTGGTGACAACATGATAAGAGGCTAATATGACAGACGAGATCAAATCTCAAATGATCCTAATAAGTGTTACCAAAAACCGTACTCACCTATGAGAGTGTAAAACTAATAAAGAGACCAGTCTCTAAGAAACACTCAAATGAAAGTATTGAGATCAATACACTCTTAATACTAATGATGAGATGAGAAATCATCTAATGAGCAATGATGCCCTCATACTAGAATCCAGTTTCTATGATGTGCGAGATGAATGTAATGGAACTTTATACGGAGCACCGATAGGCTAGCTATGAGTCACGATTCCTTCTTTCGGGAAGGCAGAGGTTCGTGTAAATCTCATGAGATGGACTGTCCGTTTAGGCGGGTATGAGTCTCCTTATATCTCCTAGTCTTTGAACCTATGCTTCCAACATAGGGTTGTAGAAGGGTTCATTTCCCTATACACGGTAGTACGTTTTGGTTTCACTTTGGCCGGTGGTTCCACCTATTTTCGGTGTGGGGTAGACACTGTATTTCATGAGCTCACATAATCTATGTCGGTTAAACTTAAAATTCCTAAAGAAAGAATGAGGCCAGCATCATGTAATGCACACAATGAAATGAATGATACCCAAGGTGTTTGGATAGGATAATCAAGAGGTGAACTAGACTCAAGTAATGACAGTAGGTCATTCTTGGTCATTGCACAGTGAACCCGAAGAGAGTCCTGAACAACATCCTAGGTATATAATTGAGCCCTCATTTGGAATGTCCTAATGTTAAGTCCCTGATTCCAAGGTCTCACGGCATATGAACGAATGATATGTAATATATGTATTTGCTACATGAAATATGTTATGTGATGTGTGCAATATGAAAACAATGATGATGCATGATACTCTTAGAGCATGACTTTCCTAATCTAATTTGGAAAGTCCAACTGACTTGGCTTTCCATAACTCATATCGTTAGGAGAGAGCTCTTCTTAATCATACGTGTCCTTGGTGTGTACTTGCATACACCCATAGTTAGTACAAGTGTGTACTAATTTCATACAACCCTCTACTTTTAGGTGAAGGTACAGGTGGACGCTAGAGCTTACGAGACTACGTTGAAGCTATCCGGACGTGGAGCATTCTTCCGGACATGGTAGGCCCTTATGCTTTTGAGGATGCTTATCTTTATATTCTAGCCTAGAAGTAGACATAATCTAGTGGAGGGTGTTCCACTAGCGTTTCTTTCTTACTTATTTCAGACGTCGTATTGGTGCCATTTTGGCAACTTTATATTAATGCAGTTATGAACTATTTCCTTCATTTGAATATCTTATTATTAGATGGTTGTTGTGAACTGATGTGATATAATGCAAATCTTATACGCATATAGTGTTTCTTACTATGAAGTCTATGTATACTTAAATGCAAACAAAAGTTTTAAATTTTCGCTAAAATTAACCTATACGATGTAATGATGACGTATGTAGGCTTGTCTGCGACCTCCGAGAGGTCAACGACGCCGGTTTTGGCTAGGGTCTAGACCCCGGTGTGACAAGACTAGCTAAAATGAACCAATTAGTGTGCCCTAAATACTAAGACCTAACCGGGTGACACTAGCCGAGTATCTAACTAAAGAAACATCCTAGTTCCTAGCCTAGGATGGTCCAAAGGGGTTTGTTATGGTCCTAACGACTTATGAGTACATTAGTAATTACCCTAGGTCACTTAATTAATTAAATGAGCGACTTAATTAATTAATTTAAATTGTCAAACCCGAGACCCTTAAGTAAATTTTCAGAATTTAGATAAGTCTAATGTTCTCCTATTTTTAGTCAATTTAGGAGGGGCGTTTTGGTAATTTAAGTGGAGGGTCTTTTGGGTAATTCATGGGACGACTATATATTGATATTTGGTCAGTTTTAGACCACTTTTACATGTCCCAAATCAGGTCAAACGAAATTTCTCTCAATCTCTCAAGAACACTCTCTTTTCCAAACTCCATTGAAGAACAAGAAAAGCTTAAGGAAGAAGATGAAGGTTTCGAAGTTTCCAATCAGATTTCGTTGATTCTTCATCTATAAGGTATGGGTTTTTCACTCTTGGGATTCCTTTCTCCAAGAGGTCCTTTCAAGATAAGTTTTCAAGAACTTCAAATACTAGGGATTTTACTCTAGAAAACGAATTTTCTTCCTAACCCTAGATTTATGATTTTCAATGAAAAGTAAACGTTTTCTATATTCAATTTTGCACGAATTGTTGAGTAATAAATTGATAATGTTTGAATGTCGTGTGATACATGATATTTATCTAAGTGATGTTTCGAATGGGTTGTTTATGGTATTTGATAATGTGTAAACGTTAGGATTAGAATTAAGACTTGAATGAACCCTTTAACGACCCGTTTACCTTCTCCTACGCTATGCATTCATCTTGTACATGATTTGATGAGTTGTTCTTGATTATGCCATTGAGTATTTCACTATGTATGATTATGAATATTGCATGATGAATAAGATTCTTGGAAGCAAGAGGTAAGTCTTCTAAGTGTGATTACTCTTAAATGTTTATGTTAGCCAATAAACTATGATGCTATGTTATGAAAAGTATGTATGATGTTTCTATGTGAATATGATGGGCTATGAACATTTTACATGTGATAATATGATAAGAATACGAATATGCAAGTTATGATACTCTCTTGTATGCTTTACACAAGATGATTATGCCATGTAAATCTCACAAAAGAAAGGTTATGATGAAAGAAAATTTTCGTCTAATCTAAAAGAGCTCATGATCATTTTATACATGGAGTTAATCTCATATGACCAATGATAAGTTTATGATAAAATAAAACTTAAAAGGTATTTCAAGAAAGGGACTTAAGCTAAGCTCCAATGAACTAGATATGGGAAGTGTCCCTTCCCTAACGGGAAGGTAGGTTCACAATGATTCTCATGAGATTGAGTCTGCCATGTAATGTGGAACTATGGGTCTCTAATACATCTCCTAGTTCTTGAACTATGTTGCCACCATAGGATACTAGCTAGTGGATACACCAAGTAAGCTATGTCATGTTAGGTTCTACTTTGGCCGGTAGACCACCTTTATCGGTGTGGGGTTTCATGACACCAGATTCCATGTTTATCTCACATGGTCTATGTCGGTTGATGCGAATGTTCCCTCATGTAAAATAAAAGACAAGTAAATGAACGTTGGCTAGGGTTACTTGAGGAATTTGCTTAGTATAGGTAGGGGTATGGGACTCTACCTAGACATTGCACAAGTTTACTCTAAGGGAAGTCCTAGGAGATTGTTCTTATGAATATGATAACATGAAATATATGATGATTATGATGCACGATGTTACTCTTATATGATATTGGTCATTATGATAAATATGTTATTTGCTTATATTGTTATATGAGGTGATGACTACTTATGTTACAAGTACATGAAGCAAGGCTTTACTTATGGTCTCCTATCTTATCTACTTGGTTGTGTGGGGTTATGGGGCTTCACATGACCATTGCACTTGTAGGTTGGGAATGAGGTCATTGGTAATTGTTTTGTATGTTGTGTCCATATGATCTATTGAATATGAAATGTTAACATGACTCTATGAGAATATGTCTTTGATTATGATCATGCTTTAACTTGTATGTGTTATATTCTATGTGCATTGAAGCTTTCATATGACTTAGCATGTTTTCTAAAGAGATGATAAATGATCCTTTTTCATGCATGTCCTTAAGTGTTATGTGCATATACTCATACTTAGTACATGTGGCATACTAACACCATTACTTTATATTACCCCATTACTCGGTAGGTCCTCATGTTCGGGAAGCTACCATTTCATTTTCCAGCTTTATGAAGACATTAGTAGAATTTAAGAATATTAGATTTCCATTTATGTTCTTTGGATTCTTTTGTATTAAGGCCTATATGGTATATTGACTATTATTGGCTAATTCCAGATTTGCACTCATAGATGGTTTTTATATATGTAAGACAGTTTTAGAATATCGTATGTCTTTATGAATCTTAAGTATGAAGTCTAAGTATACTTCATTAGTATGTTAAAAGTTTTATTTTTTTTTTCCGCAAATTTTATTGATCACATGTTATGACAAATGCTAAGGGGTGGTCTGAGTCCTCTGAGAGGATGACAACGCCGGTCTCATCGGGGGTCTACGGTCCGGGTGTGACATTTTCTAAAAGCATGTGCTACCTATGTGAATTGAATGAACTAAGTCTTCTAAAAGAACGTACTAGTTAGGGTAGGTGGTGGTATGGGACGCTAACTATCCATTGCACAAAGTGAGACCTTCCGAAAGGGAAGACTTGGTGCCAAACCTTCTAAAAGAGTGTACTACTTCGGGTAGGTGGTGGTATGGAACGCTATCTACTCATTGCACTAAGTAGGCATTCCGAAAGGAAAGTCTTTGGTGTTTTGTTGGGTGTTATTCTAATGGCTTGTGATTGAGTGATGACTTGTTCTCCCGAGGTGAGTAAGCCGAAATTGGGTAGTCTTGAGGATCGCTTGGGTGTGTATTGAAGGAAGTGTTTAGACGTTTCCTTCATGTCTTACCTTGGAGAGTCTTAGGATAATCCTTAGGTAGGGAAACTCCTATAGAAATGAGTTCTCTTCCTTATTGGCAATGCCTTGGAAATTCACCATTGTTGGAGTCTTTAGTTCACTGTAAATGCTTTTAGCTCACTGTAATGTTTTCTATGGTTCACGGTGATTTTGGTTAAATTATTGTAAAGTGCTCAATCCATGGGAATCCATTAGGAGCGCTAAGTGGGAGTAGTAGTATGGGATGCTACTCTCACATTGAACTTAGTGTGACCTAAGAGTCCTATTGGAGGAGAGTACTTACGTGAAATCCGTATGAATGAATGGGTTACTGTTAAGTTTGGTAAGTTACTGTAAAGTGTTCTTTTGGTTTAAAATTATGGAAACTCTTATCTAATTGTTAAATGATGTTTCTTATGTTGTTTTGCTTCCAAATTCATGAATGTTATAATTATTTGGCATGAAAGGTTATTTTTCTTAAATGTCCCTTTTTGCATGTTTTTGCATATGCCATACTTAGTACATTGTTTGTACTAACTCATACTATTCTATACTTTATAAGTATAGATTGTTGGAAGCTTTTGAAGGATTGAAGGTGAAGCTTGGGAAAGTTCCTCTCAAGACAAAGTATGTCCTCATATATTCGAGAGCATAGTACTTTTCTTAGTTTCCTATTTAAAGACTTATTATGTATTTTCCTTTTAATGTAAAGGGTTGTGTCCCTAAGATATTATGTCGTGTATTTAAGTTGGCTTGTGACGATGATATTCTCTAAGTATTTTATGAAAGACTTCCTTTATTTGATTATTCGTGAAAAGTATTATATTCCGCACTACTTTTCATGTCTTATGTAGTTAATGATATTTAAAGGGCTTGTATGAGACCCCAAAGGGTCAAGTACGCCCGGTCACGATCCGAAGGTTCTCCCTAGCTTCTAGGGGGTACTTGAGGGTCGTGACAGACTTGGTATCAGAGCCAGGTTTTGGGAAATAGTTTAGGTTCTAAAATTCTTACAAGGCACGTCTAGTAGTATCTTGGTCATTGGTGTGAGTCGCGACACATCCATGGACAAGAGGCTATAGGATGATAGAAGTTTCACTTTCTTCTCTATTCTAATGTCGTGCCTTAGATTTGAGTTCTATAAGTTGTCTTTTCTCAACCTCTTCTCTTTGTGTTTATAGGACATGAATACAAAGAGATCAACCGCTATAACGGAGGAGGGAGGTGTATCTAATGAAAGGATCCCTCTCTGTGTTGACCAAGTTCATATTGTTGGCCTAGAGCAAGAAGAATGTGGAGGTTCCTCTTCAAGGCCCTCAAGTGACTCCAGAACCCTAAGGGCCTCAATTGCCTCCTATGCCTCAAGCTCCTTTTGTTTAGGGTGATATGACTAATGCGGAGTTGAGGGCTGCCCTAATGAAATTGACCCAACTCATGACGGCTCAAGCTCATGTCGTCAACAATAACTTTTTTGCCCAAGTTAATCAAGGAGATAGACCCCAACGAAATGCTAGTACACCCGCTTCTAGGATTCAATTTTCATGAGGATGAACCCTCCCACTTTTCATGTCACTAAGGTGGATGAAGATCCACAAGGTTTCATAGATGAGGTTTTCAAAGTGGTAGATGCTATGGGTTTGACCCCTAGGGAGTAAGCGAAATTAGTCGCTTACCAACTTAAGGATGTTGCTCAAGTGTGGTATGAGCAATGGAGGAGTCAGAGACCCTTAGAAAGAGGTTTGGTTGATTGGGAGGAATTCAAAGAGGCTTTCCTAGATAGGTTCTTTCCCCTAGAGTGGAGGGAGAAAAAATGATTGAATTCATGAATCTTCGTCAAGGGGGAATGAGTGTGCAAGAGTACTCTCTCAAATTTACCCAACTCTCTAAGTATGGCCCAACCATGGTAGCCAACCCTAGGGCTAGGATAAGTAAATATGTGATGGGAGTGTCTAGATTGGTAGAGAAAGAGTGTTGTACGACAATGCTTCTTAATGACATGGATATCTCTACATTCATGGTTTATGCACAACAAATTGAGGAGTCAAAAATTAGGGACATAAGGCAAGAGGGTAAGAGGCCTAGGTCGGATGATCCTAGTCACGAAAAGCCTAAGAAGAGGTTCTATCACTAAGATTCTTCCATGGGAAACAAGTATAGGGATCCAAACCAACATTCTCAAGGTGGTGGCCATATTTTTGAAAGGGCTAGGCGTCCTACTTGTGGAAAGCAACATTCGGGTAAGTGTATTGCCGGAACGGATGGTTGTTTTAGTTGTGGTAGAAAAGTCCACAATATGAGGGACTGCCCTAACCTCAAAGAAAGAGGGAACGATGTGAATCAAGCTTGCCTAGATCCTAATGCTCCAAAGAAGAACCCTTCTTATGGGATTAGAGCTAGGAAGGATAACTAATCTGGATTTGATGATCTTGGTAAGTCTTAACCTTTTATGATTGTTGTTTTTATGTTATGAAATGAGTTTATGTGGTTTTATAGTTCATACGATCATGTCATATTGATGAATTTCTCAAAGGATGGATTTTTGAAATTTTTGCCATGTTTGGCAGTGACACAGTGAATGTTCACTCTAATGATTTTCCATTTTGAGAAAAAATTGTTTTGCCAATGTTGGAGAAGGTAGTTCCTCCATAAAAGAAGTTTAAGGTTGAGTTTTGACTTTGTGAAGTTTGGCAAAAGTTGCATATGTTGCTAAGTGTTTGAAAGTGTGAAATGATGCTCCTTGTTTGTTGAATCTTTGTTTTTTTATGCTTTGATCATGATTGTAATGTGTTATGTGAGTCTAAGTTAGTCCTTGTTGTTCTTGAAGTTTTAGTGTCATTCGAGGACGAATGTTATCCCAAGTGGGGGAGAATGTAACACCCTAAAACGAACTAAGGTGAACTAGAGCTTCATAGTTGTTTCTTGAGTTAATTTTTGGTTAAAATGAGTTACTTTAGTGTTCTTAGGCAGTGTGTGAAGTTTTGTTAAGGTTGGAGGTCAAACGACCAAGAACGTCCATGACGTTCGGAAGGTGTGCCTTAGAAAGTACTTGTGTGTCTTTATGTGTTTGACTGAGTTTTACATTTTCGTTTTACTTGAAACCTTCATGAGATGTTCCTATGACATAGACGACTTATTTTAGGGGTTTAACATCCGGGCACGACCCCACCTAGGACCAACAAGGGGTCCCTAGAGAAGGGCCCACGACTTGGACCAAACTGCCAAAGCAGTGACCAAACGACGACCCAAAGGATGGTATGTTGGTCCACCAACGGTCCGTCGACCATGGGCGTCGATTGGAACTGCAACGCAGGATGGCCAGGCTCCAAATGGGACTAAGTATCAACCAACGAGACTCAACCAACGGACCGTCGGTTGACAAATGGTCTGTTGGTCCCCTTCCGTCGATGGGGCATGAAAGCCTGCAGGTTTGGTGGGTTATAGTCCCAACCAACGAGACCTCACCAAAGGTCCATCCCTTGACAAATGGACCGTCGGTTGGTCCGTCGATGGTGACAGCCCCAAAAGCTGCAACGTTGCCTGTTAAGTCTTGGGGTGTTTTGTAAATTCACCACAAGTCTTTTATGACCCTAGGATGATATTTTTAGGGGTTTAAAGTTATATAAGGTTAGTTTTAAGTACTAGACCTAGACAAGACCCCTCACTTTAATATTCAAACTCTCTCAAGTCTCTTTGGAAGCTAGAAGTCAAGAAGGGCTAGGAGGGCTGCTTTGGACGTGGTTCTTCACCAAAATCAGTGGGTTGTCTTGCATTTGAGGTATGGTATCCATCCTTGAACTCTCTTCCATTAAAGGAGTTCCTTCTAATGAATTTTCAAAAAGGGTTTTCAACCCTAGTTTCTACTATCTTCTACTCTAAATATGGGTCTTGCATGAAAACATTTCTAATGACTATTTAATAATGTTTCTAATGTATGTTGATGGTTTTAAGGTTAAAACGTCAAGAAAATCATGTTAAATCTTTTCCTCAAATGTTGGCATAAGAAATGGGTTAAATGAGCATAACTTGGTGGTTTTTGAACATTGTTTTTCTTGTGGTGTTATTTTGGTTTAGCTACTGCTCTAAGGGCCTTATTATGATGAAATATTGAAAAAATGATTATAGGTGGTTATGTCTTGGTTAAATGGTGAGTTGTTTATTATGTATAGTTCTTATTATGTATTGCTCTTGAGTGGTATGGTCCACCTTCTTGGGGGCGGTGTTTACTTGATGAACTTGATATTACTTAGTATGTATTGTGAATGTGATTTTGAAGATCTAATATGTGAAATGAAGAGATATTGAAAATGGATCTTGTATTGTGTTTTGTGAAGCTTGAATTGTATGTTTGACCTAGATTATGCCAAAATGAAGTATATGATCATGTGAAGCATGTAAAGTGTGTGATTGGATGAATGAAGGTTTAAAGCATGTATATAAGTTGATATGAATGAAATGATGTTTATAAGCGAGGTGTGATCACATGTACACACACACACTTATATGAATGTATGATGCTAAGTTGAGTAAAAAGGGGAGTCTTGGGGTGGAAACTCTTCGTGAGTTGAGATGAAGTGTCTAGTATCAACCTCACTACATCATAAGAGCTTTCTAAGATAGGTCGGAGGATGAACACCCTTTGTGAGTTGAGATGTGGTGTTCGCTAGTTATCGTTAACTTTTAGTTTATAATGTTGAGAACCAGTGGGGAGTCATGCGTAGCACCGAGAGGATATGAAGAAGGGGTGGTTACACTTAGTGAGTTGAGATGTTGTAAACAATGTACCTCTTGAGATGAGTACTCCTCGCTAGTAGAGAATGAGTTATTTAGTAGCAATCTCCTTATCCCTTAACTATGTGCCCGCATAGGTGTAGCTATTGGGAAATCCATGTAAAAGCTAAGAATTATGACCTTCCTCTAGGAAAGTGAGGATCCCTCATCCGATAGGGGTTAATATTGGGATTCCATGTCTAGCTCTCATGGTCTTTGTCGGTTAAGCTAATCCCCCACAAAAGTAATGAAAGTAATAAGTCTTCTAAAATCATGTGCTACCTATGTGAATTAAATGAACTAAGTCTTCTAAAAGAATGTGCTACTTAGGGTTGGTGGTGGTATGAGACGCTAACTATCCATAGCACTAAGTAGGACCTTTCGAAAGGGAAGACTTGGTGCCAAACCTTCTAAAAGAGTGTGCTACTTAGGGTAGCTGGTGGTATGGGACGCTATCTACTCATAGCACTAAGTAGGCATTCCGAAAGGGAAGTCTTTGGTGTTTTGTTGGGTGTTTTTCTGATGTCTTGTGATTGAGTGGTGACTTGTTCTCCCGGGGTGAGTAAGCCGAAATTGGGTAGTCTTGAGGATCGCTTGGGTGTGTATTGAAGGAAGTGTTTAGACGTTTCCTTCATGTCTTAACTTGGAGAGTCTTAGGATAATACTTAGGTAAGGAAATTCCTATGGAAATGAGTTCGCTTCCTCATTGGCAATGCCTTGGAAATTCACCATTGTTGGAGTCTTTAGTTCACTGTAAATCCTTTTAGCTCACTGTAATGTTTTCTATGGTTCACTGTGATTTTGGTTAAATTATTGTAAAGTTCTCAATCCATGGGAATCCATTAGGAGCGCTAAGGGGGAGTAGTAGTATGGGATGCTACTCTCACATTGAACGTAGTGTTACATAAGTGTCCTATTGGAGGAGAGTACTTACATGAAATCTGTATGAATAAATGGGTTACTGTTAAGTTTGGTAAGTTACTGTAAAGTGTTCTTTTGGTTTAAAATTATGGAAACTCTTATCTAATTGTTAAATGATGTTTTTTATGTTGTTTAGCTTCCAAATTCATGAATGTTATAATTATTTGGCATGAAAGCTTATTTTTCTTAAATGTCCCTTTTTGCATGTTTTGCATATGCCATACTTAGTACATTGTTTGTACTAACCCCATACTTTTCTATACTCTATAACTATACGTTTTTGGATGATTTTGAATGATTGAAGGTGAATATTGGGAAAGTTCCTCTCAAGACAAAGTATTTCCTCATATATTAGAGGGCATAGTCCTTTTCTTAGTTTCCTATTTAAAGACTTATTATGTATTTTCTTTTTAATGTAAAGGGTCGTGTCCCTAAGATATCATGTCGTGTATTTAAGTTAGATTGTGACGATGAGATTATCTAAGTATTTTATGAAAGACTTCCTTTATTTGATTATTCGTGAAAAGTTTTAAATTCTGCACTACTTTTCATGTCTTATGTAATGAACGATAGTTAAAGGGTTTGTATGAGACCCCAAAGGGTCAAGTACGCCCGGTCACGATCTGAGGGTTCTCCCTAGCTTCTAGGGGGTGCTTGAGGGTCGTGACATATTCTTTGAGTCTTAAATATTAAAAATGTTCAAAGTATAGCAAGTGTCATTCGAGGACGAATGTTGTCCAAGTGGGGGAGTATTGTTACACCCTTAAAATGAGCTAGGTGAGCTATATCCTAACACTCGTGTCATGATGTTTTAAAACCATAAAATGGTTAATAATAGTATTCTAAGGCAGTATATAAAGTTTGGAAGTGTTTGGAGGTCAAACGTCCAAGAACGTCAAAGACATTCAGAAACTAGTCGAAGTTGAACTAGTGTGTAGTAGTGTTTTGTAGTGATGTTTTGGGGGATGGTTTGAAGGTGAAATTCAGTAAAAAGAGTTCCTACGCATAGCCTGATATACAAAGCGTCGAAAAATTTGGGAACAACTGCCCGGGGACCATCAAAAGGGTCCCCGAGGAGGACCCAAACATGGGCCAGCGAAGCTTCCAAGCAGCCAAGAAATGACATACTGCTGCGTGACGCGCAGCTGTCATGTAGTAGAAAAAATCTTTGATTTGCGACGCGGGGCTGTCACGGATCATTCTTTCCAGTAATTTTTGAATAATAAGATTTGGAAGTGTTTCCGCGACCCGCAGTGAAGTCCGAGATTTCGTTGCATAGTTTTTAAGTCAAATTTGAGTCTGTTAATTTGTCCAATAAATGTAGGGTTCTTTTGGGTAATTTAGGGGTGACGTATGGACAGTTATTATACCTATTTAAGCCCCTAACATCACCCATTAAAGCAAAACCCTCAACTCAAAACAAAACCTCTCCATTCACTCTCTCCAAAACTCCATTGTTGAAGCTTGGAAGCTACAAGGAAGAAGATAGGTTTCTCAAGTTTTTCTCCATCAATCTTGTGGGATTTTCATCCCAATTAAGGTATGGTTATTCATCCTTGAAATCTCTTTCTTCAAGGAGTCAATTTCAATGATTTTCAAAGATGATCAAAAACATGAATTGTCCAATTTTATGATGTAGCCATGGGTTTTTGCATTAAAGTTTTGAAACATTGTATTATGATTGAATTGATGTTAGTTAGATGATTTTAACCTAAGTTCTTCATGAACCCATGCAAAATACAATCTCTTCAAATTGGCTATTTTTTTTATGTGATGATCATGTCTCAATGCTTATGATTTTTAGTGTAGCTTTCTATGGGATATTGATTGATGTACGAATTGTATTGAATTTATATATAGGTTGTCTTATATTGATAAATCTATATTGAATTTGACTTAGATTCATTGAGTATTGTGATTTTTGTATTGAATTGATGCTCATGGTCATGGGTAAGGGCCTATTGGTATTTTATTGGACTATTTAGCTATGGATTGAAGGTGTGAGAATGGATTGGTGGTACGCTGCCCTAATTCTCTTTATTTTATGTAATTTAGTCTTTAATTATGTTGTGATTGGAATGGTCCACCTATGGTGGCGGTGTTATGTGTATTACTTGTGAATTACGTGGCCTTGTCGACGTTACGTCATGTAATATGATGATCATGGCCTTGTCCGCAACTACTTGATATATAATGAGGATTTGTACAATTGAATTATGTGAAGTATGATCATATCTATCTAATTGTGATTAAGTTGATAGTATGTGCTCTTGTTTTTATGATGTTAGGTGATCATGTTAGACTATGACTATGTCCTTATGTGTGTAGTCTTAGAGTTGATGCATGATTGTTCTTACTTTACTATATGAGTCTACAATAGTTATATTGATGATGTTATAGTAATGTATAGGATGACATAAAGAGGATAAGGGTCATTACTAAGTGCTTCAAAGAGTTATATGTTGTATGTAATAAAGTAAAGTATGTTCTGTCTTGTCTTGGTAGACTTTTGTCTGTTACTTGATACATGTACATTATGAATATGAACATCTCGACTTAGTAGTATTAGGCACCTTTGCCTTGTATGTGAATGGATGAATGTTGAATAAAAGTCTAGGATCGGTAGACCTATGATGGTGCCCTTCTAAGCTTGACTAATATGTGAAACCTTCTATATAGAGAGAAGGTTAAGAATAAGCTATCCTTATAGACCATTGAGTGGCATCCCTAGTGTACCCATCTTTGGTAGGTGGATTATGACTAGGTAATAAGCGAGATATGGTACATTTTCATATGCCCCTTTATATTGAACTTACTCTATAAGAACAAAGGCTAGCACCGAGTGAATATGTTATGGTTTGTTGATCTACTTATGAAGGAGACAAGAGTACAATGTATCTCTACTTTAGAATGAGACTAGAGTGCTTAAAAATCCTTGATATTCCTTAACCATGTGCCTACATGGGATGTGTCCTAGTTCTACCCTTGACAAGTAGAACACCCTCCATCAGAGTAGGTTAATGACTCCGGATTCCATGCCTAGCTAGTATGATCTATGTCGGTTATTGTCTATACTCATCATGTGGGATACATGCTAGAGTTGGATAAGTACTAGAAAGTTTAGGTAGTGGAATGGGACGCTATCTAGACATTGCACGACTAGACTTTGAAGATGTTAGTATGTGAGTCCCTAGGTATTTCTAAGACCATTATGTGAAGTCTTTAATGAATGAAATGTCTTCTAATTGACTTAATGAACGATTATGATTTTAGCTAATGTATGTTGAATAGAATGTGCTCTATTTGGGGTAGCTTTGACGGTTACTTAGGTAAGTTTGAAGAGGGTGTATGGGCGGTCTCTTCTTGTCCTACTTAGGTGAATCTTAGAGTAACCTTAGGTGGGAAGTTAATGAATCAAAAGGGAACAATCTTATCTTAGGTAGACTTAAGGATCATTTAGGTGTGCTTAGAGACGGTGTATGGGTGGTCTCTCTTCGTCTCACTTAAGTGAGTCATAGGTAAACCTTTGGTGAGAGTGATGCAAGCTAAAAGAGGTTACAGTGAAGTTGAACTTAGTTTAATGTAAAGTGACATAGTTCACTGTAACATTCTTAAATATTTGATAAAATGCTTATGTGATATCTTATATGTTTCTAAGGCATTAAATGTTGTTCTTATGCTTATACTATGATATTTTAATTAAAAAAAGCATGTCTTATGCAAAAGTCCGTTTATCATGATTTTATGCATTATGCCATACTTAGTACAAGTGTTTGTACTAATTCCACACATTTTGTATATCTCTAAAGGTGTGGGTGGCGTTTGAGAGGAGTCTCGAAGTTTAAAACTCAAATTAGTGTTCATTGAAGTAAATAGGTTGTATGTCCTCACTTGATTCGAGGACATCTTGATGTTTAGATTTTCTTATAGAAAGTATTGTAATAAACTTAGATATTTCTTATATGTTGAAGTATGAGCCGTGTCCCAGTATATTTTCTTAGGTCTAAGATGGCGACTTTGAGACTTAGCCTTTCATTATGTTTTCCTATAAAAAAGAGATATTTTGAAGTATTATTATTTTGTATGCAAATTTTTATTTTCGAACTACTTTTCATACATGTATGCAACGAATGGTATGAAAGGGCTTGTACAAGACCTCCGAGAGGTCGAGTACGCCGTGTTTCGATTCGAGAATGCCCTAACTTCTAGTGAGACTTTCGGGTCGTGACATGTTTATGATTTATTTTTGATATCATTGATAGATTATATGTATTATAACTCAATTATGTTATTTATTGATGGATTGGTCTAGTTTGTAGAAGATGACTTATTCCCCTTAACCCTAGGTTGTTATCTTAATATGAATTGTGTAATTATGGTTCAATTGACTTGGTTATTGGTTGAATTAATATTAGATGATGTCATTGTATCAATTATGAATAGATTAAGATGAATTGTAGTCCAAATATTCTAGTTTTTAAGTAATTGATCTAGGTTGTGAAGTATGTTATTAATATGACCTAAGTCTCTTATCTTAAGCTATGAACTAGTGATCATTAGGGATGTAGTGATTCAATTGACCTTGTTATCATGTTGGTTATTGTTGTGTGATGATATTACACCCTATTGGGTTGAGTTAAGGGTTGATGGTAAGACCTTGAATATGGATTATGAAGGAGACTTGGTAAGTCTTGTGATCCCTCTTCTTTACTTCAATGGTAGTTACTTGTGATTAAGTGATGATGTTGTATTGAAGTATACCTTATATTATGACTGATAGGATTTATTTGATGACAAATTGAAATGTCTTGACTATGATGTTGAGGTTGACTAAGATGTAAATGTTATAAGGATGGTGGTAACTACCAATGTGCCTTATCTTGAATGATTATGTAAATGTTCTAACATCCCTTATATAAATTGTAATGAAAGGACAATACTCGTGCAATTCTTATTGAGATATGATGATGATGATGATATATAAGGGGTAGACCCTATGACCTAAAATAAGTTATGATTGTTAACAAAGTCTTAAAGACATTTTAAAATGGGACACTAGCTTAGCATTGAGTGAACTAGAGTGAGCAGTGTCCCTTCGCACATAGGGAAGGTAGGATCACTAATGTACTCTTGAGATTGGAGACTATAATACATGTAGTATAAAGAGGGTCCCAACTGTATCCAGCCGGCTTTTGGTGCTCGTCTTTCACTTGTTGGCAATTTGGACACCTTGCAACATATTCCGCTATGTCCATTTTTAAGCCATCCAACCAAAACACTTCTCTAAGGTCATGATACAGCTTAGTAGATACCGGATTAATAGAATAACGGGAATCATGAGCTTCCTCAAGAATCGTATTTCTCAAATCATCAACATTGGGTAGACACAACTTCTCTTGATACCTCAAATAACCATCCCCCCAAGGAGAATGACTCATTAAGCTTACCTAGAACCGATTCCTTCTATTCCATCAATGATTGATCAAGGTATTTCTTAGACTTCACCTCAACAAATAAAGATGATTCGGAGTTATGATGGTCCATAAAACCCCATTTGGGGAATCTTCCAATCTAACATTCAAACGAGCCAACCTATGAACTTCTTTCACTAGGTCTTTTGTTGTCTTCTTTTACATGAGACACATTACCCATGGTCATATGACTTAGAGCATCCACAACCACCACTGCACCATTTGAGGTCTACGGCAACACTAAATCTGGACAACGCTTATAAAGTGTTGCCAAAAATACTTTTGGGAACACTTTTAAAGTGAAGCCAAAAATTTTGACTTTTAGCTACACTAATATTAGCAACACTTCTAAAGTGTACTCTTTAATGGGATGACCTACACTTTATAAGTGTTGTTATAGTTGGCAACAACTATTTACATAAATGGCCACACTTTTAAAGTGTGTTATTTTTATAATTGTAAATACAACACATTAAAAATGTGGCCTTAGTGTTTTCACCAAAATTTTATATTCCCTCCAACATTTTAACATTAAAATTTGATCTCCCTCCCATTTTTATTTGGCCAAAAAATAAGTCATTAAAGAAATATTAAAAAGAATAAAACATTAAAGAAATAAAAAAGGCAACATTTCCTAAAACTTCAGCTGAAGCTTACATTTTCAGCTGAAGAACACCATTTGCAAGAACTGAAGAAGAGGATCGAAGAATGGAAGAAATCAATTTGTACTACGATTTTCGTCACATTTCTATCAAACTTCAGCTGAAGAACACCATTTTCTGCTTAAAAATCGAAGAGCACTGCGATTTCTTTGAAGGTGAACTGAAGAAGACGATTTTCCTCTCAGAGCTTCGTTGTTCAAGATTGGAGAGCTTAAGAAGACGATTTTCTTCAAAGATTCTTGGGTAAACTGTTGTTCCATCATATTTCCTTTTAAAAATTGAAAGAAAATGCTTCACAAATCAACTCGCCTCATGTCTTAAAGCTTTAGGGTTGTTGGAATAGAGTTTATCAGGTAAGATATTTTATCTTCAAAAGTCTAGCTTTAAGATTTTGATATTCTATTGTGTCAGTCAAAAATTTAAATTAGGGTTTTTATGTTCTTGTGTTGTTGATACGAATTTTGTTGATTTTGGGAGTTTAGTTTGTAGGTGTATAACGTATAAATGGGCAGATTATCTTTTACGCATTAGTTTTTTCTCTTGAATGTTGAATGTAGAAGCTGAAGCTAAGTCGCCTTTATCTGAAGAACTGAGTTGTAGCTAAGTCGTCTTTCGTCGAAGAACTGAAGTGTTGAAGCTGGCGATACCTACGATATTTTGTCCCTAATATAGATTTCGTCAAGTGTAAGTAACTACTCTACATAAATTTCAAAAGGTTTTAATGTCTGTTTTAATGTCACTGTTTTTTTAGTCTTCCTAAGTTCATAGTTGTGCTCACCTTAAGCTTGGTTTGTTCCTTTGTTAACCACATTGATTATGTCTTGTAGCTATTTGCTGGTAAAATTTTTCTTTTTTCGACTACATTCCTTGAAGTGTCTAGAAGTCATTTTGTTGTTTCGCTAGTGCATTTTCAAGTATACATCAGATACTTTAGTTCAATATTTCTTAGTTGTTTTGGGATCACCTCGTAGTATGAATTCGCTAAACTTGCTTTGTAGTTTGAGTTGCACTATATAGAAAATGAATCATATTCCTTAGAGATAGGAGATATAGGATATATTTTTCAAGTCTAGAAGGAGTAGAGAGGGAGCAGTAACTTGTGAGAGTGTTTTGCAAGAGCTGGACATTACAGTTATGACAAATAGGAAATTTCTTCATATAAAGGTGTCTATTAGCAAAATAATAGTAATAGACTTTAACTTTTGTGACCGGACAGTACATAATTTCTTATTTTCTACAATAACAAGTAACTGTGTATGACAAGTTTGATTGGTGGCCTCAAAAATATATTTTATTACCTTCTATAACTAGTAAAACTACAGTGATAGCATAACATGCTTTAATTGTTATATGTATATAACTTAAATCCTTAGTAAAGCAATTATTTCTACGTCTTTAATTGTTTTGTTTCTTTCTACTTTCAACTTGAGGATTATGATTTCTTTTTTTTCTTCTAACTGTTACTAGCAATAACAGAATAGAAGTAGAAGATTTGTTTTTGTACTATGGACAACCTGTTGAGTTTTGGATATTGTTGAAAGTGAGGCTTGCTTCATCTAAGTTTTAGAAGAATTAGGAGAAGTCAGTGCACACAAAACTGAGAGAAAGTTTTGTATGATGCTAAAGTCTGTCCTATTTGATAAGCTAGATGCAACAGATGAGAAATAACTTGTAACTTTCTAATTTCATTACATGTCAAGTTCTTGCATATAGAATAAAAGTAAATAGAACTGTAAAGACAATCTATGGACAAGTGCTATAAGACAGTCTATGGATGTTGCTAAAGTCTGTTTCTACGTCTGTCCTCTTGATGAAGTTAACAACTTCATTATCAACCTTTTCCTCACTGACTTTATGTTTCTCCTTCCTATCGACTTCAATGGTTCTGTCATGCTCCACAAAGTGGGCTTTCTTTTGAGCTTCATGGGATAGACCTATGGTGGTATCCACCAACACTTTTTCTCTGTGACTTTAGTTGATCGGATGCCTTCCCCTTTAGTCTATGTCAAACTGTGGATATTCCAGTTATTAGATTACACGAATAAGCCTACTAAAGATTTTAAAATACATTTATTCTTTTGTAATTTTTGAAGAATAAACATGTTGTAATTTGTACGCTTCTTAGTTTGAAACATGTGACCATATCTGTAAGACTAGAGTCTATTCATCTTACTGATGAAACTAAATAAAAAAGTAGTTTTAACATATAAGAATCAAAATTAGGAAACAATGTTGTTCTCTTCTTTACATTCCTAATCATAGAGAACCTCCTCACTTCTTTACAATGTATTGTTTCTTTTTTACATTGACTAAAAAAGATAACTCATATTAAATGAGACAGGAGAAATAATCAATTTTGTTGTAAACATGAAAAATGACAAATAATTTAAAAGGGAGAAAAAATGAAGTAATTTCCAGTATGATTGGGGTGGCAAGGAGAGTGCAGACGAAAGGTGGGGGTGGTGAGAGCAGGGGGTTAATAGTATTGGGTGTTGAGTTGAGAGTTGAGACAGGTTGCCTCGTGATTGGAGAAGTCAGATCCATGGAAGACTATCCCCCCTGGTCACGTGGGTTCTCTTTTGACTAACAATAATGAGTTATGACGCATTCATTTCTTAGCCATAGATATGAAATTACAAAAAGTTGTAACGTAACACATGAGAACTAGCAGTATAACTCAGGTACTACTATATATAGTGACCCCTTGGAATTTGCTTAGCTTATCAATACTAAACAGTCTCTCATGTAACACATGATCATATGGTCCTTACCCCTCTCTACAATTCTTTCTGCAAACAAAGAATCCAAAAAAAATGTTTGACGACCAACGTCGATTACCCTGCACCTGCTGACTGGTATTTCAACATTTTATCCACTTATATAAATTAGCTAACAGAAAATACGAGCTGACTGGAATGCCTTGGTCTATACAGTTTTTGATGACTAAAAAAAGTGCAGGTCTAAATGCTTTGGTCTAGACTGTTTTACATGATTCAAGAAAATATCTAGTTTTTATTTTTATCTAAACTTGTAAAGTTCACCAGTAACTACATTTGTAGCTTAAGAAATTTGGTCAAGTTTGTGTAAAAAGTTGTTTTCAAATGGATAAGCATGCAATATTTGAAAATCATGTCTCTCTGTTGATTTTTTCTTGTCACCTTTGTTGACTTCTTGTTCTATGGATGTGGAAATACTTGGTTTCAATTGATGTGGCATTTAGTGGACTTAATCCTTGATAAAGTAGGACTGATAAGGAATCATTGATCCACAAGCATGTTGGCTTTACTGGCGGTTCTAACCATGTTCTTTCTGAACACAAGGGGTACTACCAGGTGTAATGGAAAATCAATGCTGAAGAAACACATGATGAAATACTTGTTGAATTTCAGAAAATGCTTTGACTGATTGTTTACTTACATGATCTTGAGTTTCTGATGATATAGTTTTTGGTATTAAATTAGATTCAACTATCATTTTTATGTTGAATTAGATTAAAAATACTTTTCTGTTTTGGTGTTTTTACGTGCTTACTCGGCTGCACGGGTTAAAACATAAGAAGATATATCCACATCCTTTAAGCTTCAGAAATATAGTTAATGAATTTGTAAGAGAACTATAAAGGCAAATAGAACATATAGGATGTACATAAAAGATAAACACGCTTAAAAATCCTTCATAAATGAAAGTTAAAACTTAAGCAAAAGTAGCATCAGGGAATGCAACCTGATTTAACAAACCGAGTGAGTCTTCTGTAAAGCATCTAACAGAGTCCCCCCTCCCCCTATGGATACTTATGGGGAATAAAGAAGTTCTTGAGTAAATTTAGGCCGCTAATGGAGGTTTCATATCGTCAATCTGATGCTTTCATTATTTCACTGAAAGTTATTTCTTGCTACTCTTATGCTTGACCTTTTGAATATCCTTGGACTATGATGCATAATGTTTTTATTTATTGGGTTGGGGGTATTGCAGTTCTCTAGTTTACATTCATTCCTGCTGAAATCTTAATAACATGATAAAAGTTGTAACAAATACTACACTCACAGAACATTCACCACAAAAGGGAAGGATAAAAAAAAACCTCTTCATGTATCATTGATACAACAGTTCAGAAATATAAAAACCTGTTGTGACACTAATACAGTGAAATTTGGAAATTGTTGTATTACTAAGACAACAAATATAAAAATTATTGTATTACTAATACAAAGCGACATTCGTAAGTTATTGATCGAATATCTATTATAGGATCATATGAATGTTTGCTTGAATGTTTAAACATGGTATTATATATTTGATACTTCTCTGAATGGGTGTGCACAAGAATGAGATTTTAAAGCTTTAACTCTAAAAGCTCATAAAACTCTAAAAGCTCTAAAGCTCTAAATTCAATTACAAAACTTTAACTTTTAATCATTTGAATTCTATTTATTTATTTTCTTTCTTAATTATGTATATCCTATTAATTGTACTTATTTTTTCCTTTATAGTATCATCAACATTCAAAAATATTTGTGGAAGATTCAAGGTTTGATTTGGCATAACAAAAGTCTCATGACTAGGTAAGAAACTTTTATCATCTCATAACACATGATTCTGATAGATTACTCGTGACTTTTAAAACTTATTTGTGAACTTGTTAATGATTGTTACTGAAAGATTAAATATCGATATCTTCTTCTAGGAGTTCACATATCCCATCCAAGGATTGGATGAATTTAGCAAGGTATAGCAAAGAGCATATTGATGGCGTTGAATCATTTCTATATTTTGCTTACTCTTATGGAGATCCTCATGGAGAGAAAATTCAGTGTCCATATGCGAAATGTTGTAATATTCTATGGAATCGAATGAATGCAGTGTATGATCATCTAATATGCTATGGAAATGTTAAAGGCTATACTATATGGATCAATCACGGGGAATGGGATATCAAGTCGAATGTTGATGATAATATGGATTACTCGCGTGATGATATTGATGGGTTGTTGAATGATCAATTTAGAGATGTTGCACAGGCTGGAGGAGTTTATGATGGTCCAAATGAAGATGCCAATAAATTCTATAGCTTACTTGAAGAGGCAAACAAAGAATTATATCCTGGTTGTATAGGTTTCTCTAAATTATCATTCACACTTCGTTTATATTTGTTGAAGTGTTTAATGGATGGAGCAATGAATCATTCACTACTCTTTTAGAGTTATTAAAAGAGAAAATGCCCGAGTTGAACATTCCTCAGTCTTACAATAAAACCAAGTCTATGGTTAAGAATCTTGGTCTGGATTATGAGAAAATTGATGCATGTCCAAATGATTGCATGTTGTTCAGGAATGGTCATAAGGATGACGAATTTTGTCATACTTGTGGAGCTTCACGATATATTCAATCTCCTAAAGTTGATAGTGAGCTTGAGCCTTCAAAAAAAAAACGAGTTTCAGCAAAGACTTTGAGACACTTTCCATTAATTCTTAGACTCAAAAGGCTATTTATGTGCTCAAAGACGGCAGATTCTTTGAGGTGGCATGAAAAGGAACGTTCTAAAGATGGAAAGTTTAGGAATCCCGCTGATGGTCTAGCATGGAAAGACTTTGATAGGGTGCATCCAGATTTTGCACTAGATTGTCGCAATGTGAGACTTGGCTTGTCAAGTGATGGATTCAATCCATTTCGAACCATGAGTATATCACATAGCACATGGCCAGTTATGTTGATGGTTTATAATCTGCAGCCTTGGATGTGCATGAAATCTGAATATTTTATACTTTCTCTACTTATACCTGGGCCGCGATCACCTGGAAATGACATTGATATTTACTTACAACCATTGATAGACGAGTTAAAATTATTATGGGATTCTGGGTTGAAACATATGATGCTTCCAAAAATGAAACTTTTCAAATGCGGGCAGCTCTTATGTGGACAATCAGTGATTTTCCTGCATATGCTATGTTATCTGGTTGGAGTACAAAAGGAAATTTTGCTTGCCCTTGTTGTAACTATGGCAATAATTCTCGCTATCTTAAACATAGTCGGAAAATGTGCAATATGGATCATCGTGTTTTTATACCCATGGATCATCCATGGAGATCTAACAAAAGATCATTCAATGGTAAAACTGAATTCAGGCCTCCTCCACCCCCCTTAAAGGGAACTGATGTGCTTAATAGCTTACATGATTTTGAAAATGTGTTTGGGAAGAAGAGAAAGAGATCAAATGATGGCCCATGGAAAAAAAGGTCAATTTTTTTTGAATTACCTTACTGGCAGCACAACTTGTTACGTCACAACCTTGATGTAATGCACATAGAGAAGAACATAGTTGATAGCATACTTGGAACTCTTTTGGATATTTCAGGAAAAACAAAGGACCATGCAAAAGCGCGGTATGATTTGAAAGATATGGGAATCAGGAAGAAACTTCATCCACAAGATACAGAAGATAGTAAGAGAACAAAGTTTACAAAGGCGTGCTTCTCAATGACAAATGGAGAGAAATCCATCTTTTGTGGAGTTTTAAAGAGAGCCAAGCTACCTGATGGTAGTGCCTCCAATATATCTAGGTGTGTGCACTTGGATGAAAGAAAGGTGTCTAATTATAAAACCCATGATGGTCATTTCATGTTACATTACTTGGTTCCAATACCAATTAAAAGCATTCTTCCTAATCATGTGTCTATTCCTTTGATTCGTCTAAGTTCCTTCTTCCGTCGTTTGTGCCAAAAAGTAATCACATTGGAGGAACTGGATTGCTTAGAAGTAGAGATCATAGAAACAGTAAATCAGTTGGAGCGAATTTTACCTCCTTCATTTTTTGATATCATGATTCATTTGCCTATTCATTTGGCGAATGAAGTGAGATTAGGCGGTCCAGTTCAAAATCGATGGATGTATTCCACTGAAAGAGAAATGGGTACATTCAAATCATACATTCGCAATAGGCGTTTTCAAGAAAGTTGCATAGCAGAGACACGAGTGGGAATAGATTGCATGAATTTATTCTCCAAATATCTGCATTGGGGTGTGCATACCAGATTTAACAGAAGAGCGCGAAACAATGATGAATGTGACCCAAGTGACGCAGAACCTGTGAGTTTGTTTTCTAACAAAAGAGTTCCTTTAGGAGCAAAGAAAACTGATCCAATCATTTTAGATGACAAGTCACTAAGTCAGGCACATGCATACTTATTGGGAAATTGTGACGATGTTCAAGAATATATTAGGTACCTTAATTTGAATATAGTATTCTTTTTGTATAATTAATTTTTAACTTATTTAATTTATTATTTTAACAAATATAGTAATTTTTTTGTAGAGAGCATGAGCAAGAGGTTAATAATCAGTCACAGAGATCTAAATGGACCAAAGCCAAGAATCAGAGTCAAAACTTCTCTCAATGGTTTGAAACTCGTGCTTTGCAAGAGGATGTGCCTGATTTGATAAAACAATTGTCTAGAGGACAAATTTTTGTTGCAAAACGATATTCTGGGTATCTCATAAATGGATATAGATTCCATGTTAGACAATGTGATGCAAGGCATAAAACACAAAATAGTGGTGTTACACTAATTGCCTCAACTACAAGATTTGCAAGCTCAAAGGATAAAAATCCGATTGCTGCAGATTTGACTTATTATGGCAGAATAGTTGATATTGTTGAATTAGATTATTAAAACCATTTTAAGGTTGTTTTATTTAATTGTGATTGGTATGAGGTTGAAAAAGATGTTTATGGCCTTACTTATGTCTATTTTAACAAGAGATGCTCTCAGGAAGAGCCTTTTGTGCTTGCATCTCAAGTACACCAATGCTTCTATGTGCAAGATCCATATGATCAAGATAAACATTATGTTATAAAGAGTTTTCCAAGAGACTTGTTTAACATGGGTGATGAAGTTGAATCTAATCTCCCACAAAGTTATGAAAATGAGCCATCTCAACATTCGAAGGGTCCATCTATACCAAAAGATAATGGTGAAGTACTCTTAACAAGGAATGATTTACCAGAAACAATTATTGATGTGCCTTTGGAGAAATTTGTCACTCAACAACTTGAAGTCGAGTATGAAGAGGAGTTTGAAGATGAGTTCGAAGACGAGTGTGAAAATAAGTATGAAGAGGAGTTTTCAGATGCGTTTGAAGACGAGTCTGAAAATGAGTATGAAGATGAGTCTGATGATGAAGTCGAGTGTGAAGAAGAGTTTTAAGAAGACACACCATGATTTTCATTATTGTTGTGATGATCATATAGTGCTCACTCACTGTTTTTGTAATCTAATAGTTTTTTTGGTACAACACATTAATATATCTAATATGTGGAATCTAATATTAGATCGCTACAATGTTTAAGTATTCTGTTGGATTTTTTCATGAGCCAAATTTTTGTTTGGTTAAGTAATTTATGTTGCCTTCTTATCTGATTATGAACCTATACTTCTAGCTGATTATTGCTTTATTTGGTTGTTTGTTATTTATATACTTTCTGGTTTCATTTTATTATCAGGCAGTTGGCATTAGAGGCATTAAAATCTGTGGTTTGAAATTGCTTATGGTTTGGTCGTTGTCTCGAGTTTGTCGCTCCGAGAGAGGTACAACTCTTTACCTTTATGCAATTTAAGTAATAAGAAGCTCTCCAGTTTTGGATTTGAACCTGCAAAATGTTTTTGTTGTAATCCTCCTGAACTTGACACTATTGAACACATTTTCAACTCTAGAAGTTTTCCTAGAAAGGTCTGGGGTTCTTTGTTATCTCCCTGGGTATCCAAAAGGATTATAATTCTCTTAAATACATGGTGATGAGATGATGGAACAGTGTGCACAAAAATGAGTCTGTTTGTTTCACAATGTCTTAGTTGATACGATTTATGTTGGTTTCTTATCTGAATATTATTTATTTGAGGAACATGTACTGATAGTTGATTATCAGATTCTTAGTTGTTATAATCTATTTGATCTATTTTATTAAAGTTAACCGAGTCTCATTTTAGTTTGTTCCAGTCATCTTAAAAAAGTTGATCTGTCTGTGTTGCTGTCATAGTAAATTAAAACTGCCCCTGTATCTTGATGACAAGTGTTTTGATTAATTTTTTAACCCAAGCAACTTGTGTAGTATGATTTAGTTAAGTAATTTTTAACCCAAGTAGCTCCTCAATTGTAGCATGCACACCGTTCCTCTTAAATTAAGGGTGATGAGATAGTGGAGCAGTGTGCACATGTTAGTAAGATTATCACTGCTAAGGTTACTTTTGATAATCGTTGTGCCAGTGAGTACTGAATCAATTTCATGACTTTGTTACAGTAATGCCTGTAATTAACATGGATGGTCATGTCGTGTTCAAACTATTTTTCAGTTCAAACTATTAAATAAATAGGAATGCAACTGTGGAACTCTTACGAGTCTTCATTCAACATTTAACCCCAATGTACTGTTATGTCTGTATGTTATAGAGAGGGGCCATCAGAAGCCTCAGACAAAGATTGTTGTGTTAATTATTGAGTGTATATGTGTGTGACTTATTATGTAATTGAAAATGAGTTCTGTAATTACATTACTGTTTTGCATAGTTCTGCAATATTATACAGTATTATAATGTATAAATTCAGGAAAATTCAGGAAATTTTGGAAGTTCTGGAAATTGTAGAAATTCTGAAAATTCTAGAAACTCTGCTGTTGCAATCTACTATAATAAGCTATCCATCTGTCCACCTTATATCAAAATTACATTGCTGCTACTTCTTTCACTTAAACAATATTATTATTTTGTAGGTTTACTTACTACTGGGAAACAAATTGAAGAGATTTAAACAAAGCGAAAAGAATGAATCAATCAACAATGCTAAAGAAAAAGGGTTTGAATCCAAATAAAGCTCAAAGTCCATTGAAGAATCTGGATGTTGATATGCAATACCGATCAAGTGCTGAATTGGCCAACAAATTCAAGATTAAGAGAGAATAACTTGCAAATGAACGCAATGATAAATCTAAGAAAGAGCAGGCACCAATACCACATAAAAGAAAGAATTCTGAGGATTTCATTCCACAACAAGGAAAGAGTAAATTGCTTGGGCACAAATCAGTCATTCAATCGTCTTCAAGGGAAGAGCTTAGAACCTCACGTATGATTGCAGGGAAAGGACAAACTAAAAAGAGGTTATTTAAATTTGAAGAGTCCATTAAAGATAATGGAACTAAACTTCCTATGAATAACTCTAGGTTCCATACGTCATTCGAGAAAGATGTTACTGCTTCAGCATATGTGACTGGAACAACACTAGGTAATGGAGAGGTACGACATGATATTGAGAATCTACTGAACTTCAAAAATATGAAGAGTACGTCGGTTCAACCAGCCACCAATATTGGTCAGTTTCTTAATAAGCAAAAGATACACAGTGAACATGATATTCTTGATCTACCAAATTGCAAGCAGGTAAAGAGGAAGCCGGTCATACCAGCTAGTACTCTTGATCAGTTTCTAAAAGATCAAGGGATACATAAAGATGATGAAACAAAATGTGACAACCACACAACAACTGATGTCGAATTTATGCATACTCCTATTATTAATGAACAGAACAAAGGATTGGATGATCTTGTGGATCAATAAGAATTCAGTAAAGATAAATGTGATGTCGAAGAGGAAATTTACATTGATTGTAGTACAAAAGGTATGTCTTAAACCTTGTAAGATTTAGAACTCATTATAAAATAAATATCTTATTTACTGTCTGTTACATCAATCTAGAAATGTCGAAGCCAAAAAAAGTTCGAGGACATACAACATGTAAGGATATTCATGCAAGAAATTTGGAAGAAAGAAAGGAGGTGACATTTGATAAAGTACAAGCGGTGGGACCAACTAATAAGATAGTGTCACAATTAAGCAACTTTACAGGAACAATTGACAGGAATCCCATATTCATCAGCTTGATGTACACTAGTTGGCATGTGGTGCCAAAGGATACTAAAAAGCGCATGTGGGAATACATCAATGTAAAAACAACCACGCTTGAGAATGCATATTTCATTATTTGTTTTTACTTACTGAAACTAAATATATTTTATTTTGCATAGTCCAAATTTCTACTTCCAGTAGAAGGAAAGAAGTGGGTGATGACTGGTCTTCGTGATGCTTGGAGGCGACACAAGCAAAAAATTAAAAAGAACTTTTATGATAAAAAGAGTACCTTTGAGGATATGCTAGCAAAATGTCCTGATGGCATTCCACATAATCAATTCCGCTAGTTGATCGAGTATTGGAAACACCCAACTGTTCAAGTAAGGTTAAAATGGTGCATTTCTACTCATCGACTAATTCTGCATCATATCTGTTCTTATTATACATATCAATTCAATTATCTCTTTGTTTTTAACAATAGGCCATATGCGAGATGAATTCTCAAAACAGGAAAAAACAAAAGTGGAGGCATCGAATGGGACCTATTAATTTTGCTAGAGTACGCGTGCCATTGGTAATACTTAGCTGACATTTCATACAAAATTTGATTTTCATTTTTTTGTACTTTATAAGAACTTACTGATTTTTTAAAATTTCTTTTGATATAATCTGTAGCGTGCAGCCAAAGACAACAACGAAGAACCATCAAAGCCTGAAATATTTATTGCAACTCGTACCAAGACGGGAAAGGAAATCCAGGTTGATACCCAAGTTGCAATAGTAAGTTTTTTAAAGAGGATTAGTAGTGAACTTTATTCAGACATAACATTTATATTGTGGGGAGTTTGACTACATTGAATATTAATCACGTATGCCTTCTTCTTCTTCTTCTTGTGCAAGTTTGAGGAGATATCAATTATTTGTCGATTTTGTTGTAATTTTTTTACGAAAAGTTTTCATAATTTTTTAATGTTTGATCGCTATCATAGTATTGGAAATGAAATAGTACTTACAATTCACTATGGATACCAATTTTATTCAATAGGTTGAACTTATAAATTGCCAAAATTCTGGGGAAACAACTGATGATGCATTTAGGGAAGTATTTAGAAAGGAGCAGCCTGGTCGAGTTAGGTGCTATGGTAGATCAGTGACAACAAGTTCTTTGAAGAAAGATGAGGAAATTAACAATCTAAAAGAAAAGCATGCCAATTAAATGACTTCTCTAAAGGAAGAATTGAGAGAAGAAATGCGACATTTATTCAATCAATTGCTGCAAAACAACCCTGGACTGAATTTTCAAGATATACCAGGGTGTGTTGGATCTAACCTTGCTTCACCTATTGATGCAAGTAGCGCACAAGCTGTAAGAGGCACAAATCTTCCATATTCTTCGGGGTCAGCTCATAATTCGGTTCTTCAAAAGGTATTTTGTATTTAAAAATCTCAGTTAATAGTGTGAATGTTGTTTTTCTTCTAGTTTAGTTGGTGTTGTTGGTAATAAAATTCTAAACTTATTTTTACTTGTCTAAGTTCAGTCCACCAATTTGATATCCCTAATTTCTTGTGTACCATATCCTTCATCTTCTCCATTTTGGAAATGTATATACTATTTAACATTCAAATGGAGAGATTCAACCTTATGATTGAAAACATCAATGAATGGAGGCATCTTTGAAGTTAAAACATGTATAAAAGGGAGCTACTTTACAAAGATATAATTAAGATGTGTTCTCAAGATAATTAAGGGAAGATTATAGTAAAGAAATAAACATAATTTGTGTGCCTAGATCTAACAACAAACAAAAGAATTTTTTTCTACAATAGCAGACTAATATATGATCAATTATGCAGGACAAAGTGTAGTTGCATTTGGTTTTACTAGTATGTTAAAATCCCAGAATTTCCCTTTAGTGTCACATAAGAATTCCCAAGAAAACCACTTCTCAATTATTCTATGAACATCATGTACCAATACATGAGTCCGATTCTTCTTGGTGATTCCTGTTTATTGCCTTCTGGTCCATCAACAATCACCAAATCCCACTTCACTTCATACACTTCCTTGGTAACATTTGTAACAAGTTACATAAATTTGCACTTTCTTGATGAATTACTATGCACATCATGTTTTGAACTGTTAGGCCTTAGCAATAGCTGAAATGTAGCAGTCTTTCTGGTTTTGTCTAACATGTTTTAAAATCTTGTATGCATCTCTAGCAATTGTTTGATACTCGACTCTGTGAATTCAAGTACTATCAGCATTACTCGTGGAGTTACAAAGTTTGATCTTCGTGGGGTTGTCCTCAAGAAAGACAGTGAATCCACCCCTATTTATTATTGAAATTTGAGAAGAGTACTGTGTTTCAAGCCCGAATACAAGAATATTGCAGGGGGATTTTCGGTATACAAGATCATAGAGAAAGTTGATTTCTTTGTCCGCGAGGAGGTTGTGGCTATGTTCAACTAGAGACAAGGCAAAGAAAATTGTAGAGGAAAATTGGCAGGGGATTTTCTTGCAGCCTGGTCCTCTATTTATTTTTCTCTATCTGTTAAATCTTTACCTTGTTCAAGATTTTTCTTTATGTCTTTTTATAGCATTCCTTCTCTTCTTACTAAACCTTCCACCTGATTTATTATTGAACTAGCTTTCTGTTGACCTGTATCAAAGACTTCTTGTTGCCCTGTATTTTTTGAACTTTATAATAAGAGTAACATGAGCTTCAGTATAGTGAAAAGGGATATCCATAACCTCCTGCAAAATAAGAGTCATTTCATCCCTCCTTGTAGATTTCTTTTCCTGCAAATTAGTAGTGTCCTGCACTTTCCAGCCATATCAGCAACTTCCTTAACAACAATATTATCTAGGGGCTTAGGGAATGAAGTACCTGCATCAACTGAACCTTTAGAATATTTTGGCACTTCCATGTATGCACTGGAGACGCAGTCTGATGATGCACCTTGCCCTATGCTGCATGTCTTTGAAAATACCATGTTCCTGTTGTTATGTATTGATTTTTGTGGTCATTCTAAACTATGTTATGAACCTTGTTTCCAGTGTTCATGTCAAGTTTGTTTGAAATATTTGTGTGTTCCTGTGAGTGTTCTCAGGCCCAATATGTTGTTAGTGCTGGACTTATTATTAATTTGTGTCTCCATTGTATCCTTATTTACTGATTGTTTTGTTGATCCTGCATAGAAAGCTCAATGAAATTATTAGAAGTATCAAGTGCAGAATTAGTAGTCTTACCTGTGTGATGAGTCTATCTTATTTGGTGATCAAGGCAAGTACAGAGAATTATCCTACAACATTCAGGACTTGTTAGTGCAGAACTATTAGAAGTTAGACATGTACCATTCAAGACTTGTTAGTGCAGAATTATTAGAAGTACCAAATGCAGAATTAGTAAGTAGTTTTGTTGCTTCTTAAGTTACTACAATCCATTCAAGACTTACTATCTGTGAAGTCTGAAAGAGTAAGTAGAGGATTAAAAAAATCATTCTTCATATTATATACGTCTTTCTATATGCAATTAAAGAATTCATATCTCAACAATTATCTCACTTGTCATATGACAAACCTCTAATCTCTGTTTAAACGTTTGAAGTTTAATTTTTGAGAGCCAACAACAGAAGACTGCACAAATGTTGTAGTCCTTATAATGTGTAATTTTAACATTGAAATTGTATTTAGATTTTGATTGGTTGTCTTACAGTGAATACTCTCCAATTATGCACTTCCACAATTATTTCAGAAACTTATAATTTTATTTTGAATGTGCAGGAAAATGCCGGTAATTGAATTTGAATTTGTCCAGAAGTAAACTCGATCTATTGTGGTGAAAGATGAAGAATTTTTGTACTATTGTCATATACGTTTGAATGACACTTTTGGTTTTTTTGGAATTTGTTGATATTAGAGATCTTTAAGCAATCACTTTCTAAGTTTTGGTTGTACATGAAATATTTCTCGAAGTTTATTTGAAATATATAGCTTCATTTAATGATTAGTTAAATTTGTGTTTTAGGTCACTTGTATGTATGTATAATATATATATATATATATATATATATATATATATATATATATATATATATATATATATATATATATATATATATATATATATATATATTTGTGCTACATGTAGGCTTATAAATGTTAAAGTTAAACTTTGTAAGTTACACTTTGCTCTAGGTAGATATAAAGTTACACTTTGCAAGTGTTGCTCTAGGTAGATATAAAGTTACACTTTGTAAGTGTTTCTCAATATGAGATATAAAATTACACTTTATAATGTTGCTATAGATGAGATACAAAGTTACACTTTATAAGTGTTGCAATAGCTGAGATATAAAGTTACACTTTATAAGTGTTGCTCTAGATGACCAATAAAAGGCAACACTTTTTAAGTGTGACCGATAAATCTGAAAAGGCAACGCTTTTAAGTGTAGTCTAATAAAGAATAGGTGTTGCTAATGCACATCTTCAAAAGTGTGCCCTTATACCTATTTGGCTACGCTTTATAAGTGTAGCCAAAGCTGGCAACATTTAAAAAGTGTTGCCTAATGTCAAAGGTTACGCTTCTTTTGGGCAGCCCCTAAAAAGTGTTGCTGAAAGTCCAAAAGTGTAGCCTTTTATCAAAGGCCACACTTTTTGCTAGTTTAGGCTACACTTATGCGGTGTTGCTGTAGGCCAAAAATGGTGTAGTGATAAGAATACTAGCTAATGGATTCCGGTAGTTGCTATGTTCATGTTTGGTACTACCTTGCCAAGTAGTCCGTCTTCCTTTGGTGTAGGGTTCCATGACACCAGATTCCACATTATCTCATGTTGTCTATGTCGATTAAGGTAAGATGTTCTCAAAAGTTAAGTTGAATTAAAGGAATGAACTCTAACTAGGATGACCTAAGGGGTTTAGCTTAGTCTAGGTAGGGGTATGAGACTCTACCTAAACATTGCACTAGTTAGCCATGAGGGAAGTCTTAGAAGGATGTTCTTATATATGAATATGCTTATAATTTTACATGTTATGTATATTATAATCTTACCCATTGATGATACTACATGATGATTTGTTTCACTTATGAACATGTGTTGATCTCCATTGTTATAGTATGGTGACATGTACTCTTAAATGGTATGCTAGGCTTGACGGGATATTAGTCATGGTTCATGTTGGGTTACTTGATTAAGTAAGGTTATAGGGATTTGCTTGGTCATTTCACTTGTTGACTTAATGAGGGTTCATGAGTGATTGTCTTGCTTTGATTACGTTGAAATGAGCTCTTGTCTATGCTTGTTGCTACTATAACTTGATGATAGAGTTGTCTTGACTAAGTGTTCAATTATATGATATGCATGTTGGCTTGGCTAGCCCTAGGATTGCTAGTCTTGTTATGTACATGCTTTTGACTTAATGAAGATGTCTTATTGTTTGGTATGGTTTCCTTGAATATGCATAAGGCTTTCTAAATGCGAAATAGCATGTTTTAATGAAATGTCCAGTTTTAGCAAGATTTGATACTATATGTCCATATGGTCTCATACTTAGTACAAGTGATGCACTAACCCCATTTTCTCCCTTTTCCCCAAACATTTTAGGTTACGGTTGTTGAAAGTCTTTTGAGACGACTTTAAATAAGACTTGGAATTTCTCAATAATCCAAGTGGGTAGGTCATCACTTTCCAAGGGCAACGCCAATATCAAGCTTATGGAGTTGTTTTAGTTTTACGACTCTTATGTTCTTTCCTTTTTCCTTGAGTACGAATTGGATAGATTATATGTGGCTCTATTACATTGATGTATGGGCTAGGCCCAATTTGTTATAATCTTGTTAGATGGTTATGAGATGAGACATCCATTTGAGACTATGTTATATCTTATATATATTTATGTGCAATAAAATTAGAAGACTATATAATCTTCCTATATGAAGGGTTAATGTATACTCAATATGAATATATAATGTGTATGTAGGGGTCTATGTAAACCTCAATGTAGAAGTAATGAAAAGTTATAAATTTTTGGGTATTTTGACCTATGAATGTAATGATGTAAGCTAAGAGGCTAGTATTAATCCTCAAAGAGGACAAAGACGCCGGTTACGTCTAGAGGGTGCTTCCCGGATGTGACTGTCTCTTCATGTATTTCTTAGGTGGGTCTTTAGATAACCTTGGGTATAGGGTCTATATGGTTAAATGGGTTACTTAATGATTATGGTCTTACCTAGAAGATTATGTGGATATTATCTTATATGTTGGTGATGAACTTGTAAGATGGATTTTATCAAGGTTTTGTCAAAATAGCACAAAAAGCATATCTTCAAGTAAATGTCCTTTTTTGCATGGTTTTCTTGCATGTCACCATACTTGGTGCTTAATGGTACTAATTAAGGGTGTTAAATGGGTAGGTTGGGTTTAAATTGGAAATATTACAATGGGTTGAATAGAAATCGGGTTGGGTCTTGACCCGCCCAAGTTTATTTTGGGCTCAAATGGGTTGGGCTCAAATGGGCTAAAAAGTGGGTTGGGTCTTGACCTGCCCATTCTGACCCGATTAATCTCAATAATTTAACATATTGATATTTAACTTTTATAATCACAATTTGAATTTATGCTCAAGAATTTTTTGTTAAAAAAGTAACCAATTGATAGATAGATTCTAAAAGATGTTAAACATATAATAATTTATACCTAAAATATAGGAACATATCTTAATAAAAACTTTTAAACGGGTTGAAATTGGAGATTGAATTGGGCTCAATTGAGAATTCTCTTCAAATGGGGCTTGAATGGGTTGAGATTGAACCCAATGCAAATTATTTTGAGCCCAAACCCTTAAAATTCTGGACGGGCTGGGCCGGTTACATATGTTTGGGTTCATTTTTTACACCCCTAGTACTAATTCCATATTTTACTCTATGTCTAGAAGTGTAGGTGGTGGCAAGTGAGGATTTCTAGAGTTGAAGCTTGGGAAGTAGAATTCTCTCAAGACGTGGTATGTCCTCATATGTTCGAGGACATGAACTGTGTTTCTAGTTTCCTTTCATTAAAGACTTTGTATTAGACATAAGTTTCTTTTCAATGTAAGGGTCGTGACCCTATGATAATGAGATGTGTCTAAGTTAGCTTTGTGATGATACTTAGTTCTTCTTACATTTTATAAAAGAGTTTCCTTATTGACTTTATTGTGAAAGTTTTAATTTCTGCACTATTTCTATGACAATGCGATTAGTGAATGATAAGGGCTCGTATAAGAACTCCGAGATGATTATGCCACGTCAAGATTTGGGGGTGCTCTCGAATCGTGACATACTTGCAATTAGAAAATAAGGTTTCGAAATGGTCCTTAGGATTCAAAGTCTCATAAGCCACGTCTAGTAGAGTCTTGTTCATTGGTGTGAGTCGCGACATATTTATGAGAAACAGGCTATAGGAAGATAGAATTTTCAGTTTCTTCATTACTCTTGTATCGTGCCATAGAGTTGAGGTTATAAGTGCCTTTTCCTAAATCTCTTATCTTGTGTTTATAGGATAAAAATACAAGAAGGACACCTACAAGAAGAGTTGAAGATGGTATGGTAAAACAGGGAGTTCCTCCCCAAGGTTAACAAGTTCCTCGAGGTGAACCTGTCCTTTTGGTCAACCAAGGGAATGAGGTCCCGGTGGTTCCCCCAAACATGTCGAATGAGGAGGTTAGGGGAGATCTTGTGGCCTTAATTCGAACCATGACAGCTCTCGTGAGATCCACGGTGTCAATCTATGGACCGTAGATTGACCTATAGACCGTAAGTGGGGTCTCATAGGTCCATACCCTAGTATGCCCAACCTGACCCGACTTTCCCTTTAATTTAAAACCCCTCACTTTTAACTCATTTCCCACTTCTTCAAAATTCCCACTAACTCTTTCTCTATCCTCAGTCACTAAAATCACTCTTTATTACCATCAATGCATCATTTCCCAATCTAAATTCATCCCGCACATTCTCAAAGTCTATCATTTTCCCCAAACCCTCTTCTCTCCCATTTTCAAACCTCCGGTGTCCTAGTTCAGCGCAACAAGGCAATATTTTTGGTATTTAAAGCTTAGTTTCATCACAGAATCACCCCACTTCTTATTTCTTGTAAGGTAATAGACTTTGCCCTCACTTTGAATTTTGATTATAGAAAGTCGGGAGTTGGGTCTTGACCTTGGGTAGCTACGTGTCTATAAATGCATAATAATCTTGAAGTACAAACACCCTTGGGACTATGGTCAGTGATTGTGTGTATTTATGGTATAAAAATAATGAAAAATAGTCTATATGTAAGTTTTGAATTAGGGTTTCGAATCATAAAGGAAACAATTGTAAAACCTAAGTGAATTGGAACCCTTAGAATGACAAACAATCATGAGTTATGTTGAAATGCATGAATAGACTAGGATATTATTGAAAATGGATACAATTGGGACTCCAAAATAAGAAATATCTGAGACCTAGCAAAGTCCCCATTTACGAGACCCTGTCTACAAACTGTAAGTCAATTTATAAACTGTGGACAGTTCCGTAGATGGAGGCACTTGGAAAATTTCACTAAATATGAAACTACGGAGGTGGACTACTGTCCGTAGATCAACTGCACATACATAGTTTCCATCATAGACCAACTTTTTGGTACCTCCAATCTACGTAGGGGTTCCACGGACCGTAACTTAAGCTACGAACACTAGGTCCACATCATAGATGGCCACTATAGCGTGCTATTGGAATATTCTTTTTTGACTCATTCGTTCTTAGTTCAAAATTTATACTAAGTATGTTTGTTGTTTGTTTTGGGTCTAACAATGTCTCCACAGGTACCATGGCTCCCAAGAAGCAAATAATCTACAGTTAGAGGGGCAGGTCAAACTACGTTGCCCCGACTTTGAGGCTGATTAATGAGGAAATTAATGCAAAAAAGGATCTCGCTTATGTTCCAACGACCACAAGGACATGCGCAACTACACCTTGGTCGACCCAGAATACATTAATGTAGTCACTGTCTCCTAGTATGATGATGATGATACACTGATCGGGTCACTGACTAGTTTTGTTTTTGGGTCTACATATGGGTCAGATTTCGGTTTTGCTGCAGGGTCTAACTCAGTGTCTACTTCCGGCTCCGCCCCCAACTGTAGTGCACATAATAGGGTTGTATCGTATGATGAGGCCACCAGTTGAAGATCCGTGGTCGTTTACCTAATAATGACCTTACTCTAGTGTAAAGGGAACCGAATATATAGTAAGTTGAGGGATAGTGGCAGATCTATCGGGACGCCAAAATGTTTAATGAGAAAGAAAAGATGGATCGTCTTACACCGAGGAGCGCAGAGTCCTCATAAGGAGTTTACACAGAGTTTCCTACATTCACAAACTATTTCAGCTTCACAATTATGAGTGGATGGATCGAGACTCCATAACTTAAGGCGAGAAGATTGTGCAAGAGTTTTATGTCTCCTATGTTTTCACTCACCGAGGTTCGATTGACACCAGTTCCAAGACTACAGCCCAGGTCCCTATTACCTCTACTATGGTATGAGGTTTCTCGGTATATATATCACACACCACTGTTTCTCTATGGCCCAGGACCTGATCACAGTTAGTCACTCAACGAGGATAAGTTTTACTACCAATAGGACATAGTGCGGAGTGGGTCATTCACCCGCAATGCCGAGTAGAAAGAGGTTATGTTAATATGGCTTGCCAGGAACATTGTTGCAAATTGAGAGCTGTAGAGTTGGACGCCACACCATGGTTGGGCATTCAAAAGTCCACCCTGAATTTGGCCACCAAGTTCTTTTGGTTATTGGTGCGGAATAAACTGTCACAAACCAAGACTAACAATTTGGTGAAATGGGACAGGGCAGTGATGGCTGAAGCATTTGTGGTAGGGATATAGATAAAATTTGAATGCATATTATTACCGGAGATTCATGAGCGCGCTTTCAGGACCTCCACCACTTACCCGTTTTTGAGTCTCATCTAACACCTATGCAGGGATGCTAGAGTGCCGATATGTATTGTAATAAATTGGTGCAAGCTACTGGGACACTGTACATCAGCCTATTTCAAAATGACGTGAATGTGGCAGCAACATGGAGAGGGCCACGGGTCAATGTGCCATTGGGCGATGGTTTGGTTGACGTTGTGGAGAAGATTCATGGAGATGTGCCTGCCTCTCTGGCCCCCCACAAATGATGTCCCTTCCTTCCCTTCTTAGGACGCTAGTCGCGCTCCTAGCTTATCTCGAGCTACCCCTCCTTCAGGAACATCCTTAGTGCCCCTGGACCGAGTGCAGAAATTGGAAGCCCAGATGGCCACACTGCCTCACCATCTGAAGCCCTGGATGCAGAAATCAATTGCAGAATCTAAAATCAGGATGGAGCAGCGGATGGCTATTATTGGTGATCCAAAGGTTCAGACGGTCCACAAGTTCTTGGATGCCATTGAGTTGAGAGTACTTACACAACCAGCCCCAATCACATATCTTTCCTCCATCATGACTTACTTAGCCAGTCTCAAACTGACGGTGACTACATTCTTTCTATGCTTAAAGAAGAGCCATAGTCTGCACCACCGATGTTGGATAAGCATTCGCTGATTGATGTTTTATTCAATGGAAATGTTGATGAAGAGCCCGAGCCCGCACGTGCCCAAGGTAAGAGGCACCGATCTAGTCACATCACTTAGCTCACAGATGAAGGAAAAGCAAGCAAGCGGCCGCACATGTAGGAGAAGAAGGACAAGAAAGATTCCATATTAGATGAGCAGCTAAGGCAGCAAAGGTCCCATGAGATGTTTGTTAGGTCATCCACTTCTATGCCCGTAACTAAGGTTCGGCATACTGTGGCGGGTGATGTGACTACCAGTGATGGTGCAGTGAGACCTAAAAATAGCAATACTGAAGGTGTTATGAAAAAAATATGGGCACTACGTACAGTGGCCCAATGTTGCTATAGCTGAGTCCGGAATGACGTCCTCGTCCTCGAAGATGTAACGACCCAAAGTACACCCTAGTCGTTATCGACGTCCTCGTCCTCGAAGAGGACTAAGACAAGCCCATAGCATACATCAAAGATAATCATAGGTAAAAAATATGAAAAAAATTTAAAACATTTCATTATGAAGCTTACTTAGGCTTCTCTCATAGACAACATAACCAACATACAGGAATTTAGTATAATACTTTGTGTCACATTAAACCATCTAAAGAATGGATCACAATAGTTTTGGCATAGCCCTTAGTCTATTATAAAATGCCCATATAGGCTACAATGAAGTCTCAACATGAGAATGGAATAAATATCTCAAAACATAGACAAAACTAATAAGGCTTGATGAGTGGCTCTATCCTCGGAACTCATGAGGACTCAGTAATTGACTTGGGAAGCAAAAATCCAAGTCTTCTTCTCCAATGACCACGAATCTCCTCAATTACCCGAACCTAAAATGTTTGGGAAAAAGGGAGAAATATGGGTTAGTACAAACTACATGTACTAAGCATGGCTCATATGCACAATAATCAATACATGAGGAAAGGACAATTAAGTCAAAATAATGTTTTCTATCAATTTAACTCAACATGCATATATAAGAAGCATAATAAGTCAATTCACCATAATAACTACACAACATGTAGATCACCCAAGCAATACTTTGTGCAATGACAAAGATAGAACCCCACAATCCTATCCAAGGCTAAGTATCATATTAAGCAACACACTTCATACTTACAACATATATTCTTAAAGTCATCATAACATGATAAATACATGAATACTACTTATATCGTATCAACACAATCATAGTCATAATAATAAAAGAACACTACTAGAACAATTCCTTAGGATCCCACATGTACAATTAATAAGAGAAGTCTCATACCCTCCCTCACCCTATGCAGTAACCTTCAAGAAAACCCTAATAAGATTTCACATACTTAACTTGTTCATTTAATTTTACATTAGGGAAAAAAGTACTCTAATCGACATGAGACCATGTGAGTTACATGGAATGCGGTGTTCCACACCCACACCGAAAAGGGAGGGTTAACACTTGCCTAAGGTGTAACCATTCGTACATAGCTATCTAGGTGGATCAACTAAGCTAGAGTCCTATGTGGGCACAAAATTAAGGGTCAAGGATATTGTTGCTAGAAATCTTGACTTACTAACATAGATCTTTCCATCTCATGAGACAACACATAATTAGAGAATCTAAACTTTCTAACGTGAGGCCTCTATTTCATTTACTTGCCCTTTCGGTGCTAAGAAATTATTCCCTTTAGTAATCATATAATTTCATCCTACAAGTTCACATTAGTCTCTTTTAAACCCCTATGTAAACATCTTATCATATCTAGCTCATAGGTCATCACAAGAGAGAACAATCCTTTCACTTTAGACACCACCTCATAAGTTAGTAAACCTTTCACTTAACACTTTATTATAATCATGAGAAATTACTTTCAATCATATAATAATCATACCATAACATACTTGCATAATTCATAATCAATTTAATAGTCTAGGATTAAGGATGAGGAATACTTAGCATCAACATCACAACCACACATTAGACCTAGAACCATTACTATCTAAGTAACTCAAAATTCATAATTGAATCCAAGAATAACCAATCAACATACCTGTCACATCCCAAAACCACACCCTAGAAGATAGAGTGCAATCTTGGATTGCGACCGGCGTATTCGACCTCTCAGAGGTCTTATACAAGCCTCTGGTATCATTCATCGCATATACATAATGAAAAGTATTGCGGAATTAAAACTTTTCGTAAAATAATATAGAAGTCTTTAAACTCTTTCATATAAGTGGAAATAGGAAAAACACTAAGTCTTGATCATCATCTTAAGACACGATAATACTTGGACACGGCCCATACGAATTTAAAACATACTACTATATAGTCTATAACAAAACTTCATTAAAGAAACATAAAATGACATATATGCCCTCGAGTCAAATGAGGACATACTTCACTCTTCTTGAACGATCTCCTTGTCCAAGTCTTCTTCCAAAAGCTATTCACCTATTAAGAACTATAGATAGAAAATAAAGCATGGAATTAGTACAACCACATGTACAAAGTATGTCATTATGCATAAAAATCATGAAAATGGACTTTATTGAAAATATGCATCTTTTCATTTTATAAATCATATTTTAATCATAATAACAACATTTAGCAACTTAGAAACACATAAGGAAACATTTAACCAAAAATCACAATTTTTGAAGCCATTTTACAGTGACCTTAACTCACTGTTACAGTGAATTTCTTCACTGTACAGTGAAGTTGCAAACCTTCACTTTAGACACCCTTTAGCATGTAATTATCTCACTCAAAGCTATCCTAAGATTCACTTAAGTCACACAAAGAGACACCTCCCATACACCCTCTCTAGATGTGCCTAAACGACCCTTAAGATTTCTTATAATGAGTCACATACACACTTACAAAGCATCTTAAACATCAAAGTAAGATTCTTCTACCAAAGGTGATTTCTAAGTCTCACTTGAGTGAGTTGTGAAGCAACCTCCCATACAATACCTTACACACACACTCAAGAGATCCAATAGACTCCCTAGGATAGAATCATTCTCACTAAACACACCAACACATAGATGATAGGATACTCTCCTTCCAAAGGATATCAAAAGACCTACTTAAGTAAATCAAGAAGATAACGTCCATGATTGACCTCTTCAGGATTACCTAAATAGTCCTTAAGACTACTTAAGGCTTAGATCATGTCAACAACACCAAACCTTTTCCCTAATTAGAGTCATACTCAAGACTTCAAAAGACAAGACATAAAGAGATCATCCCATATGCCCTCTTCACACTTTAGATAAGGAGTCCTTAAGTTACTTTAGATTAGGTACTTATTCATTTACATACTTCATAAAGTAAGTCATTAGTTCATTAGTTCATTTAAAAGACATACATCACATAAAGGACATTCAAGTAATGGTCTTAGAGAAGACCTAGGAACTCCAAATAACACCATCAAAGTCTATTGTGCAATTTCTAAGTAGCGTCCCATACCACCACCTAAACCTCATAAACTTCTCTAATGCTAATAGGTATTCCATATGTTGAGAATAGGCAATAACCGACATAGACCATGGTAGCAAAGCATGGAATCCGAAGTTCTATCCTACTTCGATGAGGTGTTCTACTTGCCAATGGTAGAACATAAAGATCCCATGTACGCACATGGTTAAGGAATATGAAGGGCGTGCTTTGTATTCTAGTCTCATATTTAACTAGAACTACTTCCCTTAACCATACTCACTTGGTGCTAGCATTAGTTCTCATAGATCAATTTACATTAAGGTTTATACAAATGGGTCCTATATCATGTTCATGACCCAATGACATTTACCCTACCAAAGCAAGGTCCATTAGGGCTATCTAACAATGGTGACACGAAGCTCATAGCGACTTTACTGAGGTATGATATGATGCCGTTCCATCCAATCAACCTTAAGTCCATCACTCATGACATGAAGGATACCACTACGGCTAACTACTTAACGATTTATAACCTTACCACTTGGTTCAAGGTTCCACATAAATGATTCTCTTATCATTAAAGGTCTCACCTATATTCATTTATACAAGACTAAGACCCTTTAGGTTCCTAAGTCAAGACATCACATATTCACATAAGCATAAAGTAAGGGACACAAGTCTACCCAAATAAGACACAACATACTTCTATTTTAACACATATAGCCTATCTTCTTTTAGACTCTTAGGAATGAGCCTTAACCTTATCAAGTCAACATATTCATTACCTTAACATCATCAACTTAACTATTTTAGACTCATATAGCCAAAATAGGAATAACCATGTATCAACTCTAAGACTACACAAATATCACATAGCCAAAGCATAACATGATTAACTAGATAGTATCAATAGTCTAGCACATACTTCCACATATATATAGATATGATTATACATCATCAAATCAACTACACAAATAGACATATAAGTTCAAGTAGTGCCGACAAGGACATGATTATCAATATACTAGAAAGTAACGCCGACAAGGCCACATCAATTCACATAACAGCGCCACCAAAGGTTGACCAAACCAATCATCATAGAATAGAACCTCCACTCCATCATCCACACTTCAATTCAAGTCAACTTACTCAATCTGATGACACAAGACCCTTACCCAAGGCCATGAACACCAATTCAATACACAATTATAGAAATCAATGAAATATAACCTAATTCAATATAGATTCAACAATCAAATATCAATTTGCTAAAAATTGAAAACAATTCTTACATCAATAGAAAGCCCATAAGATACTACACATGAATTCATCAACATTAAGCCAATATCAAGTAACCCATAATTTAGTCAAAATCTTAGGTTCATCAATTACATGGGTTCACAGGTAATTTAGGTTAATATCATCAATACAACATCAATCTAATCCATAATAGACGTTTGAAAACCTGTAATGCAAGAACCCATGGTAGAATCATGAAATTGGACCATTCCTCTTTTGAAAACTTTGAAAACATCTTTGAAAGTTGGGCTCCTTGATGAAACTAGTTTCAAGGATCAAAAGTCATACCTCAATGAAGCTAACTCTTCACTTTGATGAAGAATTTCCACTCAAAACGTCACACCAAGCTCTTCCTTGATTTTGGACTTCAATGGAGTCTTTGGGATTTCTTAAAGACTTTTGGGGTTCTGAATTTAGAAGAATGAATTATTCTAAGTGTTTAACACTTATATACTTGTTTAAAACACCCAAAATACCATTAATAAACCGCCTATACATTTTTTTGGAAGTGGGGTGAATTTACCAATTCACCCCTAAGTTGGCGGTGAACTGCGCACGAAACTTGTCTGCACAGACGGAGGGACCTATGGACCATCTCCAGACCAACAGACCGTATTGTCGGTCCGTGGTCTGGGACTGAGGCTGGTCCTTGGTTCCTTCATTCCCCAGGCTAATTCCCTACAGAGTAGACCCATCGACGGGGTGTCGATGGACCCACTAGGAGTCGATGCCTCCGTCGTTTGGGGCCTTCCTGGGACATCCTTGTCAACCTAGTTTGCTCCTTCCTCAAGGACCCTTGGATGGTCCTTGGGGATAATTTCCCGGATGTTTCCAACCCAAACATGAACGTCTACAAGTTTAACTCCTCTCACATAAATTTCATCCAAAACGAACACGTAAAACTCAACGAAACATGCTTAAACACACAAGGTCTTTCAAGGCATATCTTTCGAATAACATGAACGTTCTTGGACGCCTCCAAACTTCACGAAACTTGACACACTGACTATACATGCTATAATAAATCATTTAAGGACTTTAAAACCTCATGAATCACACATAAACACATAGAAGCACATATGAGGCAATTAGGTGACTTAGCCGTGGAACGTCTTAGTCATCCATTGACGTTTGACTTCCAATACACCTAATGCTTTAGATACTGCATCCATACCATATTATAGACACTTTAAAGACCTGAGACCACCATTTTCAACATGTTAGGCTCTAGTTATGCTAAGTCGATTTCGGGGTCTTACATTTTCCCCCACTTGGACAACATTCGTCCACGAATGACACTTGCCACTCTCTGAATATTTCCAAGATTAGAGACTCAACTTAGAAGCACATAGTCAAACCATACAACACATAACCAAGAAGAAAACATCAATTTCACATGTTCAAGACAATCACAACACAACAAGAAACTAGAATACAATTCTATAACTCATTATGCCACAAAACTCACATGCCTCATTCCAAATAGAAAAAAACTCATTTTATATTCAATATTATACTCATACACATCAGTTCTAAACACATTACAACAATTTTAGATCAACGAATCAAATAGTCAATTTCGCCAAAATATTACAGTACGCAGTTTTTATAAGCTACAGTGAATTCTACCAAATTTTTCAAAAATGTAAATTTTTAGGCAATTCATCATATAAACATGCTAATATACAATGTAACATCGTATAAAAACCTCTTACAACATGCTCATAACTCAATAAACACACAATGCAAAGATGTTAATGAAATTCAATTCCAACCAAACTCCTAAACATCATGCACATGCAACACTTCTAGCTCAATTCTTATCATACTCCCCCACTTAGAAGGAAGTCATACTATAATAACAGAAACAAGGACTTACCAATGTCATCATCACTTCTCATCCGGCTTCTCACCTCTAGTCCGCAGTGCATAGAAATGCCTCTTAGTTGGAGCATCTTCCTTTGGACTAGGAGTAACTTTCTTACCCTCCTTCCTAGAAACAATGTTTGGACAATCTCTCACTTGTGCCCATCTTTTCCACATCCAAAACAAATCCCGTACCCGCTAGGCACTCACCATAATGTCTCTTACCACAAGTGACACATGTAGGTTTGCCATTTCTAGAACTACCTCCTTTCTCAAACTTCTTCTTAGGCACACTAGGTCCATCTTGAGTTTGAGCCCTCTTTCTGAACCTAGGTTGCACTTGGTCACTAGCAACACTCCTCTTCAAGTAACTTGACATCCTCCTAAGATTAGACTCTTCAAATGATTGTGCATACATCATGTGTCTAGCTAAGGTCATATCATCATGTAGCATAGCCGTATAGCATTCTTCCTCACTAAGTCTCTCAACCTAGATGACATAGTGTTCTCCACAACCCTAGGCACCATGTTCAAGTTAACTTGAGTAGTTACGGCTCGGCTTAAAGAAAGCAAAGCCTCCCTAATCTCCCGATTAGTCAACTCCGGCACCTCATTACCTCCTCCCACATTAGGAGCATGATCACCTTGAGGAGGCACTTGAGCACCTTGGACACATTTCCCATTATGAAGCACCTTCTCAACTTGCTCAACATAAGGAGGAACTTCCTCATCAACCCTTCCCTCTTCCATCATTCTAGCGGCCATCCTTCTAGTATTCATCTCCTAGAAACACAAGGAAACTCATAAGAAGAATAACCATAACATAACTCTACCGCACGAACATAGGAGTAGAAATGAAGGGAAACACTATCGTCCTATAGCCTCTCACCCATAGATGTGTCGCGACTCACACCGATGGTCAAGACTCTACTAGACGTGACTTTTCGAGACTTTTTTGATATCTAAGACTACTTTAATTAACCTATGCCCTGATACCAAGCTTGTCACATCCCGAAACCACACCATAGAAGATAAAGTGCAATCTTGGATTGCGACCGGCGTATTCGACCTCTCAGAGGTCTTATACAAGTCTCTCGTATCATTCATTGCATATACATAATGAAAAGTAGTGCAGAATTAAAACTTTTCGTAAAACAATATAGATTAAACTCTGTCATATAAGTGGAAATAGGAAAAACACTAAGTCTCGATCGTCATCTTAAAACCCGATAATACTTGGGACACGGCCCATACGAATTTAAAACATACTACTATATAGTCTATAACAAAACTTCATCAAAGAAACATAAAATGACATATATGCCCTCGAGTCAAATGAGGACATACTTCAACTCTTCTTGAACGATCTCCATGTCCAAGTCTTCTTCCCAAATATCTTCACCTATTAAGAACTATAGAAAGAAAATAAAGCATGGAATTAGTACAACCACATGTACTAAGTATGTCATTATGCATAAAAATCATGAAAATGGACTTTATTGGAAATATGCATCTTTTCATTTTATAAATCATATTTTAATCATAATAGCAACATTTAGCAACTTAGAAACACATAAGGAAACATTTAACCAAAAATCACAATTTTTTAAGCCACTTTACAGTGACGTCAACTCACTGTTACAGTGAATTTCTTCACTGTACAGTGAAGTTGCAAACCTTCACTATAGACACCCTTTAGAATGTAATTATCTCACTCAAAGCTATCCTAAGATTCACTTAAGTCACACAAAGAGAGACCGCCCATACACCCTCTCTAGATGTGCCTAAACGACCCTTAAGATTTCTTATAATGAGTCATATACACACTTACAAAGCATCTTAAACATCAAAGTAAGATTATTCTACCAAAGGTGAATTCGAAGTCTCACTTGAGTGAGTGGTGAAGCAACCGCCCATACAATCCCTTACACACACACTGAAGAGATCCAATAGACTCCCTAGGATACAATCATTCTCACTAAACACACCAACACATAGATGATAGGACACTCTCCTTCCAAAGGCTATCAAAAGACATACTTAAGTAAATCAAGAAGATAACGTCCATGATTGACCTTTTCAAGATTACCTAAATAGTCCTTAAGACTACCTAAGGCTTAGATAATGTCAACAACACCAAACCTTTTCCCTAATTAGAGTCATACTCAAGACTTCAAAAGACAAGACATAAAGAGATCATCCCATATGCCCTCTTCACACTTTAGATAAGGAGTTCTTAAGTTACTTTAGATTAGGTACTTATTCATTTACATACTTCATAACGTAAGTCATTATTTCATTAGGTCATTTAGAAGACATACATCACATAAAGGACATTCCAGTAATGGTCTTAGACAAGACCTAGGAACTCCAAATAACACCATCAAAGTCTATTGTGCAATGTCTAAGTAGCGTCCCATACCACCACCTAAACCTCATAAACTTCTCTAATTCTAATAGGTATTCCATATGATGAGAATAGGCAATAACCGACATAGACCATAGTAGCAAAGCATGGAGTCCGAAGTTCTATCCTACTTCGATGAGGTGTTCTACTTGCCAATGGTAGAACATAAATATCCCATGTAGACACATGGTTAAGGAATATGAAGGGCGTACTAAGCATTCTAGTCTCTTTCTTAACTAGAACCACTTCCCCCTTGCTCATACTCACTCCGTGCTAGCCTTAGTTCTCATAGATCAATTCACATTAACGTTCATATAAATGGGTCCCATATCTAGTTCATGACCCAATTACATTCACCCTACCAAAGCAAGGTCCACTAGGGCATATCTCACTATGGAAACAAGAAGCTCATCGCAACTTTTCTAAAGTATGATATGATGCCATTCAAGACAATCAACCTTAATTCCATCACTCATGACATGAAGGATAGCATTACGGCTAGCTACTTCACTATTTATAACCTTACCACTTGGTTCAAGGTTACACATAAATGACACTCTTTATAATTAAAGGTCTCACCTATATTCATTTATACAAGACTAAGACCCTTTAGGTTCCTAAGTCAAGACATCACATATTCACATAAGCATCAAGTAAGGGACACAAGTCTACCTAAACAAGACACAACATACTTCCATTTTAACACATATAGTCTATCTTCCTTTAGACTCTTAGGAATGACCCTTAACCTTATCAAGTCAACATATTCATTACCTTAACATCATCTACTTAACCATTCTAGACTCATATAGACAAATTAGGAATAACCATGTATCAATTTAAGACTACACAATTATCACATAGCCAAACCATACATGATTAACTAGATAGTATCAATTGTCTAGCACATACTTCCACATATATATAGATATGATTATACATCATCAAATCAACTACACCAATATCCATATAAGTTCAAGTAGTGCCGACAAGGTCATGATCATCAATATACGAGAAACTAACGCCGACAAGGCCACATCAATTCACATAACACCGCCACCAAAGGTGGACCAAACCAATCATCATAGAATCAAAATATAAATAACATCAAAATAAAGAAAATGGGTAAGCATACCTCCACTCCATCATCCACACTTCAATTCAAGTCAACTTACTCAATTTGATGACACAAGACCCTTACCCAAGTCCATGAACACCAATTCAATACACAATTATAGAAATCAAGGAAATCTAACCCAATTCAATATAGATTCAAAAATCCAATATCAATTTGATAACAATTGAACACAATTCTTACATCAATAGAAAGCCCATAAGATACTACACATGAATTCATCAACATTAAGCCAATATCAAGTAACCCATAATTTCGTCAAAATCTTAGGTTCATCAATTACATGGGTTCATAGGTAATTTAGGTTAAAATCATCAATACAACATCAATCTAATCCATAATAGACGTTTGAAAACCTTTAATGCAAGAACCCATGGTAGAATCATGAAATTGGACAATTCCTCTTTTGAAAACTTTGACAACATCTTTGAAAGTTGGGATCCTTGATGAAATGAGTTTCAAGGATCAAAAGCCATACCTCAATGAAGCTAATTCTTCACTTTGATGAAGAATTTCCACTCAAAACGTCACACCAAGCTCTTTCTTGATTTTTGGACTTCAATGGAGTCTTTGGGATTTCTTAAAGACTTTTGGGGTTTTGATTTTACAAGAATGAATTATTCCAAGTGTTTAACACTTATATACTTGTTTAAAACACCCAAAATACCATTAATAAACCGCCTATACATTTATATGGAAGTGGGATGAATTTACCAATTCACCCCTAAGATGGCAGTGAACTGCGCAGGAAACTTATCTCCACAGACGGAGGGACCTACGGACCGTCTCCAGACCAACGGACCGTCCTGTTGGTCCGTGGTCTGGGACTGAGGCTGGTCCTTTGTTCTTTCATTCCACAGGCTAGTTTCCTATAGACGATACCCATCGACGGGGCGTCGATGGACCCACTGGGCGTCGATGCCTACGTCATTTGGGGCCTGCCTGGGACAGCCTTGTCAACCAAGTTTTGTCCTTCCTCAAGGACCCTTGAATGGTCCTTAGGGATAATTTCCCTGATGTTTCCAACCCAAACTTGAACGTCTACAAGTTTAACACCTCTCATATAAATTTCATCTAAAACGAACACGTAAAACTCAACGAAACATGCTTAAACACACAAGGTCTTTCAAGGCATATCTTTGGAACGACATGAACGTTCTTGGACGTTTGACCTCTAAACATCACGAAACTTGACACACTGCCTATACATGCTATAATAACTCATTTAAGGACTTTAAAACCTCATGAATCACACATAAACACATAGAACCACATATGAGGCAATTAGGTGACTTAGTCGTCGAACGTCTTAGTCATCCCTTGACGTTTGACTTCCAATACACCTAATACTTTATATACTGCCTCGATACCATATTATAGACACTTTAAAGACCTTAGACCACCATTTCCAACATGTTAGGCTCTAGTTACCCTAAGTCAATTTCGGGGTCTTACAATACCTCATTGCCCTTCAAAGAACCTTCATACTTCCATTACCAAGAATACATAATCAATTACATAAAAAAGGTAAATTCAAGAAGCAGTTACATAATTAACAACAATGTAGTTAATCTACATGTTCATAATCTTCACAATTCACCATATCAATTCAAGGTTTTTATGAAATTTGGGGAAAGACATGGGTCTAGGGAAATATCATAGGAAATCATCAATTAACCATCAATATATACTTAAACAACATTAATTCATCATAATTTATCACAATTGATTCATAATTTCATTTTTCAAAGAAGACCCACGTGTAAAAGAAAAACAAAGATTTGGGGGATTTAGAAATTATCTTTTGAAGGAACCTCTTGGGGAAAAGGATCCCGAGAGTGAAAGAAATCATACCTTAAAGATTATAAAACCACGAAATTGGGTTGGAAACTTGATGTCTTGATCTTCTTCTTGGAGCTCTAATAGTCTTCAACGGATGTTTGGAGGAATAGAGAATTTGAGAGAGCTGAGAGTGAATTTTTATTTCAACTTTTAAGACTTGATTTGAGTGTTAAAATTGACTTTAAACTGACCTTAATACCTTATATAGTCCCCCATTAAATTACCCAAAATACCCCTCACTTAAATGGGTCTTTTTGTGACGTCAAAATGTTCAAAATACGACTTTTAAAAATCTGGGACTTTGATGCGCGTTGTGTGGTTAATTACCGATTTATTTTTTAAAATCCAGGTTGAAGCAGTGGACCTCGTATAGGCCCCGTGTCTCAAGGCCATTTTTGAATCCCTGCGCGTTACACAGCAGCAACCAAATTTTGGCTGCGCGCAGGCTACTTTGGCAGCCTGCTCGCCCATGTTCGGGTCATCCCCAAGGACCCTTTCGGTGGTCCTTGTGGTGACGTGACTGTAGGTTTTGACCCTATATACTACATTTTACCTATATAAAGTACTTCTAGTTTTGGACTTCATATGACCCTTCCAATCCTTCACCAAACATAGGGACGTCAACTAGTTCAATTTAGCTAGTTTTCGGACGTCAAGGCCTTTGTTTTATGCTATGGCTCCAATGCTTCTGAAACAAGATATTTACACTATTTTAGGTCTAAAATCATAATTATACAACATATGAGTCTCTAGTATGGGTCATGGAAATTACGGGGTGTTACAATATAACTCCTTAGAAACATTAGTCCCCAAATGACATCTTAAACCTTCTATTGGGAAAAAGAGTAGACTCAAGACTAGCAACCAACCAACCAGCAATATTATAATGAGTCACAGATCATAGGAGGAATTTCAACTCCTTTGAACATATAATCATACCATTAACACAAAGGAACTTAATCCACAAGTCATGACACATAAGAGGCTCATCATTTACATCACATAAGGAGGAACTACCTTCTCCAATTCAATATGAGCTCAACATGAACAATTTCAAAGAGTTGACATGCTAATTTCTTATCAATACAACATCAAAACATGCCCAAAATACTTCTCATGAAAACAATATAGCACACTACATATATAAGTGCAAGTTAATCATGAGAGTCATATTTCACAAAAACTCAATTTAGGCATGAATTTTTACAAGCATATGCACATACTAGATAAACATGGTAAGTTCAAAATTATTCATATAACTCATTTAAGAGAAAGCTACTAACCTTAACTTTTGATAGGAGTAGGGGGAAATAGATGAGGATAGCGGGTCTTCATGTTGGCCTCGGCCTCCCATGTTGCACCCTCAACAAGGTGGTTCCTCCATAGCACTTTTACAGAGGTAACGTACTTATCAACTTCATAACTTGACGATCCAAGATCTCAACTGGTACCATTTCATAAGAAAGGTCCTCTTTTACCCCTAAACCTTCTAGAGGAATAATCGACACCGGATAACCTATGCACTTCTAGAGCATAGATACATGGAACACCGGATGAACCGATGCCAATTCAATTGGAAACTCCAACTCATAAGCCACTTACCCTACCCTTTTCAAAATCTTATAAAGGTCTACATAATAGGGACTAAGCTTCCCCTTCTTTCCAAACCTCGTCAGCCCTTTCATGCGTGAAATTTTCAAATAGACCCAATCTCTTACTTTGAATTCAAGGTACCTCTTCCTATTGTCGGCATAAGATTTTTGCCGACTATAAGCTATCTTAAACATCTCACTTATGAGTCAAACCTTATCCATGGAATCATACACTATTTTGGGACTAAGAAGATCAAACTCACCCACTTCAAACCATCCAATCTGGGACCGGCGCCTCCTACCATAAAGGGCTTCAAAAGGTGCCATACCAATGCCCACATGGTAGCTATTGTTGTAGGAGAATTGTATCAAGGGAAGGTGATCATCCCAATTCCCTTTGAAATCAATCACACAATCCCTCAACATATCTTCAAGAGTTTGGATGGTGCGCTCCGCTTGTCCATCCGTTTGAGGGTTGAAGGCGGTGCTAAGCTTAGTTTGGGTACCAAGCCTACTTTGGAAAGATATCCAAAAGTGGGAGGTAAATTTGGCACCTTTATCCTAAATAATCAACAAGGGGGGGCCATGCAACTTCACAAATTCTCTAACATACAATTTAGCATACTCCTCGCCGAGTAAGAAACCTTTACGGGAAGGAAATGGGTTGACTTAGTCAACCTATCCACTATGAACCAAATGGAGTCATGTTGCCGACGTGTTCGAGGCAAACTTACCACAAAGTCCATATTGACATCTTCTCACTTCCAAGTGGGGATATAAATATCTTGGGTTAGACCACCTGGGCCTTGATACTTGGCTTTGACTTGTTTGTAATTTGGGCACCTCGATATGAACATAGCTACCTCTCCTTTCATTCCATTCCACCAATATGACATCAAAATCAAGCATATCAAGTTTTATGAAGTCCACTAATGTAACTCTATTGGGAAAGGAAATAGGAAAACCTTTATAGAATCCATTAACCACCACGGAATCACCCACCGGGGTAGAAACAGAAAAAGGTTTGTCTAATATGTCGGGTAGTATATCAAACTTCATGGCTACAAGAGGGGTCACAAATGACAATGTATCTCCCGGAACTAACAAAGCATACACATCAAAAGAAAATAATTGTAACATACCGGTAACCACATCTGGTGATCTCTCTTGATCACCTCGTGATTGAAGAGCATAAAAGTGATTCTTTTTAGGAGCATCCGTATTTGGGGCATTTGCTTGTGCTTGAGTATTTTCCCTTTCTTGAGTCTTCATCATAAAGAAATCTCTATTCATGTGACCACTCTTGCCACAACCATAGCAATTACTCGTGCCAACTAGGCATATACCATCATGTTTTCTACCACATTTTTAACAAAGAGGCTTCTCAACATAGGAACCACCACCTTTCCCCTCTTGGGGATTAGGAGTAGACACCTTACTGTTGTTCACCCTTGGAGAATTAGAAGGTCCTTGATTGGAAAACCTCCTTTTGAACCTTGGTTTGTCTTGCACCTCAAATTTAGTCTTGGAAGAATTTCAATCTTCGGTTCTTGCCTTCTTCAACTACCTACAGACTTGCTTAAGCTTTTGCTCCTCAATTTGTTCTGCATGAACCATGAGACGGTAGATGTCCATGCTAGGAATCAACATAGCCAACCTACATTCATTAACCACAAGGTCGGATATCCCCCATAAAAAATTTGTTCATCTTAGCTCTAGAATCCGCAACCATAGTAGGATCATGCTTTGATAATTGAGTGAACTTGAGGCTATACTCCTTCACGCTCATACCCCATTGACGAAGGTTGATGAATTCTTGCATTTTCCTATCCCTTAGTTCCAAGGGAAAGAACCTATCAAGGAAAGCCATTTTGAAAGCTCCCCAAGTGATCCGGCCTTCTATAATCGGCCTCTCATTCTTTCATTGCTCATACCAAACTTGAGCCATATCTTTGAGTTGGTAGGCGGCTAGTTCCGCCTTTTCTTGAGAAGAAACACTCATAGAATCAAGAACTTTGAACATTTCATCAATGAACCCTTTTGGGTCCTCCTCCACTTTAGAACTATACAAAGTAGGGGGATTCATCCTTGTGAAATCCCTAATCCTTGAAGCGGTAGTGTTAGAATTGGGGTTCACTTCCACCCTTGCATCCCTAGCAACTTGGGTAGCCAACACTTGACTCAAGCTATGAATAGCTGACCTTATCTCAACATTAGACATAGGCCATTCTTCAATAGAAACTTGAGGGTTTTAAGGAGCTTGAGGGGGAACCGCCTCATTCAAATTCTCCTCTCCGGACCTTCGAGCATTGTTACTCCTTGTATTCATCGCCTATAAGCACAATAAGAGGATTAGAAGAAATGATTAGATAGAGTTGAGACTCTTAGGCACAACTAAGGAATAACAAGAGAAATGAAAGTTCCTAAGCATCACATAGTCTCTCATTCATAAGTGTGGCGCGCTTCACAATTATGAATAAGACCCTACATAGACGTGGTTTAGTGAGACATCGATCCTAAGAATTCTCAACCTCATGCTCTGATACCATGTTTGTAACCACCCAAAGTACACCCTAGTACTTTACGGTGGCGGCCTCAAAGAGGACTAAGACAAGACCTTAGCATACATTATAGCACATCATAGGTCAAAAATACGAAAAAAAAATAAAACTTTTCATTATGAAGCTTACTTAGGCTTCTTGCACAGACAACATAACCAACATATAGGAATTTAGGCTAATACTTTGTCTCACATTAAACAATCTAAAGAATGGATCACAATAGTTTGGCCATAGTCCTTAGTCTATTAAAATATGCCCATATAGGCTACAATGAAGTCTCAACATGAGAATGGAATATTGTCTCAAAACATAGACAAAACTAATAAGGCTTGATGAGTGGCTCTATCCTCGAAACTCATGGGGACTTTCTAATTGACATAGGAAAGATCCAAGTCTTCTTCTCCAATGACCACGAATCTCCTCAATTGCCCGAACCTAAAATGTTTGGGGGGAAAGGGAGAAATATGGGTTAGTACAAACCACATGTAGTAAGTATGGCTCTTATGCACAACAATCATCAATGCATGAGGAAAGGACAATTTTATTCAAAATCATGCTTTCTATCAATTTAACTCAACATGCATATATAAGAAGCATAATAAGTCAATTTACCATAATAGCAGCCTAACATGTAGATCACCCAAGCAATACTTTGTGTAATGTCAAAGATAGAACCCCATAATCCTATCAAAGTTTAAGTATCATATTAAGCAACCCACTTCATACTTACAACATATTCTCTTAAAGTCATCATAACATGATTAATACATCAATACTACTCATAGCTTATAAACATAATCATAATCATAGTTATAATCATAAAAGAATGCTACTAGAACCATCCCTTAGGATCCCACATGTGCAATAGGTAAGAGAAGTCTCATACCCTCCCTTACCCTATCTAGTAGTCTTCAAGACAACCCTAATAAGTGTTCACATACTTAACTTGTTCATTTACTTTTACATTAGGGAAAAAATTGTAATAAATAACATGAGATCATGTGAGATACATGGAATCCGGTGTTCTACTCCCACACCGAAAATAGAGGGTTAACACTTGCCTAAGGTGTAACCATTCGTACGTAGCTATCTTGGTGGATCCACTAAGATAGAGTCCTATGTGGGCACATAGTTAAGGGTTAAAGATATTGTTGCTAGAAACCTTGACTTACTAACGTGGAGGTTTCCATCTTATTACACAACACATAATTAGGGAATCCGGATTTACAAACGTGAGGAAAACCATGTGGGAGACCGGACTTACTAATGTATGGCCTCTATTTCATTTACATGCCCTTTTGGTTCTAAGAAATTATTCCCTTTAGTAATTATATAATTTCATCACACAAGTTCACATTAGTCTCTTCTAAACTCCTATGTGAACATTTTATCATATCTAGCTCATAGGTCATCACAAGAGAGAACAATCCTTTCACTTTAGACACCACCTCATAAGTGAGTAAACCTTTCACTCAACACTTTATTATAATCATGAGAAACTACTTTAAATCATATAATAATCATACAATAACATACTTTCATAATTCATAACCAATTCAATAGTCTATAGTTAAGGATGAGGAATACTTAGCATCAACATCACAACCACACATTAGACCTAGAAGCATTACTATCTAAGTAACTAAAAATTCATTATTGAATCCAAGAAAAACCAATCAACATACCTCATTGACCTCCCAAGAACCTTCATACTTCCATTACCAAGAATACATAACCAATAACATAAACAAGGGAAATTCAAGAAGCAATTACATAATTGACAATAATGTAGTCAATCTACATGTTCATAATCTTCACAATTCACCATATCAATTCAAGGTTTTCATGAAATTGGGGGGAAAAGACATGGGTTTAGGGAAATCTCTTAGGAAATAATCAATTGACCATAAATATAAATTTAAAAACATTAATTCATCATAATTTATCACAATTGATTCATAATTTCATTTTTCAAAGAAGACCCATGTGTAGAAGAAAAACCTAGATTTGGGGGATTTAGAAATCATCTTTTGGAGGGAACTCCTAGGGAAAAGGATCCCGATAGTGAAATAAACCACACCTTAAATATGTTAAAGCCACGAAATTGGGTTAGAAACTTGAAGGCTTGATCTTCTTCTTGGAGCTCTAATGGTCTTCAATGGAGGTCTGGAGGAAGAGAGAATTTCAGAGAGATGAGAGTGATTTTTTATTTCAACTTTTGAGACTTGATTTGAGTGTTAAAATTGAACTAAAACTGACCCTAAGACCTTATATAGTCACCCATTAAATTACCCAAATACCCCTCACATAAATGGATCTTTTTGTGATGTCAAAATGTTCAAAATACGACTTTTACGAATCTGGGACTTTGTTGCGCGTCCGGGGTTAATTCCAGATTTATTTTTTTAAAATCCAGGTTGAGGTAGTGGACCTCGTGTAGTCCTCACGTCACGAGGCCATTTTTGAATCCTTGGGTGATGGTTGCGCGCAGGCTGTTTTGGCATCCTGATCTCCCTTGTTCTGGTCCTCCCCAAGGAACCTTTCGGTGGTCCTTGAGGTGTCGTGATTGTACGTTTTGACCCTCTATACTACATTTCACCTATTTAAAGTCTTATAAAAGTTTTGGACTTCAAATGACCCTTCCAAACCTTCACCAAACATAGGGACGTCAACTAGTTCAATGTAGCTAGTTTTCGGACGTCAAGGCCTTTCTTTTATGCTATGGCTCCAATACCATTTAAACAAGTTATTTAGACTATTTTAGGCCTAAAATCATCATTATATAATACATGAGGCTCTAGTATGGGTCATGAAAATTACGGGGTGTTACATATGCGCCATAGGTTTGCTTCACCCAAATCCATTACTTTTTATTGCTTTTGTCTTTATTGGGGACAATTGCACCTATTTTTGTTGGTAGAATCTCTAACTTACATAAGAATAATTTTTTCATAGAAATTTTATATTTTACCAATAATTCTGTAAGTTAAATTTTATCGATCTAAGTTTGATTTATAGTCCGAAAGGCACCAAACCTATAACATTTTTATCATACGAAATAAAACAAGTCGAGTTCTTCCTTCCCAAAAACTTTTTAAAATATATGGGGAATTATTGGATGTTTTAAAAACATTTTAATTTAATTAGATCAAGTTTATATGACACCATTACATATGTATTAAACTTTGTGGCCAAGTTTGCATATGAAATCATTAGTTATGTCGTGAACTTTGTGGACGAGTGATACATTACTTTCTCTCCAAGATGTTGATGTCTCCCACCGCCTCTCTACTCTATATATATTGGTGGGTTTGAATTGAAGAAGTAGAACTTGAAAAAGGATTAGTACCTAGCCAACTCTCCAATTCTTTATATCTTTTCTCGGCTTGTTTTCTTTTGTATTATTTATATTTTGTTGATTCCTGTTTTCTCTAATAAATTTAGAGAACGCTTGTTTAATTCTGGGAAAAAAATTTTACACTGCGAAAATAGTTTCTTAGGATAGTGTCTAGCACGACTCAAGTATTATAAATATATGTACATATAGATATTGCTTAAGAATATTATTATAGTAGCATTAATCCTAATTATAATATTATTATTTTGATATTATATTTTCCCCATCTATTATATATTTTACAACTACTTTAAGAAAAAAGAAGATTAAACAATGAAATAATAATCCAACGTGAAACATTAAACAACAATTATTGATAGATAAAGTGAAGACGTTGACGCATTACCTATTGTAGTTTTTGTATTCTCAATTTGTGTATGAAGTGCATTTGCCAAGAGCATAGCCATTGTTCCTATTTATCTGACAATCAAAGCTAAATCTCTTATTAATTTATATTCATGTTATGAGTTTATAAATTTAAGAGGAAAAAATATTCTTTTGATGAAAATTAAAAAGGGCATCATAAATGTGTTAAGACCTCTTCATATTTACCGTTTCATAGCCTATTCATGATTCTACATTATTCGATATATTAATTATAGATGAAGATGTGAAAAAGTGTTACAAATATGAAGTATAATTATCATTGGGAAAAAAAACTGATTTAGACTTTAGTGCAAATAAATTTAATGTATTTAAATATGTAGGATAAAGAATTATTGAGATTTATTTGACTAATTAAGCCAAAAAAAGTGAATGAAAAAAATAATGAAGCAAAAAAATTAAATAAGAACGCTGTATAGAAAGGTGTGGCATAACTCTTAATATAAAACAAATAGAGGAAGAAAAAGTAAAAAAGATTAAATTACTACAATAATAATTTTATTATAAGACTTCACATTATTTTCTTTTGAATTTGTCTCACTTTCACAATTGTTTTTAAATCTTCCTCAACTTTTTCCTTTATCCCTACAAGCACATATCAACGAAATTGTTAGCTACTCTACAGAGTTTATATTATTTTTTCAATCATAACACTTAAATAATATTTTGTAACTTTTATGTGAAAAAAAAAGAAGAAGAAACAAAAAAAATATTTTTATAGTTAAGTCATCATACCCTTGATTTAATTTCACCGTAACTTTATTGATTCTTGAGTTCATCTGAATAATTGAAAAAAATTATAAACGCAAAACAAATATAATAATTCATTTTAATAAAAAATCTCAAAAAATTTATGTTATCCATATCATTGAGTAAGAAAAGAACATTTGAATTTGAGATAAAAATACTTACTACATAGAAAAATGAATAAGTTAATATCATAATTTACCTCTTTAAGCTTTGTTGATCTTTTCAATTATTTTGTTATCAATGTTCTGTTGCGCCCCATTTTTCGCAAAAACGGGTTTTGTTACACGACCTAACAACTCTTTTCGGATTTTTGAAATTGAAGAATCGTCACCTAACGAATTAAGGTGCGTTAGGGCACCTATATAACCAAAATAAGACTAACTAAGGTCAACGAGCGAAATATCAGGGTAAGGGTTCAAATTACCTCGAGGGGAAGGTGTTAGGCATCCTTCGAGGTCCACAAATGTGGGTCCCAACGTATCTCATGCAATTTATGTGTGTGTGGGGGGGGGGGTACCATGTAGAAAATAAGGTCTTTTCAATATATAGTTAGTTAATTAACATGCCAAACTAGGTAATAACAATAAATAAATATTAAACAATTACGATCGCATTATTACTTAATTAATTAATCATGTCGAACTAGGTGATAACAAATAAACAATTAAGATCACATTATTATTTTAATTAATTAGTTAAGCATACAAGACTAGGTGATAATAATAATAAACATAACAAATACTAATCAATTAAATAAAAGATAAGCGAGGAGACATAAATTGCACACTTAATTAAGCAAACAATTTTAGTATTTTATTTAAGCTTGTCACGCCCCGAGTCTACACCCTGGGTGGGACAAGCACTCGATGACCATTGCTGGCCCACAAGGAAACCCCTGGCCTGGCTACTTAAATCAGCGGAAGACAAAAACTCAACTTTGACATGAGTAACACATAATAAAAGGGAAATACGTCATGCCATAACTTTGGCCGAAATGGCAATTGAGTCTTAATAACTGAAAACAACTACCAACTAAAATACTTTAGTCTACGAAGCCTCTAAACATTCTAGAGAGGGATGTTGGGACAGACCCCACAACATCCTAAAAGCTAAGCTACTGTAGAAATAAAAAGATGTCCTTCAGAATGCAAGGAGGCACACCACAAACTCTGAAGCTCAATCTGAATCAACGAAGCGCTGCGTGCTAATCCTGGGTAACTGCGTCTGCATCTTCAAACAATGTAGGCCAACTGGCATCAGTACATTGAATGTACGAGTATGCGAGTTGGAGAGCTAAACAACGACTTAAGCTTGAGGGAATTAGATGAACTTACCTCTACTCTTCTCAACTCAAGAGTATACTTAACTCAAATTATATACATATAAAGAAGTTTAAATCACATGCAAGGTGTATGTATATGCATATATATAAAACTCATAAAAAGTGAAAATAACTTAGTTCATTAAAGGAAATGCAATAACAAACTCAACTTACTTATATAAGAAAGTAATATCGCCTCTGTGGGAGTTTCTCTAACCGACAACCATCACTATGAGCCTAAGTGATGGTACAATATCTTACCTCGTGTTGCAAGAGTACATTCCTACACTTGCCATCGGTATAGTACCTTACTCAACTTAGTGGATCCACTAGTTCTCCTTACGTGATCATCTAAAAAGTATGACACGACAATTCCCATGTTGGCTACATGGTTTAAGTGAAGACTTGAGTTAATATGAACTCTCATCTCCACATCGGTGCTCAATACTACTCCCAAAAATGTACTTCAGCTCATACTTTTAATAAAACTTCCTTCCTTCGGATTGAGATAATTTACTGAACTCATTAGCTTTAAAAAGATCCTTTTGGAATCAATGTTCCCCTTTTAGTTCAAAACTCTTTTGGAACTTCTAGTTCCCCTCTTTACTCAAGTGTGAAACATTTGTGAAACTCTAGGGAATACTTAGTTCTCTTATATCTTTTGAGAAATGAATTCAACTCTTGCTCTTTACTTAACTTGAAACTGTATCTCTTAGGGAATACTTAGTTCCCTTATAGCTTTGGAGAAATGAACTCAACTCTTGCTCTTTACTTAACTTGAAACTTCAACTCTTAGGGAATACTTAGTTCCCTTATAGCTTCTGAGAAATAAACTCAACTCTTGCTCTTTACTTAACTTGAAACTTTAACTCTTAGGGAATACATAGTTCCCTTATAGATTTTGAGATACTAATTCAACTCTTTACTTGACTTTGAACTTTAAGTCTTTAAAACAAAGTGAAAACATTTGTGAAAGACTTTAGAGAACTTATAACTTTACTTATAGACTTGGCTCTTAACTTCTTTTACTTTGATCTTCAGTTTAGTTAAATTGAATTATGGATTCAAGGATCATGATATCATGTTTATATATGATTTCATGATGTTTAGATGTACCTTAGAGTGTTGGAAACAACTAGGAATGAGGGGTACATCACTTAGGAAGTAGTACGAAAAGATAGTGAAAGAACGGGGTCTCCAGGGGGTCCTGGCGCTCTGAGAGGCGCATAGCTCCATAGCCTGATGGACAGAGGCTATCCTCAGGCGCTCTTAGAGGCGCGGCGCGCCAGATCCTGACGGACAGACTCTGTCTTGAGGGGCTTTGGAGGCGCGGTGCCACATCATTCCCCCAACGGGTTTTCCGACTTTCTTCTTCGTTTTTCATCTCTAATCCTTCCCAAATTCGTATGGATCCCACCCTAAACACTTAGGATCCCTAATAACTTATTACCCAGTTATTTAGACCCAAAAACAGTCCTAAAACATGGATTACAACTAACAGCGATGAACAAAAATCCAATCAACAAGAACGTCAAACTTTCTTTCAAGATTCCAACCTCTAACATGAGTTAATTCATGAACTTGAATGATCTGAATGAAATTGGTGTGTGGGTGAAGTAACACAACACAAAAGAGCCCACATACCTAGTTAGGGATCACCCTCGACGAAAATCCGCGAAGCTAAACTTGGTGTTCTTGCGTCTTCTTCTTCCTTCTCCTCTTTTCTCCTTGATTTCAAAACCCTAGTCTTTTTTTTTCTAAGTGCGTAAACTGAATAAGATCAGTTTAGACCCAAAACATATCACTCCAAAATGAAATAATTAATTAACTTAAGGAAAAGACCAAAACACCCTTGCTAACTCTGGTTTTGGAACTTTCCCTCATATCTCACTCATATGACCTCAAAAATTCGCAAACTTGGCGTCGTTGGAAAGATCTTCAAACGAGATTTCCATCCATATAAGGAACTTACCCATTCTCTTCCTAAGGTGGAAGTTATAGTCATTTGAAAATGGTCAAAGCTCACTTTTGAAATATGGAAAGTTTCCAGATTCTTCCCATTTTTTCCAAATTTGTTTTTCCTTGTTTTTCTTAGCTAAATTTTTAGTTTGTATAGAATACAAGATATTACAAAGCTACTCCAAATAATTTTAATTATAAAACAAATAAAGGGACAAAAGGAAAGGGAGACTATAAGAAACTTTTTGGATCAACACTCGACGTCTAAGTTTTTATTTCGGTCAGCTTCTGTATAAGGACAGATAAAACCAATGTTTGTCGTTTAGATCGAGTTGATGTCATCATATCTATAGGTCCAGCTACCCCAATCCCACCATCGCATGTATTTCGTCCTAAAAGGTGTCTATTGTCCCCGCTGAAGATCCAAGAGGCATTGGAGTACTAGTAGGATGATTTTAGACAATAAAATATATGGCCCTCCTAGACACCAAGGAAAAAAATATATTGGACAACATTTGAAATGTAAAGTCCCAAGTTCGCCTCTACATTCGAGTATTTAAATGCTAGCAAACACATAGAGTGAAAGGTCTCATGCTTAAGTGTGTGGCATACAAACATTCAAGCAAACAACATAATATTATTAAAAGGGAAAAAATGTATCATTTTATTTATTTATCAACTTATTAATGCTTAATGTTTATTCTAAGTGACAACAGTTTTAATTGGTGCAGAAAATAATTACTAACTGATTTTATTTCTTAGCAGAAAATTAACAGGCAGTTCAATTTTTTTAGAGTCTAGATTTAACAAATTGAAATTTAATTAATCTGATTAGTTAAAACTGATTTTATTAATTATGTCCCAAGGACATGGTTTCTAAGATGACATAATTATTATTTTCTGATTTAGGTATGTGTTAGAACTATTTAAATATAAGCATAAATACACTAAAATAACATTTAGCATTATTCAGATCCTATGAGCATGATTTCTAAGTGTGAATATGCTGAAAATATTTTTTTACTTTATTTGCAGAAATTATTTAAGAGCGGATAGAAAACAAGTATAGCAGATTCGTCAACATTTAATTTAAGACATTCCGAAAATTATTTAATAACTCCTATGTATATGGTTTCGAGGTGATTGAAAAGTCAAAACATTGAAACAATAACTACAGACATGCTTCTTCTAACTCCCAAATGATTTGAAATATTTTTATTCCTTATAGGCATGATTTCTAGGTGTGAACATGTCGTATCTAAAAATATGCACACAAATTATTCATTTAACATTCTCGCAAATTAAGCAAAGATCTATAGTCATAACCGAATGAATTAATATGCAAGTTATTAGAAGCGTTTTAATTTCAAACATTAATTATACAAGATTAAGCAAGTGATCAAGCAAATGACTTTATTTTTATTGAATTTTTAGTTAGATCAAATACTGATTTATCAAATAAGGACTATCAAACAAATTACAATCCTATAGGCATGCTTTCTAACACTAATAAGTTTGCAAATAAAGGACAATAAGCACGTAATTCTCCTTCCCCTTCCCCTAGATGATCCCCCAATTTTTTCCGCATATATATACTAGAGGTAGTTAAGAGTAATACAAAATATTACAAAGCCAACAAAAAAAGAAATAGCTAATAACTACATCATCAAATATACTTAAGCAAGTTTTGTCCGGAGATCTCTTCTAGGCGACTCTTTAATGTCTTGAACCTTTAAGTTCAAAACGTTGTTAAAATATAACGAAAAATATGGGCAAGTAATAAAACATAAACACTATATCAAGAGGATAAAACTAATTATATGGTACATGTATAACAATGATTAGTTCATGTGTATAAGTAGCATACAAACATATAGGAATTAAAAAAGTTATGGAGAATGTATAATCACATGAAGCAAAAGTGATAACAAGACTGACCCGTACACTTTCCAATATTAATTCAAACATACAGGCAATACAACTAACGCGAAGCTAAACTTGGTGTTCTTGCGTCTTCTTCTTCCTTCTCCTATTTTCTCCTTGATTCCAAAACCCTAGTCTTTTTTTTTCTAAGTGCGTAAACTGAATAAGATCAGTTTAGACCAAAACATATCACTCCAAAATGAAATAATTAATTAACTTAAGGAAAAGACCAAAACACCCTTGCTAACTCTTGTTTTGGAACTTTCCCTCATATCTCACTCATATGACCTCGGAAATTCGCAAACTTGGCGTCGTTGGAAAGATCTTCAAACGAGATTTCCATCCATATAAAGAACTTACCCAAACTCTTCCTAAGGTGGAAGTTATAGTCATTTGAAAATGGTCAAAGCTCACTTTTGAAATATGGAAATTTTCCAGATTCTTCCCATTTTTTCCAAATCTGTTTTTCCTTGTTTTTCTTAGCTAAATTTTTAGTCTGTCTAGAATACAAGATATTACAAAGCTACTCCAAATAATTTTAATTATAAAACAAATAAAGGGACAAAAGGAAAGGGAGACTATAAGAAACTTTTTGGATCAACACTCGACTTCTAATTTTTTATTTCGGTCAGCTTCTATATAAGGACAGATAAAACCAATGTTTGTCGTTTAGATCGAGTTGATGTCATCATATTTATAGGTCCAGCTACCCCAATCCCACCACCGCATGCATTTCGTCCTAAAAGGTGTCTATTGTCCCCGCTGAAGATCCAAGAGGCATTGGAGTACTAGTAGGATGATTTTAGACAATAAAATATATGGCCCTCCTAGACACCAAGGAAAAAAATATATTGGACAACATTTGAAACGTAAAGTCCCAAGTTCGCCTCTACATTCGAGTATTTAAATGCTAGCAAACACATAGAGTGAAAGGTCTCATGCTTAAGTGTGTGGCATACAAACATTCAAGCAAACAACATAATATTATTAAAAGGGAAAAAATGTATCATTTTATTTATTTATCAACTTATTAATGCTTAATGTTTATTCTAAGTGACAACAGTTTTAATTGGTGCAGAAAATAATTACTAACTGATTTTATTTCTTAGCAGAAAATTAACATTAATTATACAAGATTAAGCAAGTGATCAAGCAAATGACTTTATTTTTATTGAATTTTTAGTTAGATCAAATACTGATTTATCAAATAAGGACTATCAAACAAATTACAATCCTATAGGCATGCTTTCTAACACTAATAAGTTTGCAAAAAAAGGACAATAAGCACGTAATTCTCCTTCCCCTTCCCCTAGATGATCCCCCAATTTTTTCCGCATATATATACTAGAGGTAGTTAAGAGTAATACAAAATATTACAAAGCCAACAAAAAAAGAACAAATAGCTAATAACTACATCATCAAATATACTTAAGCAAGTTTTGTCCGGAGATCTCTTCTAGGCGACTCTTTAATGTCTTGAACCTTTAAGTTCAAAACGTTGTTAAAATATAACGAAAAATATGGGCAAGTAATAAAACATAAACACTATATCAAGAGGATAAAACTAATTATATGGTACATGTATAACAATGATTAGTTCATGTGTATAAGTAGCATACAAACATATAGGAATTAAAAAAGTTATGGAGAATGTATAATCACATGAAGCAAAAGCGATAAGAAGACTGACCCGTACACTTTCCAATATTAATTCAAACATACAGGCAATACAACTAACGCAGAAATTTAAATTAATGATAGTGGCTAACCAGATATGCAGAAATATTTATCAACAATGAAGTATTTAGTAAGGTTTTCAATCAACAAGAGCAACACAACAAGAAAGAATGCTCAAAGTTTCCCATAAATCTTCTTCGTTTTTAGAGGAGAGAATATTATATTTTTAGTGTTCAAGTGAGAGTATTTTAAGAGTGTAGAACCGGTGAGAATAATGAAAGGATAGGTCTCTTTATATAGTGAATAGGGGCCTCATTTAGAAGGAAAGGGTATATTTTAAAAAATCAATTAAATATTACATTTTCCTTATTTTAAAGGAGAGCCAAATCAGATTTTTTAATTTTTTTTTTATTAAATATACAGAAGTGAGAAATCTAATAGAATAAAATTAGGAAGAGTAATATTATTTTTTCTTAAATAAAGAAAAGTCAAATAAATATTATTTTTTACCAAATATAAACAAGAGTAATAAGTCATGACAATCAATAGATAACACAGAGAAATAAATAGAAGGAAATAATTGCTCCAAATAAGGTACCAAATTAATTACTAATATGATTATATCAATATTTTTTTACCTTGAGCAAGAGTATATTACATAAATAAGTTCTAATTTACTATCCGAAAATATCATAAAAGAGGTATTCTAAGCATTTTTCTAATAAGCTAATTTAGGAGAAGCAATAACAATACCAATTTATCATAAAGTCTTGATCACAAACAAATTATGTTGATTTATTATTCAACTAAACAATCCATTCAACAAGCTCAAATAATTAAAAGGAACTAGAATCACGACAACGTATAATATAACTAATAGATGTAATCAAAAGGGAAAATCACCCAATAACCTTGAATCTTGCAAAACTACTCTTAAAGTATCAACAACTCTAAACAATACTAGAGTCCAAAGGAACACCTTCACTTAACATATTCTGAATAAATGATATCATCAAAAGTATGAATTTCCTAAGAACGCAGGAAACCAAATATAAAAACATAAATATAGTTCATAATATCTGAAAAATCTAACCAGCAATGCAATTTTAAGACTTAGATAACTTCTACTGCATAGAACTTCATATAAGAAAAATCAAAATCCTACTGCCAATAAGGAGAGGAATAAAATTGCTAAGAGATGAGATAATGATTTAAAAGAAATGTACCCGGATGGATCTGTTAAAAGATCTGTCTTTTAACGCGCTTGAGACTTTTGAAAATTTTGTCGAAGCTCGCTTGTTTGTTGACCGAAGCAGCATTTGCCCGAGTCAATGCTGGATTTCGTTGGCCGGAGTTGTTCGTTAGTGCTTTTCTACTATCGACGGAGCTACAGCTTCGCCATTCAGAGTTGCTGTAGTTGTTGGTCGTCGGAGCTGCTCGCCGCTGTTGCTGGTCTTCGTCCCTCACTAGCGGTTGGCTGTTATCATTGGCTAGAGCTGCTTCTTGTCGTGGCCTCGCCTGGCTGTTATTGTCACCGGTGTTTTTATTGCTGGCCTGCAAAGAGATATAAAAAAGAAGAAAGATTAGGGGAGGGAGGAGAGATCAGAGAGGGAAGGAGAAAAGGGAGAGAGAGGCATCACCGCCTCTGGTGGCTTTCGCCGGAAAAAGGTGAGGAGAGAGAGGGGGGGCAGATTTTTTTCGGAGAAGAGATGGAGAGGCGACTGTTTGTTGAGAGAGGAAGAGAATGAAAAAAAATGGAAAAAAAGAATCGGGCTTTGTCTTGTTTTGATTAAACATAGAAAGTTGGAAGACATGATCTCAACCGTTGAGATCAAGTGAGATGGAGGGCTAAGATTAATTTCGGAATTAGATGGATGGATGAGATTGAAAGATAGGGCCTTAAATAAGATTGGATGGAATTTGGAATGGTCAAAATTGAAATAAAATTAGCTATAATTGAAAGTAAAAGTGATTATAATTGAAAAAGAATTGGAATTAAATAGGTTAGAATTGAAATGAATTAGAACAAAATATGCTACAATTTAAAAGATTTAGAGGAAATTTAAAGAAATGCCATCCAATTAAAATACTACCAATATAATAATATATTTTATATAAGTAAAATCACTTAAATTTTAGAACATTTGAATAAAATAGTTATTTCAGAATTCATTAAGAATTTTAAAAATATTTTAATAATATTTACAATAATTTTATAAAGTAAACATACTAAAATATATAATTTTTATGCAAAATCAACTATAATTCAAAACTTAAAATAAATTTTAAAATACATATTTAATCGTATAGCATTCCTAAGAATGGTTAAAGGTCGGTCAGAATTGTGTGTCAACAACTGCCCCTTGGTTGATTTGGAAAGAAGAATGAATTTTCGGAAAACCAACATTGACTTAGTAGCCGATTCTGTCCGACCGACGAGAGACGCCAGTGGGATAAATTGAAGTTTTGTAGAGTTGAAAAGGGTACAACCGAGACTTTGGTATTAAGCCCCCGACATATCTCTTATTAGACGAGAATCATATCGCGTGTAGTTCTAGATTCAAGAGCAAACAAAACTTCTAAAATTTAAAGACCGATAAGTTATTCGAAAAGGCACGATATCGGCTTGAGTGGATAAGATTAGAGTGGACAGAAGAGCATGACAGAGAGAAGCAAGAAGAGAATAATAGCGAAGCGAGAAGACCAATAGACCACGCCTGCATATTCTAAAATCACTAAGTGTCCTATTATAAGGCGGACAAGCCTAGAAGTCATTTTGTAAGGTCGACGAACGTAGATGTTCTATATAAGGTGGACGAGCCTAAATGTCGCATTGTAAGGCGGACGAGCCTAACATTCTATTTTAAGGCGGACGAGCTTAAATGTCGGATTGTAAGGTCGACAAAACCCATATGTTCTATTATAAGGCGGACGAGCCTAAATGTCGCATTGTAAGGCGGATGAACCTAAATGTCATATTTTAAGGAAGACGAATGCGGTGTCCTATTATAAGGCAGACGGGCCTAATGTTGTATTGTAAGGTCGACGAGCCTGACTGACTAATCCGTAATCAGAATAGCAAGTTGATCATATCATCTTCAAAATAGTTTGTACGGTAGATTGAGTGGCCCAAGAATTTGACAGAGCCTTTGTTTGCGACAGACATGTAAGCATGGAAATGGTAGTTCAGAGGGTGCTCGATCTTGTTTGTAATATGCACATATGTAACTTGTAATATGATTGAATAGAGTGACTAGAGCAAATATATCAAATAAATGGTAAATATAAACATGATGCAATTTCCCATATCGACCATGAATGTGTGCCTTAAGACTATGAAAAATGATGTCTTAGGCTATGATGTCTAGGGCCATGATACGCAAAATTAATTCCTCGGGTCATAAAAATATTGTGTGTGGGCCATGAAACAAAATTATGCCCTTAAGAGTATGACACATTTGGATCATGATAGATAGTAATTAAATCCTTAGGCGATGATATGATGTCGGCATGCCATGAAATATAATGCCTTTAGACTATGATGCCTTAGGAATATAAATAATGAGTAATGAAAGTGTATATGTGATTCGGGCATCTTGTGACTAGAATCAGTAGTAACTTTATATAGATGTATTCGGGCTCGTAATTATCAATGTAATATCGGGCACATGCAATATTTGGGCGTAATTCAATTCAGGAAAATGCAAACTTCAGGCATAATGCAATCTCGGGCGCATGCGATAATGCAATCTTCGGGCACATGCATATTTAGGGAACAATGCAGTCTCGGAAATAATGCAATCTCGGGCACATGCAATCTTCGGGTATAATGCAATTCGGGCAGATATAATCTCTAGGTGCATTAAAGTCTAGGGCACTTGAAATAATTCAATTCTCGGGCACATGCAATTCTTGGGCACAATGCAGTCTCGGCACATGCAATTCGTCTGGCACGATGCGATAATGCAATTCTCGGGCACAATGCAATCTTTGGGCAGATGCTATAGTTGATAGAGGGCATAAAGTAGCTTGGAGATTTGACTTGTTGGAAGGGTGAGCGTCCTTTGTCTGGATAAATAGTGGTACATTGATCCTTCAAGCGAGGTATATGTACCTGTATATCCGCATTCAAAGAAAATAGTCAGTTTAAGGGTGGAGGTTGATCTGTATCAATGATTTGATAAAGTATGCTCCTTTGACGTCTACTAGGAGGTCCCTCGAAGTGTAGTCAAAAAAATTTGAGCTTCCCTCAAATTTTTCTGTCCCGATGTAGAACTTCTGCAATTATGATTTTGTAGATTGTAACTTGACTGCTGTGAATTTTTGAGATCCTCTCAAAAATTCTTCCCTATTCTTGACTTGTGAGAAGATACGCTTTGAAGGAAATTTTAAGCCCCTCTCAAAATTCCGGCTCAGTCTCGATTCTTACAGAATACGCTTATTGAGAATGTTTTGACACCCTCTGCCCTAGTTATACAAAAGAGGATAAAATACATTTTTTATTATGATAAGACCGAACCCTGTAGGAGCGCCTACGTATCCCCTCTTAAATGGGAATCAGGTCTGACGTAGTTTCAAATTATAAAGAGCATAACCAAGACATTTAAAGAACCCTCTTGAGAAACAAACTGAATGATAGATTCTACCCAAGTTATTACCCATATGTCATATTGGGTTTCCGAATGTAGAATACTAAACTTAAGACGCACAAGCCTTTATTCAAAATTGCTTCAACTGAACTTCAACTTGTTCACTATTGGAGACCCTTTGGCACGAGGTCTCTCTAATGTATGACATTAGCCTGCATCTTGCCTCTTAAAGCATGTTCATCCCTGAATGGTAGTCACAAATCTTATTTTGATCATACCCCTTCGATTGAGTATCTAGATTCTTGGCATGAATAAGTGTCACACATATTTTAAGCCCTTTATAGAGTTGGTCAAAGGGTTCAGCTAAGCAAGTATAAATGTTGATAGGCTTCTTCTCAGCATTTAATAGGTTTTTCCGAATATGCAGTTGAGTGAGAGGGTTTTGACATTATGGACGGGATAGGTGGGTTGTTCATATTGTAAAGGAGGTTTTTTGGGATAGATACATTTGATATAGAGAAAGGAGAGGAGGGTAGGGTTTGGGAGATTTTGGGAGTTAGGGAATTGTGGAAATTTGAAGAAAATTTTGAGTGGGTGATTGTGGGAGTTAATGGGGAGTTAAGGGAATAAGGGAGGGAAATGGTTGGGGGAATTTGAAAAGGTGTGAGAGGGTAAATAAACATTTATAACCTTATATAGCCGGTCGGGTCGGGTCGGGTCACTGCTTTTTGTGAACTGATGCGACCCCATCGACGTTCGTAAGTCAATCGATGGTCTGTCGACTAGTCCGTCGGTTGTGACCTAGTTTAGAAGAAACTTTAAAACATACCTAGGATCTACGGGCACCATCGACGGTCCGTCGGTCAGTCCGTAGATCTGTGCACCAGACCAATTTCTGCAGAATTCTTTGTGGTTTCGTCCCTGCACATTGAGCACTCATTAAGCCATTCTTTTTGTGTTTTCTGGACACTTTTTAGGTATGGACCCTAAACTACTCGCTACCCAACAGACTAAAAGCTATAAAAGAAAATTACACATGACATTGAGTAAAACAAAACGAAACAAAAGAATTTAAATATTCCAACAAAGAAATGAAAAACCTATTGTTGGGTAGAGGGTAAACATTCGGTTCCCTCCCAAAAAGCGCTTGATTTGAGGTCGCGGCACGACGCAAGACTCTTGATTACTTAGACTTCATCAAGGTGATATGCCTCAACCACTTCATTGGCACTCTCAGCATGCCCGAGGTAGATCTTGATTCTTTGCCCATTTACCGTGAACCTTGCACCTTTCTTGTTTTCCAACTCAACCGCACCTTGTGGGAACACTTTAGTGATCATGAATGGACCAGTCCATTTGGACTTGAGTTTGCCCAGAAACAAGCGCAACCTAGAGTTAAAAAAAAGCACCAAGTCCCCAACCACAAAATCGTACTTCTCAATCTTTTGGTCATGGTACTTCTTCATCTTCTCTTTGTAGAGGGCTGAAATTTTGTATGCTTTTAGACGAAACTCATCAAGCTCATTCAACCCATTTACTCTCTGCTCCACTGCTTCATTCTAATCCATCTTCAGTTTCTTCTTCCCTTACATGGCCTTGTGCTCTAACTCAACTAGAAAGTGACAAGCCTTCCCATATACAAGTTGATATGGAGACATACCTATGGGGATCTTTTATGCTTTCCGGTAGGTCCAAAGAGCATCATCAAGCCTATTTGACCAATCTGTTCTATTAGCATTCACCGTTTTTGACAGAATTTGCTTGATTTCTCTATTGGACAGCTCAACTTGCCCACTAGTCTGTGGATGCTAAGGAGTGTATACATTGTGGCGAACCTCATATTTCTTCAATAACCCTTTAAAAAGTCACGACACGGATTCTAGAATCCGAATTGCAATCGGCGTCGTTGACCTCTCAGAGGTCGCAGACAAGCCTCTTCTTGCATTCATCACATTCATTCGATAAAATTTTTTGGGGAAAATTTAAAACTTTTTCTTTATAGTTGAAGTATACATAGACTTCATGTAAACGCATATTTGTAAGGAAGTTCATTGCTCATACATCAACCATCTAGTTATAGAAACATACAACTTGAAAGAAATAGAATCTCATGTCATAAGTAATACTTGCCAAAATGGCACTATTACAAGCGTCTGAATAAAATAGGAAAGAAACACTAGTGGAACATACTCCACTAGTTCAAACCTACTACTAAGCAAGAAATGTAAAGGCATGCATCCTCGAATGCATGAGGACCTACCAAGTTCGGATGAAATCTCTAAGTCCAAACAGCTGCAATGATACCTTCAACGTCCACCTGAGCCTGCACCTAAAATAGTAATATTGTATGGAATTAATAAACACTTGTACTAAGTATAGGTATATGCAGCAACACATAACGTTAATGCATGAACAAGAATGGCTCTTCCTAATCAACATGCTTTCTTAGGAGGTCAAGTCTATTGACTTGCCTAATTCATAATAGGAAGGTCATACCATGAATATGTCACACATCATACACACATAGGTTCACATAACATACATTTCATGTTTCATATATTATACATTTTATATCCACGAGACCTTGGAATCATGGACGTAGCATTAAGACATCTCAAGTGAGGGCCCAACATATGGGACCTCAACCTGAGGGCCTCCTTGAGCAAACACAGATTCTGCTTCATTCGTTCATTCGTACTTCACATTATTCATTTCATTCATTCATGGGCTGATGCAAACACCAGCTATACCTAGGATGAAGTTTAAGACTCTCATCGGGATCATGAAGTTCAATGACCAAGAATGACCTAATGTCATTACTTGAGTCCGGTTTAACCTCATGATTGTCTTGCACAAACACCTTCGGTATCGTTCATTTCATTATCTTTCATACTTTGAAGAACTTCAACCTTAATCGACATAGATCATGTGAGCATCATGAAATCCGGTGTCTCCACCACACCGAAAAGAGGTGGAGTCACTAGCCAAAGTGAAACCAAAACATGCTAGCTTTATGGGTTCGAACCAAGCTAGTTCCCTATGTTGGCAACATAGATCAAAGACTAGGAGATTTAAGGAGACACATACCCACTTTGGTGTACAGTCTCATCTTCATGAGAATTATGTGAACCTCCGCCCTTCCCGAAAGAAGGCATCACCACTCATAACTAGTCTATCGGTGCTTAGTTTAAAGTTCCTATTTACATTCAACTCATACATCATCGAAGCTTGCTTCTAGCATGAGGTACTCATAACTCATTAGATGATTTCTCATCTCTTCTTTACGTATTAAGTGTGAATTGTCCTTACACTTATATATATAGAATGTGATTGAGACTTGTCTCTTAATATTCAACACCCTCTTAGGTGAGTACTTTTGGTGACCTTTACTTAGGTTTGGTTGAGACTTTTCTCGCCATTCATCTTAGTCTCTTATCATGTTGTCACTATGTTCATTAGCATCATAGTATAATATAATAACTCACCTCATTACGTGAATGTTCATTTATTAATCTTACCTTTAACTCATGGTATTACCCATTTCGGATTACTCTTAATTGACTAAGTGTTTCACGATAATCTAAGTATATGTTGTGTAAGACTTATGCATTTTACACATTCAGCCAAGAGACCCAAGTTCGATCCCTAGTGGCTGCATTTTATTTCATTCTATGTGAGACTTGTGTGTCTCACAATTTCGGTCAAGGGGACCCATGTTCGAATCCCTTGGGCATCACTTTATTTTTAATTATTTAGAGTGCTAGGCGACTTCATTCATTCGGCCAAGAGGATCTGGGATCGAATCCCAGTGGCCTCAACTTTTATTATTTTATTTTTGTGTGAGATTTATGTATCTCACACCCTTGACCAAGGAGCCAAGTTCGAACCCCCCTCTCTCACACTTTTTTTTTAAGGCTTCTTTCAATAAGTCGGGTTCGAATTTCCTCTCTCAACCTATTTTCTTTTCTTTTAATTTAAGGCTTCTTCTCTTAGTGTAAGGACCTTAAGGTCTCGAGATCCACCCTAAATAGCAGAATCTATTTCTCTTCATTTATACTAGTGACTAGATGAAAGCATGTTCAATAAACATATAATTTTAATTCACTTTCTTACATTTAGTCTAGGCGTTTAAATCATAGTTTTACATATACTTTTAACCAATTCATTAAGGACTTTATTTTAACTTTCTTGTTCATGAACATCACGATTTCTTTTTAGCGTGTTAAACACACAACATTACATAACATATGATTCACCATTTTCTTCATGTGAACCGTAACAATACAATTACGGAACAACAACATGTTTTGTGCACATATGACATTCAACATTCGGATGTACGTAACAAATCATAAACAGAATTAAACACACATTGCACACAATCACAATCATTCCTAAAATCATCTACCAGAAGTCATACCAATGCATGCATCAATTCGTTCATAAGATCTAATGACAGGGGCATGCAACGGGGGACAACCTTAGTTTTTCGATTGGACTTAAACTTAACTTTAGGGGACTCTTGGGAAAGGGACCAAGAGAGAAGAAAACCCATACCTTTTCATCCTTGAGAACCAGCCACAACCACACGTCCCCACCCACCCACAAACCTTTCTTCCGAGCTTTGATTCTTGTTCCCAAGCGAAGTTCTTTACTTAAAACACTTAGGCGTACAAATTCTTCCTTTTTTTTTTGATGGATGCAACTAAGAATACTTTTAGAATAGTGAGTTTACGTTTATTTTCTTTTTTTGAATTGTGAGGTAAAGCTGAAAATGTTTTTAGGAGTAATATAAAGAATTAAGAGTGGGCATGAAGCACACTCCTAGTGGGAGTCATGCGCCCCTTTTGTGGGAATTGTAGTTGACTTATTCAACACAATTTAAATGGTAAAAATCAGATTATAATTATATATTAAGTTGTTATAATGCCCCTCCTTATTTTCTCTAATTTTTAATCATTTAATTCATGCCCCCTAATGCCTCAAACTCGGTTCGAACCCGAGTGTGGAGGTCCGGTCAAACTCGGGTTTGCCACGAGATTTGACCCATTTTGACTAATTAATAACCTTATTTAATTAATTAAATATCAGCCTATGGTAATTACTATACTACCCCTAGCCCCAAAATTACCTTTATACCCTTACAACTTAGGACTAACCCTCTAAGTCTGGTTAAGACGCATCCGGGTGAACCCTAGTATTCGGGTACCCAACATGGCTGGAACCAACCCTGCCTAGCTCAACTAACTCACCAAGTTGGTTGGCTTGGCTTGTGCATAGGTTTAGAGGTTTGGTTTCACGCGCATCAATCCGTGTGAACCCGGTCTAACCTAGGCATTCTATGTACGTTTAGGTCTTACTTAGCATAGTCGTTTTTGGGTTGTCTCATTATCCCCCCCTTAGGAACATTCGTCCCCGAATGACACTACATATCATTTAAACAAAGAGGGTGATTTTCGAAATTTACTTCATCATACTTAAACGTTTCTCTTTTGGTAACATTTGATCCACATTTATTTGGGTGGTGCATATCATGCAAGCTTATCTAAGGCTTCATTCTTGAGATTGAGGAGTTTCCTTCTCAATCACACTTAACTTAATGTACAACACAATTCATGCAACACAAAAAACATGCCTATGCTACACAAAAACAACAACATAGATTGCAAACATAACTTCGTTTTAACTCATATAGTGTTATTTCAAAACATATGATTAGTGACCTATTACACCAAGTTGACTACATCACTTAGAACTTAGAGTTTCTTAAACATGAATCAGACTATAGGAAAAGAATATCTAACCTTAAGAACTGAACAAATGAGGATAGCGAAATTGCATGTCAGCCTCGTCCTCCCACGTTGCTCCCTCAACAAGGTGGTTCCGCTATAAAACTTTCACAGTGGCAATCACCTTGTTCCTCAGTCGCTTCACTTGACGATCTAATATTTTGATTGGAACCTCTTCATAAGAAAGGCTCTCATCAACTCCTAACCCCTCAACAGGAAGGATGGATGTTGGATCACCTAGACACTTCTTAAGCATTGAAAGGTGAAACACTGGATGAACAGAAGCCAAATCTTGAGGTAACTTCAATTCGTAGGCAACATTTCCTACTTCCTGCAAGACCTCATAAGGGCCTATATACCTCGAACTCAACTTACCTTTCTTACCAAACCTCATCACCCCTTTCATGGGTGATATGTTCAAGTAGACGTGATCACCTACCTCAAACTCTAGAGCTCTCGTTCTGTTGTCTGCATAGGATTTTTGACGACTGTAAGCAGTAGCCAACCTATATATGATCATCTCCACCTTCTCCATAGCCTCATGTACGATCTCAGGACCAAGGATGTCATATTCTCCTACCTCAAACCACCCAATCGGAGACCTACATCTTCGGCCATATAGTGCTTCAAAAGGTGCCATCCTAATACTGGAATGGTAGCTGTTATTGTAAGAGAACTCTATCAGCGGCAAATGATCATCCCAACTTCCCTTGAAGTCAATAACACATGCTCTCAGCATGTCTTCAAGGGTATGAATGGTACGCTCTGCTTGTCCATCCGTCTGCGGATGAAAATCAATACTAAGCTTCACCTGTGTGCCCAAGCCCTTTTGGAAAGATCTCCAAAAATGAGAAGTAAATTGGGCCCCCCTATCCGAGATGATAGACAGAGGAATCCCGTGCCTTCTCACTATCTCATCAATATAAAGCTTGGCATAATCTTCAGCTTTGTAAATATACTTCACTCGTATGAAGTGAGCGGACTTGGTCATTCTGTCAAGAATAACCCAAATAGAATCATGTAGTTTTCAAGTCTATGGCAGACCAACCACAAAATCCATATTAATAGCTTCCCACTTCTATGTTGGAATCTCAATCGTCTGAGTGAGACCTTCTGGCTTAAGGTGTTCTGCCTTAACGTGTTGGCAATTCGGACACTCCTCCACGAATTTAGAGATATCTCTCTTCATGCCTTCCCACCAATAGACCTCTTTAAGGTCATGGTACATATTGGTGGCACCTGGATGAATGGAATACCTGGAACCATGAGCTTCTCCCAAAATATTAGACCTCAAATTATCAACATTGGGCACACACAATCTGTTTTGGTACATGAGTACACCCTCCTAGGGAAAATGAGTCATTCAACTTACTCAATACTGAGTCCTTCAACTCCTTGAGTACTGGGTCGAGATGTTGATTGGCTTTAACATCTAAAACAAATGAGGATTTGGAACTTGAATGAACCGAAACACCCCCACTTGGTGCATCTGCCAGCCGTACACCCAATCTAGACAATTGGTGTACCTCTTTAACCAGCTCCTTCTTCTCTTCATCAATATGAGACATGCTGCCCATTCTCAATCGACTCAACGCATCAGCCACTACATTGGCCTTACCCGGGTGATTATAAACACTCATATCATAATCTTTGAGCAGTTCTAGCCATCTCCTCTGACAAAGGTTCAACTCCCTCTCTGCAAAAACATACTGAAAACTTTTATGGTCAGTATATAAATCAACATGTACACCATATAAATAATGTCTCCAAAATTTTAATGCAAACACCACAGCAGCTAACTCAAGATCATGAGTAGGATAGTTCTTCTCGTGGATTTTCAACTGTCTCGATGCATATGCAATCACCTTGCCATCCTGCATAAGAACACATCCCAAACCTACTCAGGAAGCATCACAGTACACCATATATCCTACACCACTCCTCGGCAATGTGAGAACCGGGGTTGAAGTGAGTCGGTCTTTGAGCTCTTGGAAGCTCTTCTCACATTTTTGAGACGACTCAAACTTCGCCTTCTTCTTCGTCAAGGCTGTCAATGGAGCAGCAATAGTGGAAAAGCCTTCCACAAACCTGCGATAGTAATTGGCCAAACCCAGAAAACTGCTAATATCGGTAGGAGTAAGGGGTCTCGGCCATTTTTTCACTGCCTCAACCTTTTTAGGATCAACTTGTACACCTTGGTCGGTCACAACATGACCAAGAAAGGTCACTGATCTCAACAAGAATTCACATTTGCTGAATTTTGCATATAGCTGATGTTCTCTAAGTACTTGCAATGTCTTTCTCAAGTGTACCTCATGATCTTCTGTAAACTTAGAGTACATGAGAATGTCATCTAGGAATACTATGACGAACGAATCAAGGTACTCACGAAAAACTCTATTCATAAGGTCCATAAACGTGGCTGGTGCGTTAGTGAGACCAAATGACATGACCAGAAATTCATAATGCCCATATCTAGTACGGAAAGCCGTCCTAGGAATTTCTTCCCGCCTCACTCTAAGCTAATGATAGCCTAACCGAAGGTCTATCTTGCAAAAGAAACTTGAACCTTGGAGTTGGTAAAAAAAATCGTCAATTTTGGGAAGAGGGTACTTATTCCTTGTAGTGACTTCGTTGAGTTGCCGATAATCAATGCACATTCTAAGGGTTCCATCCTTTTTCTTTACAAATAACACTGGAGCACCCCATAGGGATATGCTTGGCTGGATGAAGCCCTTATCAAATAAATCATTTAACTGCAACTTCAACTCTTTGAGTTTAGTTGGTGCCATCCTAATTGGGGGAATAGAAATTGGCTGGTGTTGGGATCTAAATCAACACCAAAGTCAATCTCACGTTCAGAAGGGATTCCTGGTAAATCCTACGGAAAGACATATGGGAACTCATTCACTATTGACACTGATTCTATGGAAGGAACTTATTGATCTAAGTCATTAACTCTAACTAAGTGGTACAAATACCCCTTAGCTATCATCATATTGGCCTTCAAGTGTGAAACAAGTTGGCCCACTGGACTTGGACCATACCCTTCCCATTTGAATTCTACCTTATTTAGAAACTTAACCTTACTACCCTGTTTCGATAGTCTATGGTAGTCTAGTATGCAGCTAACTTAGCCTTCTCTTCTTCATCAGTACTCATAGCAGGCTTTAGAACCTACTATTCACTCACCTCCATGCGAACAACCACTCTTACCAAACGTCTTTCGTTCACGCAGGGCATTTCTATCATTGCCCCTTCTTGGGAAGGCCAGATCTTGAGTCTGGCGCCTTAGACCACTTGGCCATCCTAATTCTTGTGTGTATTCTTCTACGCGCTCACACAAGAAGGAAGTTAGATACTTAGAATGACAAAGTGTCAAAGCTCTAGATAGCACGATACAGAGTAGAAGAAGGGAAAATTTCCTAAGCATTACGCAGACTCTAATTCATGATAGTGGTGCACTTCACTACCATAACTTAGAAACTACTTAACATTGTTGATATGAGCCTTATGTCTTGGATATTTAACATGATGCCCTGATACCAAGTTTGTCACGACCATCCGAATCGCAGCCGGCGTCGTTGACCTCTCAGAGGTCGCAGACAATCCTCCTCTTGCATTCATCACATTCATACGGTTAATTTTTTTGCGGAAAATTTAAAACTTTTAGTTTATAGTTGAAGTATACATAGACTTCATATAAATGCATATTTGTAAGGAAGTTCATTTACATACATCAACCATCTAGTTATAGAAACATACAACTTGAAAGAAATAGAATCTCATGTCATAAGTAATACTTGCCAAAACGGCACTATTACAAGCGTCTGAATAAAATAGGAAAGAAACACTAGTGGAACATACTCCACTTGTTCAAACCTACTACTAAGCAAGAAATGTAAAGGTAGGCATCCTCGAATGCATGAGGACCTACCAAGTTCGGATGAATTCTCTAAGTCCGAACAGCTGCAATGATACCTTCAACGTCCACCTCAGCCTGCACCTAAAATTGTAATATTGTATGGAATTAGTACACACTTGTACTAAGTATGGGTATATGCAGCAACACATAACGGTAATGGATGAACAAGAATGACTCTTCCTAATCAACATGCTTTCTTAGGAGGTCAAGTCTCTTGACTTGCCTAATTTGTAATAGGAAGGTCATACCATGAATATGTCACACATCATACACACATAGGTTCACATAACATACATTTCACTTTTCATATATTATAAAATTCATATCAACAAGACCTTGGAATCATGGACGTAGCATTAAGACATCTCAAGTGAGGGCCCAACATATGGGACCTCAACCCGAGGGCCTCCTTTAGGAAACACAGAGTCTGCTTCATTCGTTCATTCGTACTTCACATTATTCATTTCATTCATTCATAGGCTGATGTAAACAAAAGCTATACCTAGGATGAAGTTTAAGACTCTCATCGGGATCATGAAGTTCAATGACCAAGAATGACCTAATGTCATTACTTGAGTCCGGTTTCACCTCATGATTGTCTTGCACAAACACCTTCGGTATCGTTCATTACATTATCTTTCATACTTTGAGGAACTTCAACCTTAACCGACATAGATCATGTGAGCATCATGAAATCCGGTGTCTCCCCCACACCGAAAAGAGGTGGAGTCACTAGCAAAAATGAAACCAAAACATGCTAGCTTTATGGGTTCGAACCAAGCTAGTTCCCTATGTTGGCAACATAGTTCAAAGACTAGGAGATTTAAGGAGACACATACCCACCTTGGTGTACAGTCTCATCTTCATGAGAATTATGTGAACCTCCGCCCTTCCCGAAAGAAGGCATCACCACTCATAACTAGTCTATCGGTGCTTAGTTTAAAGTTTTTATTTACATTCAACTTATACATCATCGAAGCTTGCTTCTAGAATGAGGTACTCATAACTCATTAGAAGATTTCTCATCTTTTCTTTACGTATTAAGTGTGAATTGTCCTTACACTTATATATATAGAATGTGATTGAGACTTGTCTCTTAATATTCAACACCCTCTTAGGTGAGTACTTTTGGTGACCATTACTTAGGCTTGGTTGACACTTTTCTCACCATTCATCTTAGCCTCTTATCTTATTGTCACTATTTTCATTAGCATCATAGTATAATATAATTACTCACCTTATTACGTGAATGTTCGTTTATTAATCTTACCTTTAACTCATGGTATTACCCATTTGGGGTTACTCATAATTGACTAAGTGTTTCACGATAATCTAAGTATATGTTGTGTAAGACTTATGCATTTTACACATTCAGCCAAGAGACCCAAGTTCGATCCCTAGTGGCTGCATTTTATTTCATTCTATGTGAGACTTATGTGTCTCACAATTTTGGTCAAGGGGACCCATGTTCGAATCCCTTGGGCATCAGTTTATTTTTAATTATTTAGAGTTCTAGGCGACTTCATTCATTCGGCCAAGAGCAGCATCACCCTATTTTATTTTCTTTTAATTTAAGGCTTATTCTCTTAGTGTTAGGACCATAAGGTTTCGAGATCCACCCTAAATAGCAGCATCTATTTCTCTTCATTTATACTAGTGACTAGCCGAAACCATGTTCAATTAACATATAATTTTAATTCACTTTCTTACATTTAGACTAGGCGTTTAACTCATAGTTTTACATATACTTTTAACCAATTCATTAAGGACTTTACTTTCACTTTCATGTTCATGAACATCACGATTTCTTTTTGCATGTTAAACACACAACATTACATAACATATGATTCACCATTTTCTTCAAGTGAACCGTAACAATACAATTACGGAACAACAACATGTTTTGTGCACATATGACATTCAACATTTGGATGTACGTAACAAATCATAAACAGCCCGAAACACACATTGCACACAATCACAATCATTTCTAAAATCATCTATCAGAAGTCATACCAACGCATGCATCAATTCGTTCATAAGATCTAATGACACCGGGAATGCAACGGGGGACAACTTAGTTTTTCGATTGGACTTAAACTGAACCTTAGGGGACTCTTGGGAAAGGGATCAAGAGAGAAGAAAACCCGTACCTTTTCAGCCTTGACAACCAGCCACAACCACACGTCCCCACTCACCCACAAACCTTTCTTCCGAGCTTTGATTCTTGTTCCGAAGTGAAGTTCTTTACTTAAAACACTTAGGTGTATGAATTATTCCTCTTTTGTTTGATGGATGCAGCCAAGAATACTTTTAGAACAGTGAGTTTACGTTTTATTTTCTTTTTTTGAATTGTGAGGTAAAGCTGAAAATGTTTTTAGGAGTAATATAAAGAATTAAGAGTGGGCATGAAACACACTCCTAGTGGGAGTCGTGCGCCCCTTTTGTGGGAATTGTAGTTGACTTATTCAACACAATTTAAATGGTAAAAATCAGATTATAATTATATATTAAGTTATTATAATTCCCCTCTTTATTTTCTCTAATTTTTAATCATTTAATTCGTGCCCCCTAATGCCTCCAACTCGGCTTGAACCCGAGTGTGGAGGTCCGGTCAAACTCGGGTTTGACCACCGAGATTTGACCCATTTTGACTAATTAATAACCTTATTTAATTAATTAAATATCAGCCTAGGGTAATTACTACACTACCCCTAGCCCTGAAATTACCTTTATACCCCTAGAATCCTTAAAACCTAGGACTAACCCTCTATGTCCGGTTAAGACTCATCCGGGTGAATCCTAGTATTCGGGTGCCCAACATGGCTGGAACCAACCCTGCATAGCTCAACTAACTAACCAAGTTGGTGGTCTTGGCTAGTGCATACGTTCAGAGGTCTGGTTCCACGCGCATCAGTCCGTGTGAACCCGGTCTAACCTAGGCATTCTATGTACGTTTAGGCCTTACTTAGCATAGTCGTTTTCGGGTTGTCACATGAACAACTTGTTGCAAAAGTGGGATCCCCCATCACTAATAATGGACCTAGTGGTGCCAAATCTGGAAAATATGTTCTTTTTCAAGAACGCGGTGACACTCTTCCCTTCATTATTTGCAAGTGCTATGGCTTTCACCCATTTTGACACATAATTCACCACCACAAGAATATATTTCAACCAATGAGAACTCACAAATGGGCCCATAAAATCAATGCCCCATACATCAAATTACACTATTACTAGAATGCGATTCAAAGGGAGTTCTTGCCTTCTCGAAATACCTCCATCTCTTTGGCATCTATCACATGCGTTGGCGAACTCATGAGCATCTTGGTGGATGGTTGGCCAATAGTACCCACACTGCAAAATCTTATGGGCAGTCCGGATACCACTATGATGTCAACCAACAGGCGAGGAATGGCATGCCTCCAAAACACTTAGCATCTCATCTTTCGGCACACAATGGCGAATAAGCCCATCAGCACAGCTCCGGTATAAGTAAGGCTCATCCCAAAAGATATTTTTCACATCATGGATGAAGTTTTTCCTCTTATGAAAGGACAAGTCCGATGGGACGATGTCACTAGCCAGACAATTCGCAAAATCGGCGAACCGTGGAATCAAGTCATGAGAAACGGCCAATACATGCTCATCTGGGAAGGTGTCATCAATTTGGGCCATTTCACCCAACTCTCTCATAGCTTCATCCTCTAATCTGGACAAGTAATCGGCAACTTGATTTTTCGATTCCTTTTCTATCTTTCACCTCAAAATCAAACTCTTGCAATAATAGCATCCATCTAATCAACCTTGGTTTCACATCCTTCTTTTCCATCAAATACCTCACAGCGGAATGGTCAGTATGCACTATAACTCTTGTGCCAAGCAAATACGAGCAAAATTTTTTGAAAGCAAATACCACCAAAAGGAGCTCTTGCTCAGTCACTGTGTAGTTCTTTTGTGCTTCATTTAGGGCCTTATTAGCATAATAAATAGGGTGAAGGATTTTATCCCTTCTTTGTCCCAACACCACACCAAGAGCTACCCCACTAGCATCACATATTACTTCAAATGGCTTACTCAAATCCGGAGAAATAATTATGGGTGCAGACACCAACTTCTCCTTCAACTCTCCAAATGCCTTCAGACAGGATTCATCAAAATAAAATTTACATTCCTTCTCAAGTAACTTTCACAGAGGATGTGCAAGTTTTGAGAAATCCTTAATAAATCTCTAATAGAATCCCGCATTCCCAAGAAAACTTCTCACACCTTTTACAGAGATGGGTGGAGGAAGTCTCTCAATAAGCTCTACTTTTACTCGATCAATCTCTATCCCCTTCTCTGAGATGCGATGGCCCAATACAATACCCTTTTTCACCATGAAGTGACATTTCTCCCAATTTAGCACAAGGTTGCAATCTTCACACCTTTTGAGGACTTCGGCCAAGTAACTAAAGCAACGATCAAATGAGTCACCAAAAACTGAAAAATCATCCATAAACACCACAATAGTGTCCTCCACCATATCGAACAATATCGACATCATACATCTCTGAAAAGTAGTCGGTGCATTACACAACCCAAAAGGCATCCTCTTGAATGTTAAAGTCTTATAAGGGCAAGTAAAGGCGGTTTTCTCTTGATCCTCTAATGCAATATAGTTTTGATTGTACCCTGAATATCCATCAAGAAAACAATACCACCCTTTTCTTTCAAGCCTATCTAACATCTGATCCATGAAGGGCGTAGTAAAATGGTCCTTCTTAGTCCATGCATTAAACTTACAGTAGTCCATACACACTCTCCATCCGGTCACCGGCCTCATTAGAACAAGCTCGTTCTTCTCATTAGGAGCCACTGTCATTCCCCCCTTTTGGGCACACACTGAACAGGGCATACCCAACTACTATCTGCTATGGGATATATGACTCCGACATCCAACCACTTGATAATCTCCTTCTTTACTACCTCTGGCATAGGTGGATTTAACCGTCTTTGATGCTCAATACTTGGCTTATGTTCGGGAATGAGTTGGATTTTGTGTGAACAAATACCGGGTGGAATCCCAATAATGTCCGCAATAGTCCAACCAATGGCTCGTTTGAACCTCTTTAACACTTCTACCAAATATTCTACTTGCTCCATATTCAAATTTGATGCAATGATTACCGGCAAAGTGTCATCTTTTCAGAAGAATACATACCGCAGATGAGGTGGTAGAGCCTTAAGCTCTAATTTTGCGGCCTCCTCAATAGATGGTTTCGCGCGTGGAGATTCACGATGCTTTATATCTAACTCCAATTTCTTTGTTTTGAACCAAAAATCACCTTGATTAAGTGCCGAAACCAATGACCCGTACTCTTCAATACCATCCCTCTCAAAGTTCATGATCGCCGCCGCTAGTGCCTCAACACCCGGCGCTCTTCGATTTGTACCTCAGACGCATTCTCAATCCTATAGGATATTGCAGATACCGTTTGGATCTCACAACTCTGCCTCATGGACCTACAAATATTGAAAGTCGCTTCTTCATTGTTTAACCAAAACTTCATCTGCCCTTTTTCCATGTCAACCAAGGCACGACCGGTAGCAAGGAACGACCTCCCTAGAATAATAGGCACCTCAAAATCCACCTCACCGTCAAGAAAAACAAAATCGGCCGGAAATATAAATTACTCCACCTTCACTAACACATCGTGGAGTATCCCAGTAGGCCTCTTCACCGTTCGATCGGCCATTAGTAACCGCATCGCAGTGGGTTTTGGGTCACCCAAACCCAACTTCTTGTAAATAGAGAGAGGTATGAAATTTATGCTTGCAGCAAGATCACATAGTGCTTTAACAAAGTGTAACAACCCGATGGTACATGGAATAGTGAAAGCGCCTGGATCTTCTTTCTTTTGCACGAGAGACCTTGTAGCAATAGCACTACAATGTTGCATCCTATCATCATCCTCAAAACTTACCTATCTCTTCTTAGTAACCATATCTTTCATAAACTTGGCATAACCGGGCATTTTTTCAAGAGCTTCTATCAAGACATTGATGGAGAGTTGTTTCAATATAGTAATAAAACGCTGGATTTTACCATCCTCGGTCTTCTTCACCAATCTTTGCGGGAATGGTGGTGGTGTTCAAGGAACGGGGATCACCTTTAGGGGTATCTCTTATTCCTTCTCCGCTTTGTCTACCAACTCACCACTAACTTACACTAACTCATCATCTCTTCTCACCTCGTCTTCAACGCCAGACGGCATAGGTGGATCCATGGTTTGCTTACCCCCTCGAGTAGTGACTACAATGCAATGTCAATCTTTTTTCGGATTTTAGACGGTATTGCTAGGAAGAGTACCCGGTTGATGTGGGTTCACAGTAGTAGACAATTGGGCCGTTTGAAACTCAAGATGCTTGATTGAGATTGCGTGTGCGTCCACCTTCTGCCAATATTAGCCAAATCACCTGTCAACTCCTTGGCATGATCATCACTAGCATCAAACCTCTTCATCATCTTTTGCAGCATATCTTCAACTCGCGCCATACTACCTCTACCATCCATAGGAGCAACTTCCCTATTTTGAGGCGGAACATAGGGCCTACTTTGATCATTTCTGTTACCATAGTTACCCCGGTTGAAGTTGTTGTCACGGTTGTAGTTTCCTTCTCAAACATAATGGACCTCTCTGTTGTAATTCCCACAGTTCCGACCTTGATTTCCTTGACCTTGGCGCCAATTCTCCTAATTGGAGCCTTGGGCGTTCGGTCGGAAACCCCCTGTATGTTCATTCACTACATAAGAATCTTCTTCATAGTAGTAGTCATCCGCTGGTGGTGGTGGTTTAGTCAAATAATTCACCGCATTTACTTTCTCCGCACCCCGAGTGACATGTTTCAGCACCAACCCAAGCTCAGTTCTCATTTGAGCCATCTCTTCACGAATCTCATCTGCGACTGGGTTGTGTGTAGCTTGCACCGCAAAGGTGTTTCTCCCAGTATCAGACTTCCTTGTGCTCCAAGCCTTATTGTTTCGGGAACTTTTCTCCAACTTTTCCGTAATCTCTGCATATGTGCACTCTCCATAAGAACCACCCGCAATAGTGTCAAGTACTCCCTTATTATTGTCATCTTTTCCCCTATTGAAGTACTCATTCAACGACTCATCATCAATGCGGTAGTTTGGAACACTTCTTACGAATGCGGTGAATCTATCCCTAGAACTACTCACCGACTCCCCAGGTAAAATTAGGAAATTGTTGACTAAAATTCGATAATGTACTTAAAGTTAATCTAAAAGTCACTTTCCCCGGCAGTGTCGCCAAAATTTGATATGCTCAAATTACACTTCTTTAAATAAGTATAAGCGGTTGTATCAAGTAAAGAACCCAACAAGTAGGTTGAGGTCGATCCCACGAGGAAAATGGTTTAGACTTAACTTCAATATACAATTACTTCTATTTAGTCAAGTCCTTTCCGAAAACAGCTAATTAAAAGGGGGGTTTTGTTAAACAAGAGTGTTAAATTATTTCTAAGTAAAACATGTAGCAAGATTAAATATTTGGTTTTTATCAAGTTGTGAGAGAAACCCCCCATCTGCTCATTCACTACATAAGAATCTTCTTCATAGTAGTAGTCATCCGCTGGTGGTGGTGGTTTAGTCAAATAATTCACCGCATTTACTTTCTCCGCACCCCGAGTGACATGTTTCAGCACCAACCCAAGCTCAGTTCTCATTTGAGCCATCTCTTCATGAATCTCATCTGCGACTGGGTTGTGTGTAGCTTGCACCGCAAAGGTGTTTCTCCCAGTATCAGACTTCCTTGTGCTCCAAGCCTTATTATTTTGGGAAATTTTCTCCAACTTTTCCGTGATCTCTGCATATGTGCACTCTCCATAAGAACCACCCGCAATATTGTCAAGTACTCCCTTATTATTGTCATCTTTTCCCCTATTGAAGTACTCATTCAATGACTCATCATCAATGCGGTAGTTTGGAACACTTCTTACGAATGCGGTGAATCTATCCCTAGAACTACTCACCGACTCCCCAGGTAAAATTAGGAAATTGTTGACTGAAATTCAATAATGTACTTAAAGTTAATCTAAAAGTCACTTTCCCCGGCAGTGTCGCCAAAATTTGATATGCTCAAATTACACTTCTTTAAATAAGTATAAGCGGTTGTATCAAGTAAAGAACCCAACAAGTAGGTTGAGGTCGATCCCATGAGGAAAATGGTTTAGACTTAACTTCAATATACAATTACTTCTATTTAGTCAAGTCCTTTCCGAAAACAGCTAATTAAAAGGGGGGTTTTGTTAAACAAGAGTGTTAAATTATTTCTAAGTAAAACATGTAGCAAGATTAAATATTTCGTTTTTATCAAGTTGTGAGAGAAACTAGGGTGTATGTGTTCCCTATAGGTTCATAACGTGGTAATCCTAGCTATAACAATTCCTTCCTAGTGTCTTGCATGCAAAGTAATAAGTTAGGTATCTCTAAATCCTTGGTCCGACATTTAGAGAATTTCACCCCGTACCTTGGTCTGGCTACGTGTCTAAGTTACTAACCCTTAACTTTACTTCATATTAATCATCATATTCGATGTATGGCTTAGTTATTACTTCGCACCAATTGAAACTAGCCTATTAGATAACGTCTCACTAAATCTATGTTGATAATTCTTTTCCTATTAACTACCCCCTTTGGTCCGGCAAATAGAAATAGGGCAAGTTCTAACGCGTGCACTCGTTAAAAAGTCTTCTAAGCGAAAGAATTATCAATACATGCAAGAACCTATTCTAGAATTGTTATTTAGCTAGTTTTACTTTGTTAATCACTCATGGTTCCCACAACCCTAGTTGTGGATTTAGTTACCCATGATTACAAGAACATAATTCATAGTTGATAAACAATAATTCGTGAACTTACTTTGACAAGTTTGAAGAAAATCCAGAAATATCACTTGAAACAACAAAATTCACTTGATAATCGATTCCGGAAACTTGAATAAATTTGCCAAGTTGAAAAGTCAAATCTCCAAGAACAAAAGTATGAAATATAATATAAGATCCAACTCCAAAAACAAGGTTTTACGCCCTATTTATAAAGACATTGTCCTAAAATAAAAGGAAAATAAATAAGGAATGTTTGTCCAGAAAACACGGATTCAATCGACGACCACACAGACGGTCCTGGATGGAACGACAGACTGTCGACTGCCTCAGTCGGTCCACACTTAGTTTTTTCTTCAACCTTCACTTTTGCATCTTCTCTGATCCAATAGACAGACCAACAACACGGTCTGTCGATTCACTTACGGGCCGTCGATGCTTCTCGTCGTTCCATACTTAACTTTTCTTCAACATTGGATACTCGGACATCTCTCTGATTTGATCGAAAATTTGCCAGGATGGTCCGTCGATTAGTCGACGGACCGTTGATCCTTTTGTAGCCCCACTTATTCAGAATTCCCCGAGTTTCTTCCAGATGCGTGAACCTTCAATTGACGGTGACCATCTACGGTCCGTCGATGGGATGACGGGCCGTCAATGGCTTCGTGGGTCACTTCTGTACTGATTTCTGCACAGCCTTCTGCATTTTCATTTTGGACAACTTTACTGCAAAACATAGATAAAAACACATTAAAATTATTATAAAAAGGCCCTAGACACGCACTAAGCTTAAGGAAAATGCATTGAAAGTACCGTGAAACCAAGGTACATCAGCACGATCCCAGAGATTTAGTGTAGAGGCATTTCATATCGAGGAGCTTGCATAATAGGATTTTGTGGGTGTGGAGCAAGATGTTGAGGTTTGGGAGAATATGCATGATATTGCGAAGTATATGGGTGATAATTTGGAAAGTGGGTGCTCTTTGGAGGCATTTGAACGGAACTTGGTTGATTTTGAGAAGTGGAGTAACTTGGAGGAGAATGAGAAGTAGGGTGAATTGGTAGAGAATCATTTTGGAAAGTAACTTGGCATGTGAAAAACTGCTTATCCATAGTTTTCTACAAAGTAAGATTAATGGAGAGTAACAACTTGTCTCACTCGCGCATATCAAATATTTCTCTTCTAATTCATTTATTTTTTGTTCTAAACTTGGGACCAACTTGTTCGAAGATGCACATTTTCGATTTGTCTAACCAAAACCTTATCATTATTCACTTTCTTCTTTCTTTTGTGATTCTTACTTGGGAGAGAAAGAGGAGTGCCTTCTGATCGTGTGTCGTAAACCATGGTCTACAGATCAACTATTGGGGAAGGGTAAACAAAAATGAAGGAAAAAGAAAGCCCAAATTAGAACATTGTATGAATTGTCATATCAAAAACATTATTTTAAGATAAATGCTCTGAATGCAAAGGAGCCTCGTTGAGCGAGAGGTCGGCCTTAACGACATATAAGTGATGTACAATAATTAATTCAAGCCTTGTTTGCCAGTTGGAGCTTAGATTTGAAGAAACAAAAGAACTTTCATTTATTATTAAATTGGAACATTACATCATGATTGAAAAATGAAAACTGAAATAAACTAAGGAAAGAGGGATAACATCGGGAAAATTATCCTAAATTCTGAAATAATGTAGATATCGATTCCAAGAACTTGGCGCCGATTGACCTCATGTATAGGGAGCATTTTCTTGTTTGATGTTCAGCATATTGTGTGACCATACGTTTTCCCTTTCATCGGTGATCCCATGGTAACCTTCTCTGCTTAATTCTGGGTCCTTAAACACTATTAGGATCCATATGTCATACTCATGTGTGCAAGAGGCATGTCGTGCACCCATATGAATGGTCAACAGTCTCTCCCATCATTGATGTACGTTGTGGACTTGTGCTTTATCTAGTCCAAACTCATACTTATACTGTTCCATGTCAGACCGGAGTGGTATTACTTGAGTTTACCCAAATTTACGAATTACTTGAAAAGGCGCATATGGTTTAACACCCTTTAAGCCAATAAGCTCAATGAAGTATCGGTCGTCCCCTCTTGCTATGGCATTAGGCATGGACAACCAATGAAGCTTCCATTGGATTAGGTGGCTCTCAAGCTCTGTCTAAAATATCTGTCAGTCTACAAATCCTACAGATGCAGTGAAACTTACCATCCTCATTGAATGGTTATCAATCTTGTTACCTTGACCAAGAAAGATGTCTATCGCATCGCATCGCCTGTGGAACTGTTTGATAGACCATAATTGCAGTAAAAGGTTGCATCCCTCGAAAAACATTCTACCGTCGACACATGCTGAAAGACTCCTCATTATATCTACCAGGATCATATGCACTATGGTTTTCCTAGGTTCACCCTCTCTTTGAGCTAAGTCTCGAACCACATAACTCAAACATGTGTTGATTTTCCCCCTTGTTTTAGGAAAAACCAAAGATCCTAATAGGGCAATGGCAAATACATTTAAGTGATATGTTTCTCATTCTTCAACGGAGCACTCTAATTCATCATTAAAAGAGTAGTAGCTATCATCTTGGCCAAATCGTGAGTATAGAACGTCTAAATGGATCCACCCAAGGTCTAATGAAATTAAGGTTGGGGTAGACTTCATCCCCAAAGTTTTTAGAAATTCCCTTGGTGATGGCTTATATGGTACCATAATTTCACACTCACGGTATGACAAGTCGATGAAAATACTAATCTTTTTAATTGTTGGTGTCAAATCGAAATCTACAAATTTTAATACCATCCTCACAGGGTCCAGAAATTCCAGCATGTCCCTAAGCAAGTGAGGGTTTGGTATGACGAAGATAAGGAAGGTAAGACCACCCAAAAACTAACGGATATCCCTTTCGCAGTCTCTCTTCATATCCATCCACCAATTCGCTAGCTTGTAATTCACCTCTACAACCATTTGGGGGTTAGGAGAGTTAAAAGTATCCATGACTCTGCAAACAAAACAACAAACTTATAAGCTCCATTTTGGCAAAGTTGACTTGATTTAATTATTACGATCACATTGACACATAAGTATGCATTTTGTTTGTAGGGTGTTGGGGCCCTTTTGACGATAGGGTGACTACTAATTATATGAATTGACACCAAGGGTCAAACCACCTATGGCTTATGCAACATGTATGAACTAATCATAATTTCTAAGAGTTGGCTTCACACGGACTTTAAAGGGATTCTATGCGGGAAATCACATGGTTCCATAGTAGTAAAACTATCCGCATCAGCCATGCCTCAGCCATCTCTCTAATAAAGGGTATTTGAAATGAATTAGAGTATTTGTGAGATGTGAAATCACACACCATCACGAGAACAAAATAAAAAAGAGGAAGAGGGTCCAAATTTGGGGAAGTGTAAGCAGAACGCCGGTTATCCAAGCTGTAAAATATAGCATTTAGATTGAAAAGAGTAACACATAGGCAGTTTATAAAAGCGATAAATAGATAAATACATGCATAAGTAAAGGAAGAAATCATATAAACATATTAAAAATCATACAAATAAGAAAAGAGGGTATGAGATTAAACATGCAAGTACACAAATAAGAGAAAAAGAAAAGGGTGAAACATAACAATAAACAACTTAGGAACAGGGAAAGGGGTGGAATATGGAAAGTAGACAATAAGTAAGGAAATAAAATAATAACAAAACATAGTAATTACCTAACAAATAATGAGATAAACAAATAAATTAAACCCCACATCAATCAAATGAAACACGTAATGGTAAGAACCTAATATCCCCAGCGGAGTCGTCATTCCGTCGCGCCCCATTTGTTGGAAAAACGGATTTTGGTGCATGACCTAACAACTCTTTTGGGATTTTGAAAGTGAAGAGTCGCCACCTAATGAATTAAGGCGCGTTAGGGCACCTATCTAATCTAACTAAGTCTAACTAAGGTCAATGAGCCAGAGATCAGGGTAAGGGTTCAAATTACCTCGAGGGGAAGGTGTTAGGCATCCCTCGAGGTCCACAAATATGGGTCCGGTCGTATCTCATGCAATGTATGTGGGGGCTTATAAGTAGCAAATAAGGTTACTTCATTATGTAGTTATTTAATTAACATGTCAAGCTAGGTGATAACAATAAATAAATATTAAACAATTACGATCTCAATATTACTTAATTAATAATCATGTTGAACTAGGTGATAACAAATAAACATTTAAGATCACATTATTATTTTACTTATTAGTTAAGCATACAAGACTAGGTGAGAATAATAATAAACGTGAAAAATACTAATCAATTAAATAAAAGATAAGCGAGGAGACATAAATTACACACTTAAATAAGCAAACAATCGTAATAGTTTTTTAAGCTACCCCAAATAATTATAATTATAAAACAAAGAAAGGGACAAAAAGAAAGAGAGACTCTTTGGATCAACACTCAACTTTTAATTTTTTATTTCGCCCAGCTTTTGTATAGGGACAGACAAAATGAATGTTTGTCATTTAGACGGAGTCGATGTCATCATATCCATAGGGTCAGCTACCCCTACCCCATCACCGCATGCATTTCGTCCAAAGGTGCTTATCGTCCCCGCTTAAGGTATAAGAGGCATTGGACTACTAGTAGGGTGATTTTAGACCAAATAAAATATATGGACCTCCTAGACACCAAGCAAAAAAAAGATTGGACAACATTTGACACGTAAAGTCCCAAGTTCGCCTGTACATTGCGCTATTAAAATGCTAGAAAACACATAGAGTAAAAGGTCTCATCCTTAAGTGTGTGACATACAATAATTCAAGCAAACAACATAATATTATTAAAAGGGCAAAAAAGTATTATTTAATTTATTTATCAACTTATTAAGTCGAAATGGTCTAATGGATCCTTGTACTTGTTTGTGTTTGTATTCTAAACTCTTCTACTTGACTATTTGTCAATTGAACCCTTGAATTCAATGAAACACTATGTTTTAAGCCCTTTCTAACCATTGACTAAGCTTATGTGGCAACTTAACTATTGAGTTGGCACAAATGTGTGATGTCACGCATAGAGGGAGTGTGAAACATTAAATTTTAGACAAAAAATAAATTTTTTTTCTTTTTTAAAAAAGATAAAAAATAATAAGATTAATTTCTTCTTTTTTCATTTATTTTATCTTTAATTTCCCACAACACCCATGACCCATCCCCATTTTTTTTACTTTCTACTCTCAAACCCTGATTTTTCTTCATTCTCCCCTTTCCGGTCCATTCCTATTTCTTGTTTCTCTCTTCTTCTTTTTTTTTTACAATTTTCTTCCTTTCGAAAATAGAAACGAAATTGCATTTTGTTGTAGATCTATATTTTCCTTTTATTTTTTGGGGCAATTTATAACCCATAAAGTGATAAAGATTCAACAATATTGAAAGATGAAAAGTATGTTGAATGTCTTTGTGAAATTAGGTGAAATTTGTTATTTAAAATTGTGTATAAATAATATTAGAGTATATTGATGTATTCTAATGACTATTTGTTAACATCAATGGGGAAAAGATTTATGGTGTTTCAAGCTGTAGATGTGAGTGTTGGCAAAAAAAAAAGATTAGAAGTTGGAATGAAAGAATTTTTGTAAACAAATGTAATGACAATTGTTAGTTATTTAGGAATATAATGATAGTAGCGAGAATGGAAGGTTGTGGTGGTATTTCTAATGTATAAAAATGGAGAGAGGTGAAGGGATGAAAGAGGAATGAAGTGAAAAACAATAAAAATCATTTTTTTATTATAAAAAAATCATAATAAGTGAAGCGTCATTTAAAATGTGATGTAGACGGTGACAAGTCATTTTTGTCAAGTGTTTAAAGTTCACACACAACGAAAGGGGTTTAAAATGCTTAGTTTCACTGAGTTAAAGGGTTCAATTGATAAATGATCAAGTAGAATGGTCCATAATACAAACCTGTACAAGTACAAAGGTCTATCAGACCATTCCTCAACTTATTAATGCTTAGTGTTTAGTCTAAGTGACAACACTTTGAATTGGTGTAGAAAATAATTACTAACTGATTCTATTTCTTAGCAGAAAATTAACAGTCAGTTCAATATTTTTAAGAGTCTAGATTTAACAAACTGAACTTTAATTAATCTAATTAGTTAAAACGGAATTTATTAATTAAGTCCTAGGGGCATGGTTTCTAAGATGACATAATTATTATTTTCTAATTTAGGCATATGTTACATCTATTTAAATCTATATGCATAAATACACTAAAATAACATTTAGCATTATGTAGATCCTATGGGAATGATTTCTAAGTGTAAACATGCTGAAAATATTTTTTTACTTTATTTGCAGAAATAATTTAAAAGCGGATAGAAACAAGTATATCAGATTTGTCTATATTTATTTTTTAGACATGTTGAAGATTATTTAATAACTCATATGAATATGATTTCTAGGTGATTGAAAAGTCAACATTGAAACAACATCTATAGGCATGCTTTTTCTAATTCCAAAAGGATATAAAATATTTTCATTCCTTATAAGCATGATTTCTAGGTGTGAACATGTTGTATCAAAAAATATGCACAAAAATTATTCATTTAACATTCTCGTAATTAAGCAGAGATCTATAGGCATAACCCAATTAATTAATATGCAAGTTATTAGAATAGTTTTAATTTCAAACATTAATTAGACAAGATTAAACAAGTGATCAATCAAATGACTTTTTTTTTTTTTGAATTTTTAGTTAGATCTAAAACCGATTTATCAAATAAAGACTATCAAACAAATTTCGATCTTATAGGCATGCTTTCTAACACGAATAAGTTTGCAAATAAAGGACAATTAGCACGTAATTCTCCTTTCCCTAGATGATTGCCCAAATTTATTTCGCATATATATACTAGCGTTAATTAAGAGTAATACAAAATCATACAAAGCCAACAACAAAAAGAACAAATAGTTAATATCTAAATCATCAAAAAAAACTTAAACAAGTTTTGTCCAGAGATATCTTCTAGGTGACTCTTTAATGTCTCGAACCATTAAGTTCAAAACCTTGTTAAAGCATAACGGAAAATATGGGCAAGTAATAACACATAAAGACAATATCAAGAGGATAAAACTAATTATATTGTACGTATATAACAATGATTAGTTCATGTGTACAAGTAGCATACAAACATATAGGAATTAAACAAGTTATGGAAAATGTATAATCACACGAAGCAAAAGCGATAAAAATACTGACTCGTACACTTTTACGTATTTATTCAAACATACACACAATACAACTAATGCAAAAAATTAATGTAATGATAGTGGCTAACCAGATATGTAGAAATATTTATCAGCAATGAAGTATTTAGTAAGGTTTTCAATCCACAACAGCAACACAACAAGAAAGAATGCTCAAAGTTTCCCCAAAAATCTTCTTCTTTTTTAGAGGAGATATTATTATAAATTTATTGTTCAAGTGAGAGTATTTTAAGAGTGTAGAACCGGTGAGAATAATGAAAAGATAGGTCTCTTTAGATAGTGAATAGAGGTCTGGTTTAGAAGGAAAGGATATATTTTAAGGAATCAATTGAATATTACATTTTCCTTATTTCAAAAGAGAGACAAATTAGATTTTTTTAAAATATTTTTTTACCAAATATAAACAAGTAAGAAATATAATAGAATAAAATTAGGAAGAGTAATATTTTTTTTCTTAAATAAAGAAAAGTCAAATAAATATTATTTTTTACCAAATATAAACAAGTAAGAAATTAGTCCCCCACATTTAAATAAGGTAAGAATAATAATTCATGGAAATCAATAGATAACACACATAGAAATAAATAGAAGGAAATAATTATTGCCCCAATTAGGTACCAAATTATTCACTAATATGATTATATCAATATTTTTTACTATGAGCAAGAGGATATTACAAAAAGAAGTTCTAAATTACCATTCGAAAATATCATAAGGAGGGATTCTAAGCATTTTTCTAATTAGCTATTTAGGAGAAGAAATAACAATACCAATTTATCAGAAAGTTTTGATCACAAACAAATCATATTGATCTATTATTCAACTAAAATATCCATTCAACAAGCTCGAATAATTAAAAGGAACCAGAATCCAACAACGTATACTATAATTAATAGATGTAATCAAAAGGGGAAATCACTCAATAACCTTGAATCATGAAAAATTACTCTTAAAGTATCAACAACTCTAAACAATACTGGAGGTCAAAGGAACACCTTCACTTAACATATTCGGAATAAATGATATCATCAATAGTATGAATTACCTAAGAACTCAGTAGCAACAAGTGACTATATTCAACCAAATATAAAACATAAACATAGTTCATAATATCTAAAAATTTCAACCAGCAATTCAATTTTAAGATTGAGATTACTTTAGTGTATAGAAATTCATATAAGAAAAATCAGAATCATATTGTCAATAAGGAGAGGAATAAAAATTCTAAGAGATTAGATAAGGAATAATTGTACATAATATCAAACGAATAATGTAAAAGAAATGAAGTATCTATTGTTTGATTTAATTATGCCCCATAGCAAACGTTTGCCAGTCGCCTCTCTCCCTAAACTCTCGCTCGCCACTCTCCCTCTGCTCGCCTCTCTCGCTTTATACAACAAAAGTGTATAAATTGTGTTTCTGTTTTGTATAAAGCAAGAGAAAATTGTACATACACATACAAAAGCATATACCTTCGTGCTATACACTTAATTATACAATATACAAACATTTTACTTCGATTCAATTATATACAAATGCAATTTTTATACAGATATTGCAGCGAAATAGGCCAGCAAATTATACAATTGCGAATTATAAAATTGCAGTGAAATACAATTTTCTCTCGCTTTATAAAACAGAAAAGTATAAATTATGTTTCTATTTTGTATAAAGCGAGAGAAAATTGTATATACACATGTAAAAACATATATTTTCTTCCTATACACTAATTATTATACAATATACAAACATTTTACTTCGATTCAATCATATACAAATGCACATTTTATACAGATATTATAGCAAAATAGGCCAGCGAATCATACAATTGTATATGTATAGCGAATTGTACATTTATATGTTTGTTATGGAGCGCAATTATGTAAACTTTGTTATAGCATACAAATATGATTTTTTTATTTGATATATGTGAAAGTTGCCTATTAGATAATGGTTTAAAAGAAATATAGACGGACGGATCTGTTAAAAGATCCGTCTTTTAACCCTCTTGAAACTTTTGAAAACATCACCAGGCTCGCTTGTTTGTTGGACGAAGCAGCATTTGCCGGAGTTGGAGCTGACTTTTGTTGGACAGAGTTTTCCGCTAGTGGTTTGCTACTCTCGACATAGCTATTGCTTTGCCGTTTGGAGCTGCTGGAGTTGCTGAATGTCGAAGCTTCTCGCTGCTGCTACTATTCTTCGTCCCTCGCTAGCGGCTGGCTTTTATCATTGGCTGGAGCTGCTGGTCGCCGTGGCCTTGCCTGGCTGTTGCTGTCGTCGGTGTTGTTGTTGCTAGCCTGCAAAGAGAGAAAAAAAAGGACAAGGGGAGGGAGGAGAAATCGGAGAGAGAAGGAGAAAAGGAAGAGAGAGGTGTCACCGCCTCTGGTGGCTTTCGCCGGAAAAAGGCAAGGAGAGAGAGGAGGGGGGGGCAAATTTTTTTTGGAGAAGAGAGGGAGAGGCACCTGTTTGTTGAGAGAGGAAGACAATGAAAAAAAAATAGAAAAAATAAATAGGGCTTGGTCTTGTTTTGATTAAACTTGAAAAGTTGGAAGACTTAATCTTAGCCGTTGAGATCAACTGAGATGGAGGACCAATATTAATTAAAATTTAAATAAAATTGATATGGAGGGCATGAAATTTGGAATGGCCAAAGTTGAAATAATATTGGCTAGGATTGAAATTAAAAGTGACTATAATTGAAATAGAATTGGAATTAAATAGGTTAGAATTTAAAAGATTTAGAGGAAATTTAAAGAAATGTCATCCAATTAAAATACTACCAATATAATAATATATTTCATATAATTAAAATCACTTAAATTTTAGAACAATTGAATAAAATAATTATTTCGGAATTTATTATGAATTTTAAAAATATTTTAATAATATTTACAATAATTTTAAAAAGTAAACATACTAAAATATATAATATTCATGCGAAATCGACTAAAATTCTAAACTTAAAATAAATTTTAAAATACATATTTAATGGGATAACATTCCTAAGAATGATTAAAGGTCGGTAAAAATTGGGTGTCAACACGTTGTAAAGTATAACAGAACAACAAAAATCAAATTCAACTTATGTATAATAATACGTGAAAGGTTAGAACTCATAAATAATTGGATCAATCAATATTACACTTGTCATTCATAATATTAGGAAGATTGAAATCAGATTAAGGTAATCATGTAAAGAATTATTGTATAATATAAACAATTACAAAAGAACAGTTGATACCTCAATTATGGATGAACGAAGAAAGAAAAAGAGTAACCTAATATTACATGTTGCACTTTCCATCCAACAAACTACACAAAGTGCTCTCCAATAACAAACTATAACCATATAATATATACAAAGTGTAAGCATAACGTTTATTAGAAATAATGAATATTTATTTTCGAAATGGTTTAGAAAGAGAGTGGAACATGACTTTTCAAGTTTTATTCAAATAATAAAGTAAGAATAATATGGAATTAAGGTACAATACATAAATGAATGAATAAAAAAGAAGCATGCCATATTGCTTTTCAATACACCTGCATGTTTGGGGTTGTCAAGCGGAAGCTACAGTTTAGTTACCCATGAATATTTCTACTTCCTCACCAATAACAAATGTTGTTCCTCTTATTGAAGAATATTTTAACAATGTTTAACAACATTTGGGTGAAACACTTAAAGAAAAAATTAACTCTCAAGTATCTGACGCAAATAAACCACAAACAGTCTCATTAAAAAACTCTCAAAGAGAAAAAAATAGGTTATTTGAGATGATTAAGTAATTTATTTGCAAGAGTAAGATTTTGAAATTGGAATCAATAAAGATCCGATTTCATTTTACAAGTGATATAAATTACTGAGTCTAATAAATGGATTGATGCCATGAATGAAGAGTTCAAATCCATGGAATAACGACAATCTGTGATCTTGTTCAATTACAAGAAAGTTCTAAGAGAATCGGGTGTAGATGAGTCTTCAAGACCGAAGGTGATTATAATGAAAATATTGAACAACATACAGTCAGACTTCTTGCTAAGGGATACACTCAAAATGGTGGGCATTGATTATAAAGAGACTTTTTTCATCGGTAAAGACTCATTAAGAATTGTTTTGGCTTTTATAGCTCATTATGATTTAGAGTTACATCAAATAGATGTGAAAACTACCTTTCATAATGGAGACCTCGATGAGGATATTTAATTTGGACAATTAGAGGGTTTCGAAATTAAAAGAAAAGATCAAATAGTGTGTAAACTAAAGAAGTCAATATATGGACTCAAACAAGCCTCACGAAAATGGTATTTCTTTTATAGTTATCCGTGGGGTAAAGAGAGTTTTAATTTAACATTGATGTATATGAAGAATAAAATCAATTTCAAGAAGTAGAGTGAAGTGTTTAATAAAATAGGAAATGCATCGTATGCTCTGTATTACTTTTTCTGGGCATTTCAGGTACTTCTTATAAGTTATGTAGTTGATTTATGATAATTTTTTTTATATATGTATAATATTTTATAGCATCTGATTATTGATATGTTCGTCTATTAATTTCATGTTTGGATATATGAGGCTTTTCCTAAATTTGGTAAGTATGCCAAGAAGTCCTTGGATTCTCCTTTATCCATTCCTCGTTGACTTAGATGGCACACCGCAAAAATAGTAATATTATCGAAGCTGATCCAATTAAGAACAAAGGAAAAGTAGAAAGGTACAAAGTTTATTTGGCAATATCTATAAATTGGTAAATGTCATGTAGTATTTGTATATATATTTTTTTCTTAGGTTGTACACCCATACCCCACACCTAGTGTCCGTGAGAAAAAAAGAATTACTTGGAAACACTAAAGTCATAGGTTGATGAAGTGAAGGATGTATCCCGTTGCCGTAAAGGCAAATTAGAAAGGTGTCACTATCTTTACTTCAGTAGTAAAGAATGTGGAGGATGAGTATTTAAGTGATCACAATCCTAATCAACCTTGTGAGAATTCTATACCAAGTACTTCTAAAGATGGAAATCTGTATGAGCATGTTGCATCCCTCGAGTATTTAATGGTGACAATTGTTGCTTATGTACTAGAGGAAGATTGAGAAGAATAAGAAAAATAAAGATAGATAAATTTATATATTATTTCTATAAAATAATTTATTTATATTAATACTTAGCCACCGATCTTGGAATGGATGATAACAACTTCTCAGCAGCAACGATTGATGACGAGATCCTTCCATTAACTATTGTCGATAATGATATTGGTGTAATTGATGAATACTTTGTTGAAGATGTTGATGAAGAGATGAAGGAAGAGGAGATGAATGAAGAATAAAAAGAAAAAGATGAGGAGATGATGAGAGATTAAGAAGAGGAGAAGCTGGAGGAGAACGATGAAGAAAAAGTAGAGGAGAAGCTAGAAGATAAGAAACAAGAAGAAATTGAAGAGGATAAGTTGTAATAGATGAAAAATGAAGAAAATCAAGAAAGTGGATAAGAAGTGAGAGAACAACAAGATGAGAAGATAAAAGAGAATGAAGAAAAGAAAAAGTTGGAAGAAGAAGGCTTGGCCACTGATGTCGGAGAAGTGGAAAAAGAAATTGACGTGATGGGTATTGTGATGGAGCTTAATGGTTAGTTGGTGGTGATGACTAAGAAATTTTTGGTTATTGGTGTTTTTATAGAGTTTTAAAATCATTTGTTTTTGAAGACAGTTGATTCATGTAGTAGTTGGGTCTTCTCCGATTTTGAAGAAAATTGGTTTTTGAGATATTCGTTTTTTAAGATAATTAGTTTTTGAAATAGTTGGTTTTTAAGAACATGGTCAAAGTGGTTTGTTGTTTTGCTCTTTTTGACGATAAATGTAGTTGTGATAGTTTAAACTGTATTATTATGAATTATTTTTAGATTTCTTATTAATCTATGTTTTAATAGTATATGATTTTTGCTACCACTTTTGATCAATTTAGTAGTCAATTATCGAGTTGTACGTCTAATACTATAAATTGCTATCACTATTCTTCTATAACATTATCGAGAAAAAATAAAAGATAAAAGAGTGCAATAAAATGAGTGAAATACTATATGTATTCAACACTACATTCATAAATCACACAATATAGTTTTTAGGGATTATCTCTATCTTTTTCGGCATATTTTAGTAACACTTTCAAGTGATTTCTCTACTATCCAGGTTATTTTTCAAAAGTCAATAGAAGATCCCTATTTTCTTTAGATTTCGCGTAGCTTTTTTAATATTTCAAATTTTGCAATGCCTTGAAAATTCAATGAGCTACTCGTTGATGATTTGTTTTCAAGCCACTTAAAAAAGAGCATATGTCAACTGTACAAATAAGGAATTATCGACCTAGATTTGTATCGGTGTGTAACGTCCTCAATATAACTAGATTACCACAATGAAAATTATAATATTTTTTTACATTGATTGTTCGATATGCTTAACACATCCCATTGTTCAATAAGGTTTTCCCACCATTAACTTCAGGCCAAAACCCTCCCCCAATGATAATTACCGAAGAATCTAAGTTCTACGAATTGATAAATGGATTTAGGGGGGTAATGATCTTACCATTTGCGCTATAAATTGTGGGAATCTATCAAAAAATAGCCCTAGGTTTTCTCTTAGATTTCAGGAAAGAAGGTTTGTGTAATGCCCCAAAAGCTAGTACACTAAATTAGAGCCTATAGCTACGGTTCTATAGTTTAATATATGAGGGTTAGATTCGTAGTTGAGACTTCCCGTACATAGAATGTCTGGTTTAGGGGTTGAACGTCAAGGCACATCTAACACCCCCTAAACTAATAGTCCCGCTAGGATTAATGAGGTCCAAATACAAGGGGAAAAAACCCAGGCCAAGGGGGCAAGGCCCATGCCAAGGACAAGGCTTCCCCAATCTATGTTAATACTTCCCAAAGACGTCGACCACCTTCACGACCAATGGTCTTCACCACAGTTCGTGAAGGGGCTTGTGAAGTCTCCTAAGGATTTTGCAAGGCAAGGTCTTGGGGGCTAGCTACTACCGAAGAGACCACGACTATCACCACGAATCTTGGCTTGACCACGGATCGTGGGAGACCTCGTGGTACTGCCTTAGTATTTTTGGAGGCCATGACTCATTTGGAAGCCACTGATCAAGGGTCTGCAGACATGGCTCGTGAGTCTAATTGTGGTGTCTAACACTATGGCTCTAAAACGAGGGTCAAATTAGTAAATTCATTATTAGTTAGTATTAATGGGGCCATTTTATATGGACTTTATACACCTATATAGAGTATTTCATGTCATTAACCACCCCAACTAAGTCAGCTAGAATCAAAACCCCAAAACACTCTCCTCTCAAATATTTCTCTCTTTAGAAAACCTCCATTGAAGAAGAAGCTAGAGTTTGAAGCTAAGGTCAAAAAAAAAAAAGACTCCATTGTTGAACTCTTGTGTAGGACTTTGATTAAAGGTATGTATAGCTTTTCATCTATGGATTCTTCCACCCACAGAGTCCCCTTGATTCCCCAAATTTTGTGAATAAGAGCCATAATCTAAGCAATGGTTTCTTTAATGTGTGGGTTTAGTTGGGTATGACTCTACTTGGTTGGATAATACTTATTTATGATTAGTTTAGTATTGATTCATGATATTATTATGAATTTATGTGAATTCCATGGTTAACCCTATAATTGAGTTATGTGGGTTTATATGAAGGTGAAATTGAAGGTTCTAAGGTGATCTTCTATAATAGATGTAATGGATAAGTAATTGACAAGATAGAAGCATTTGAACATGAATTAATACTAGATTTAAGAATGATAAATCATGAATTATAATGACTGAATTTGGGACTTTATGATGAATTATACTTAAAATTGCCAATGACTAAGGCTTGTGACTAATATGTCTTCTGATCTAGCCTAGTATGATTATTGTGGAGTAAATCTTGAAATTTGGGCTTGAAGTCATAATGTTGTATCTTGCATATAATTGGTGTACAAATAGATATAGTTGTTATGGAAGGCTTTTACCCACATAACCTACCTAGAACTATATCAATGCATGCCTGTATGTAGAATGTGAAAGGTCTTCTCACATAAAATGATTCTAGATTGAAGGTTAATCATCTAAAATGAATCAAAGCATGTTAGAATATAATAACTTAATGTTGTGATACATGATCCCTTGATGTATATCTAGTTTAGGTAGCATGAGTTAGAAGTTCTCATGGTATCTTGGGATTGAGAAACTTGTCACGCCCCGATCCTACACCCTGGGTGGGACTGGCACTTGGAGATCGTTTCTGGTTCCCAAGCGAACCCTTGGCCAGGCTTACTAAACTCAGCAGAAAGCTAAACTCAACTGTCTTAAGAAATAACACATGCTTCAAACAAATACTTCATATAATATTTGGCCAAAATGGCACTCAAATTATCAACAACTAAAATAACTCCAAACTGAAATACTAATTGTCTACGAATCCTCTAAACTGACTAAAGAGGGATGTTGGGACAGACCCCACAACATCCTAAAACCAAACTACTAAATAATTGAAATGGATGTCCTCCGGAATGCAATGAGGCTCACCACGGACTCTGGAGCTAAATCTTGATCAACAAAGAACCGCATGTTGATCCTCGTTACCTGCGTCTGCATCATAAAATGATGCATGGTAATTGGCATCAGTACATGAATGTACGAGTATGCGAGTTGGAATGTTAAGTACAACTATATAGATTGAAATAGAGTATGGATGAACTTACCTTGGCACTGCTCAACTCATAAGATGACAACTCTATATAATGAAAAAAAAGGACATATGCAATATATATGTGTGTAAAATTTATAAAATAATGTAACTCCTAGTTTATTAAAGATATAACAATAAAAACCCAACTTTACTTATATATGAAAGTAATATAGTTTCTGTGGGAGTTTCTCTAACCGATAACCACCACTATGAGCTTAAGTGTTGATACAATGTCTTGCCCACGCTGCCAGAACAGTTCTATACTTTGACGTCGCATAGAACATCCTCTACCTAGTGGATCCACTAGCTAACCTTACGTGATCATCTAAAAAGTATGACACGTTAATACCCATGATGGCCACATGGTTTACATGGGGACTTTAGTTATTTGAACTCTCATTCCCACATCGGTGCTCAATACTACTCCCAAAACATACTTTAGCTCATAATTTTAAACAAAACTTCCTTCCTTTGGGTTCAGATAATTTACTGAACCCTTTAGCTTAAAAAGTTCCTTTTTTGAAACAATGTTCCCCTCTTCAGTTCAAAGATCTTTTGAAACTTCTTTAGTTTCTTTTAAAATTAAATGTAAAACATTTATCAACCTTTAGGGAATACTTAGTCTCCCTTTTTAACTTTAGAGAATTGAACTCAACTCCTGCCCTTTTCTTAACTTGAAACTTTAACTCTTAGGGAATACTTAGTTCCCCTATACCTTTTGAGAAATGAAATCGACCTTTACTCCTTTCCTCAAAATTGATCCTTAAAAAAGAAGTTAAAAGATTTAAGTAAGACTCTAAGAACTTTGAAAAAAACTTTACTTTAACTCACTTCATAACTTTAGACTTGACTTCTTACTTTCTTGACTTTGATCCTATCTTTCCTTGAATTTGGATTATGGATTCAAGGATCATGATCTCATGTTTATGGATGAATTCATGATGTTTAGATGTACTTTATATTGTTGGAAACAACTAGGAATGAAGGGTACATCCCTTGGGAAGTAGTACGGAAAGATAGGGAGAAAACGGGGGCTCCAGGGGGTCGCGGCGAGGGGCGCCAGGGACTGTCTGACAGACCCCGGTCTGGGGTGCTTGAGAGGCGCGCCATGCCTAGATTGTCTAAGAGAGCCTGCCTTGAGGCGCTCTGGCAGGCGCGGCGCCGAAGGGTCATCTGATGGGACTTCCGACTTTCTTCTTCGTTTTTATCTCTAAACCTTTCCAAACTCCCATGGATTCCACCCCAAACGTTTAGGATCCCTTCTTAACTCACTAAATAATAGTTTGACCCATAAATAGTCCAGAAACAAGAACTCAAACTACTAGAGATCAACTACATATCAACCAACAAGATTTCACAATGTTTCATCAAGAATTTCATGTTCATCATTCACTAATTCAAACTTTACTGAACTAAAACAATCTGGGTGTGGGTGAAAAAAACCAACACCGAATGATCTCACATACCTGATAAGGAGCACCCCCGATGATATCCACACAACGAAATCTTGGCGTTCTAGCATCTTCTTCTCCTTTCTCCTCTTTTCTTCTTTCTTTCAAAGCCCTAGATTATTTTCTAAGTGCGTAAACTGAATCGGATCACTTTAGACCCCAACATATTACCCCAAAAACAAAATTAATGATTGACTTAGGAAAATACCCAAACACCCTTAATAAATCCGGATTTGGAACTTTTCGTGCTTAACAACCCAACTTCCGAAACTCATATTTCTCTCATATGCCTCAGAAATTTGTAAACTTGAAGTCGTTACAAAATTCTTCCAAAAATATTTCATCCATATAAAGAACTTACCGAAACTCGTCTGAGCTGGGAGTTATGACCTGTTGAAAATGACCAAAACTTACTTTTGAAATCTGGAAATTTTCCAGATTTCCTTACTTATTTCCAAATTTGATTCTTCTTGTTTTTCTTAGCTTAACCTTAGCTAATTCAAGACACGAGATGTAACAATATCTCCCCCTTGGGAACTTTCGTCCTCGAATGAGAATTCTTTCACTAAGCTAAATATAGTAACATAATTTCAGCACTCAACAACAAAAGCAAGTAACAACATGTTCATACATAACCTTATAAAGTTCAAAAAAGAGAATTTAGTACCTTGATCTGCGTTCTCTCCGAATTCAGAGAGATGTGAACATCTCTTCTTCATATCTTCCTCTCCTTCCCAAGTCGCTTCTTTAACAAATTGGGCCTCCAAAGGACCTTGACCGAAACAACTTCCTTTGTCCTCAGCTTGAGAACTTGATGATCCAAAATCTGAACCGGAACATCTTCATAGGACAAATTATCCTTAATACCAACATTCTCTGCTGGTACTATCAATGAAGGATCACCCAACACTTATTCAACATAGAAATATGGAATATTGGATGAACCGCTACTAACTCTTGGGGTAGCTCCAACTCATAATCCACATTTCCCACTCTCTTGGAGATTCTATAAGGTCCAATATACCGGGGACTAAGTTTCCCTTCTTACCAAACCTCATAACTCTCTTCATAGGTGAAACCTTAAGATACACCCAATCATCTGCCTCGAACTCTAATGGCCTTCTCCTAACGTCTATGTAGGACTTTTGCCGACTTTGTGTTGTCTTCAACCTTTCTTGAATCACTTTCACCTTCTCCATAGCTTGGTGAACTAAATTTGTTCCTATCAACCTTTATTCTAAAACTTCAAACCACCCAACAGGAGATATGCACCTTCTCACATAAAGAGCTTCATATGGAGCCATTTGGATGCTCGAATGATAGCTATTGTTGTACACGAACTCAATGAGAGGTTGATGATCATCCCAATTTCCCTTGAAGTCTATCACACAAGATCTCAACATATCTTCTAAGGTATGGATAGTACACTTTGCTTTTCCATCTGTATGAGGATGAAATGCCATACTCAAATTTACCTTAGAACCCAAACCTTTCTGGAAAGATTTCCAGAATTGTGCAGTAAATTGTGTACCTCTATCTGAAATAATGGAGACCGAACTCCATGAAGTCTTACCACCTATTGAAGGTACAACTTTGCATAATCTTTGGCCGAATAAGTAGTCTTTACCGGCCAAAAATGGGATGACTTTGTCATTCTATCGACAATCACCCAAATAGAATAATGTTGCCTTCACAATCTTGGTAATCCTATGATGAAGTCCATATTAATGATCTCCCACTTCCATTTTGGAAGTTCTATATTCTGAGCTAAACCTCCAGGCCTTTGGGTTTCAACTTTCACTTGCTGACAATTTGAACATTTGGCAACAAACTCAGCAATATCTTTCTTCATGCCTTCCCACCAATATACCTCTCTAAAATCACGGTACATTTTGGCGGCACCTGGATGAATGGAATATATGGAGTTATGAGCCTCCTTCAAGATTATCTCTTGGAGTCCATCCACCTTAGGTACAAATAATCTGCCTTGGTATTTCATCACACCATCTCCCCCTTGTTCGAAAGCCAATACTCTTTGGATATGGACACTTGACTTCAAATCAAGCAAAATAGGGTCTTGGTCTTGCTTCTATTTCATCTCTGACACTAAGGATGATTCATTTCCATTGGTCACCACTGTGCCTCCTGATGTGGAATCCATAAGTCTGACTCCCAAACGTGCAAGTCTATGCACGTCATTTGCTAACTCACTATTTTCCTATTCGACATGGGAAGTACTCCCCATGGACAACCTGTTTAAGGCATCAGCAACCACATTAGCCTTACCTGGGTGGTAAAGAATACGCATGTCATAATCCTTGAGTAATTCCAACCACCTTCTTTGTCTGAGGTTGAGCTCCTTTTGAGTGAACACATATTGGAGGCTCTTGTGGTCAGTGAATAAATCCACATGAACAGCATACAAATAGTGATGGCATATCTTCAAAGCAAAAACTACTACAGCCAATTCTAAGTCATGAGTTGGATAATTCTTTTCCTGAACTTTCAATTGTCCAGAAGAATAATCTATGACCTTTCCATTCTACGTTAACGCGCAGACCAAATCAAATCTTGATACATCACAATAAACCACGAAGACTTGAGTACCCTCTGGTAAGGTCAAAACCGGAGCGACAGTCAATATCTTTTTCAACTCTTGAAAGCTTTGGTCACAAGCTTCAGACTATTGAAAGTTGACTGTCTTCTGAGTTAACTTGGTCAAAGGAGAAGATATATATGAAAACCCTTCAAAAATTCACCTATAATAGGCAGCCAACCTAAGAAACTCCTTATATCAGTTGGAGATGTGGGTCTAGGACAACTCTTAACTGCCTCAATCTTCTGCGTATCAACTCAAATACCTTCACCAGAAAGAATGTGACCTAATAATGCCATAAACTTAAGCTAAAACTCACACTTGGAGAACTTGGCATACAACTCCTTATCTCTCAACGTCTAAAGAACAACCCTTAGGTGACTAGCATGATCATCTTCATTCCTTGAATAAATCAGTATGTCATCAATGAAGACGAAGAAAAACAGATCTAAATAAGGTTTTAAAACTCTGTTCATAAGATCCATGAACGCTGCAGGTGCATTTGTCAAACTAAAGGACCTAACTAAAAATTCATAATGCCCATACCTTGTTCTAAAAGCTGTCTTGGGAATATCAAAATCCCTTACTTTCAACTGATGATAGCATGATATGAGGTCAATCATAGAAAAACAAGAAGCACCCTGAAATTAATCGAAAAGATCATCTATTGTTGGAATGGGATATTTATTCTTTTACCTTATTCAAATTATGGTAGTCTATACATATCCCTAGGGATCCATCCTTCTTCCTAACGAACAAGACCGGAGCGCCCCAAGGTGAGACTCTTGGTCAGATGAAGTCTTTATCTAACAAGTCTTTCAACTGCTCTTTTAGTTTCCTAGTGCCATTCTGTATGGCGGAATAGAGATAGGACGAGTATTTGGGATGACGTCTATGCCGAAGTCTATCTATCTTTTGGAAGGGACTCCGGGTAGATCATCTGGAAAGACTTCTGAAAACTCACTGACTATAGGAACGGACTTAAGAGAAGGTACCCAAACACTTGAGTCATTAACTCGGACTAAGTGATAGATATATCCCTTTGAAACTAACTTCCTCGCCTTAAGGTACGAAATGAAACAACCCTTAGGCACTACTGAACTACTAGCCCACTGTATGACTGGATCATTTGGAATTTGAAACTTGACAACTCTTGTTCTGCAATCTATTGATGCATAGCAGGCATGGAGCCAGTCCATACCTAGAATGCATCAAATCTACCATGTACAATTCTACTAGATCAGCCATGGTGTCCTTGTGATTGATGGAAATAGGACAATCACGATAGACTCTTTCCACTACAATAGACTCCCCAACATGTATAGAAACATAGAAGGGTTCAAGGAGTTTTTCAGGAAAAATCTCAAACTGATTTGCAACATAAGGAGTCACAAAGGATAAATTTTCTCCTGGGTCTAACAAAGCATAAACATCAAAAGTAACAACTTTGATCATACCCATGACAACATCTGGAGAGTTCTCTTGCTCTTGGAGGCTAGTGATTGCATAGAGGCGGTTTTCCTCTCTGCCTCTCCCAAGAGTGGATCCTCTGGGTGCAACCCTATTGGTTGGAGCAACTGAGGAAGATTGGGATCTATTGCCCGGATACCCACCACCTTGCTTATCCTTGGGGCACTCTCTCATGAAGTGACCCTCTTAACAACACTTGTAACAAACTGTTCGGCCATCACGACAATTTCTTGGGTGGTTTCTACCACACTTAGCACATGTAGGAGCCCTACTTCCTCCTTGCGCCACACTGCCTTGAGATTTGCCGGTCTAGCCTTAAAGTGTTGTGAATTCTGTCCACTATACTCACCTCGGTTTCTGGGTGCAGGTGCACTAACAGATGATGGTGCATGCCCCTTTGGTTTCTGGAAATGTGGTCAACTTGAACCACCTTTTTGTTGGCCATACTGATTCCCAGTCTTCGCTTTCTTGTTTTGATATTCCTCTTTGTCCCTCATCTTCTCCTCTTCAACTTTTTGGACATAGACCATAAGCCTGGATATGTCCATGTCACCTATCAACATGGAATCCCTACCTTCCTTACTTGAAGCAACCCAACCCTGCAACAAACACACTCGTCTTGCTCCTCTTATCTTTCACCATCTCTGGAGCATAGCGAGACAACTGGGTGAACTTCATCCCATATTCCCGTACACTCATCAAGTCTTGTTTGAGAGTAAGGAACTCCCTCACCTTGGCTTCCTTCAGTTCACGAGGAAAGAACCTCCCTAAAAAGGCTTCTCGAAGCAAGCCCAACTTGGGTGTGGTGCATCCTCAGCTTTACTATCGTTCCATTGATCAAACCAGGTTCTAGCCACACCCTTCAGTTTATATGCATCCAATTCAACTCTCTCAGCATCTAACACATGCATTCCCTCAAATACCTTCTTTAATTCATCCACAAAGTTCTCCGGATCCTCAGTAGGGCTTGATCTAGTGAAACTAGGAGGGTTCATTCTCAGAAACACACAAACTCTTGAGGTATTAGCCCCTTCTTGTCAACTGCTCTCTTTGCCCAACTTCGTTGGTCACAACCTGACTTAACATGTGGATAGCTTCCCACAATTCAGCATTGGTAACCTCTCCTTGGGGTTGCACCTCTGGTGCATTTTGAACCTCTTGTTCCTCAACATTTCTTCATAGTCGACCTCTGATTGCTCTTCTTGGAGGAATGATGATCTGATTTTTTTTACGTGTAAGCACGAATAAGAGAGAGACTTTAGAGATAAACTCTACGCAAGAAAAGAACATTAAATAAGGGAAACATTCATAAATGTTATATCTTCCTAATCATAGATGTGGCGTGCTTCACAGCGATGATTAAGAATTTACAGACACGGCTCCATACACTATCTAGGACTCTTGAACTCTGGGCTCTGATACCAAGTTTGTCATGCCCTGAGCCTACTCCCTTGGCGGGACTTGCACTCGGAGACCATTGCTGGTTCCCAAGCAAACCCTTGGCCTGACTTACTTAACTCAGCGGAATGCTAAACTGTAATGACCTGCTTAGTCGTTTTGAGCAGCAGATTTTATTTCTGGAAAAAAAACTGTCTGAGGCGACGTATCCCACGACGGACCGTCATGGGCACGACGGACCGTCGAGGGTGTCTCGTTCCAAACACTTGGAATTCTTATATTTGAGTGCTGAAATCGACTCTCTGAACTCTGTGATGGACCTGCAGGATGGACCGTCACAGACACGACGGACCGTTGTAAGTTTCCGTTTCAAAACACTTCAACTCTTGAGAATTGGGTACTGGGAGCAATTCTCTGTCCGTCGTGACGGAAGTGCAGGACGGACCGTCGTAGGCACGACGGACCGTCTCAGACTCATCAAGGAAATTGAGTCTCTGAAGGTTGTGACGAACCTGCAGGACAGCCCGTCGCAGGCACGACGGGCCGTCACAGGTTGCGTAATCCCAGTCTGGGTCGGATTTCTGGGTAAGTTTTAAAGGGGCGTTTTGGACTATTCCTGCTATAATTATGAATTTCGTGGGTTTAATATTAATAACTCAAATTCTTGGGGTGTGAAGGAGATAACCTTGAGTTAAGTAGTGGGTTAATTCCTCATCTTTTATACCTAATTATATGCTAATTAGGGAAAAGAGAGAGAGTTTTGAAGAAGAAAAAAATAGAGAGAACAAGGAGAAGAGAGGAACGATCTATAGAGAGAGACAACCAAAGAGGAACAAAAAGCTTGGAGAGATTGCTTGCTTGATCAAGAATCCGTGGTGAAGGTAGGTTATGGTTTTGATACTATTCGTAGTAAACTCTTAATAGTGAATGATATGTATTGGTAGTATTGTAAACCCTTCTATATGCTTAATTGTATGCTTTCATGAATGTGATTATGTGTTTGTGATAAAATAAGCTTAATGAAGCTTTGAATCCAAAATCTTGAAGAAACCCTAATTCACCTTGTTATTGATGATGCCTTGGTATAAAGAAGGCTTGATGAACTAAAGTAATGAGATTGGTGATGCCTTGGTATAAAAGAAGGCTTGATGAATTGTTAGAATTAGGGGATCGGAGTGTCACGTTCCGACACATAGTATTAGTGGGTCGGGTGTCACGAACCGACACATAGAATTAGGGGATCGGAGTGTCACGTTCCGACACATAGAATTAGGGGATCGGAGTGTCACGTTCCGACACATAGTATTAGGGGATCGGGTGTCACGAACCGACACGTAGAATTAAGGGATCGGAGTGTCACGTTCCGACACATAGTAGTAGGGGATC